>JASVER010000011.1:9503477-9534332 GCA_030449065.1 Oceanodroma leucorhoa | reverse complement strand
GCGCGCGCCGCCGCGCCGCCTGGCTGCTGCCATGGCAACCGGCCGGCCGCGCCGCGCCGAGCAGGCCCGGCCCGACCCGGCGCCCGCACCCGGTGACGGGGCGACCGGCGGCCCACCCGTGCAGCCGCGCTCCCGGGCCCCGCGGGAGGGTCTCCTGATCGGTACTGCCCCGCCGGGCTCCCGGACAGCTTCTCCCGCAGCTGCGGGGTCGCCGCGGCCGCCCGCGCCGGCGTGGCACGGGCAGCGTCCGGCGCACCGGAGCGGGAGCCGGGCCCTGCACTCGCGTCTCTTGTCGGCCGCAGGACCCCAAAGCCACCGCCGCACCCCTCCCCGCCGTGTGCAGCCTGTCCCCAAAGCCACCACCACAGCCACCTGCTGAGGGGCTGCATCCCCGCTGTCCCCAAAGCCACCAACACACCTCCACCTTGTCCCAAAGCCACCATCACACCTCCACGCTGTCCCCAAAGCCACCAACACACCTCCACCTTGTCCCAAAGCCACCATCACACCTCCACACTGTCCCCAAAGCCACCACCACACCTCCACGCTGTCCCCAAAGCCACCAACACACCTCCACGCTGTCCCCAAAGCCACCAACACACTTCCTCGCTGTGTCCCCACTGTCCCCAAAGTCACCATCACACCTTCCCATTCTTGTCCCTGCTGTTCCCAAAGCTACCATCACATCCACCCTGTCCCCAAAGCCACCATCACATCCCCCCACTGTATCYACCCTGTCCCCAAAGCCACCATCACATCCCCCCACTGTGTCCCCACTGTCCCAAAGCCACCATCACACTTCCTCACTGTGTCCCCGCTGTCCCCAAAGGCAACATCACATCCCACCACTGCGCCCACCCTTATCTCCAAAATCATCATTGCATCCCCTCACTGAGGGGCTGTATCCCCCCTGCCCCCCAAGCAACCATCACATCCCCCAACCGCATCTCCTCTGTCCTCAAAGCCACCATCACATCCCCCCGCTGTGTCCCCTCTGTCCCCAAAGCTGTTGTCACTCCTGCCTGCAGAGGGGCCGTGTCCCTGCCAGGCTTGGCCACCCTTACCTGGGTAGCGGCACAGCTCTTCCACACTGCAGTGCTCATTTTCGCTCCTGTTTTGCAACAGAAAATTGCGTACGCCAGGAYGGTCGCGAGGGAAAATAGGCGCAATGTGAAGCAGATGAGAGAGTAAATCATAAAGCCGTCGTACATGTTCTGCATACTGCAAACGAGGAGCTAATTTCCTGGCAGCCGTCTTCAGGATGCTTCAAGTCAGTCTTCGCCAATGTGGCCCTTAAAAACCTCACAGACTTTGGCTGCAAGCAACCCCRCTCATTTCTGACTTTAGCATCTAATTCCCACAAATATAGATTACTTCATTATGCATTTTGTTAGGGTGAGCTGAAAACAACCAGCAACTACCGGATCACTGAAAAAAACCAAGTCAATCACATACTTTTTTTAAAAAAACAGCRTTTTATGGGGTTCGGCAACATTTGCTACATTTTGTCAAGCGTGAGCTCAACCAGAAGCAGAAAGAAGCAGCCGAGAGTTGTTTATTGCACAGAGAGTGTCCCTCCCTGACAGCAGCACTAATGGAAATGACTGTAATAAAACCGCCGGTGTTCGTGGTCTGAGCAGCAAAGCAGGAGCCCTGATTTCTGCGCCCTGCTCTGACAACCACTTCCCCAGTGACCAGGAGCAGATCACTTTGCTTCTCTTCCTAGTTATCGCCACTGATTCATAGTTGAGATCAATTAGTTAATGTTTGCAAAGTCAGTTGAAGATGAAAAAGCATTACATACTGCTAATAAAACCATAATGATCCCACTGTTAAACATTAAACACACAATGATGCATAAAAAAAAAATCACATTTATGGAAAATTCCTCTTGCTGCAAGGACAAAGGATTAGCTCCTAAAAAAGACATCACAGGATTGTGTCTCAGGGGTTTGGCTTCTCTGCTACCAATTATCTGTGTGGCCATGGGCACATCACTTGGGCCAGCAGCTGTTGACACATCTGAAAGCGGCAACTTAATCCAGAGCTAGCTAAAAATCACCAGACACTTTTGGAAAATGCTGGTCCTGGTCATTTTGCGCCTCCGCTTCCCGATCTGCTAAATGGGATGAGGATTGCAGCTGCGTGGCCTGGTTTGTGCAGGCAACAGCAAACGTTTTGCAGCAGCAAACAAACCCTGGCAACATGGTCCTTAGAAGCCAGGAGAGCTGTGCTGCTAGCGAGACACTCACATCACACGACAGTGCAAGGAATAAAAGCTGGCGTGTGGGACTTTCTAGGAGATTTTTTTGGCAACGAGCCTCGCTTTAGACGTAAAACCGGTAGCTGTGCCATTGGTAGGGCTCCGGGTCGCCATATGTAGAGCAACGCATGTCTGATGCTCTGACCTACAGGCAAGAAGGAGGAGAGGAACCAGGAAAACCACGTTTGTCTGCACCTTTGGGCCTGCACAGGGCCAACTTCATGGTGATGAGGCACCGGTGTTTCTGGCAGGGCAGAAGCCGTGGGTGGGGATTTGCACAACAGGAGCTCCAGGCGGTTTAGGATTTGGCACAGCGATCTCGGAGAGCAGAACTCCTCTCCAAAAAGAGCAGCCCTTTGACAAGGTATCCCTCATTTCCTCAGTCGAACTGCCCTTTGCAAGGAGCATCCCTGAGCTGCAATAGCCTATTGCATGTTCCTCCTGAAATCCGATGCTACCCTGCTTTGATGGTGATCAGTTGTTGATTGCAGAAAAGCTGAATCATGAAACAAAGGTTATAAACAAGGTTATTTTTAACAAAGGAGACTAATCCCATATCATGCAGAAGTTGGAGCAAGGGACTGTCAGCTAGGGCTCACAGGTCTCACTCCTGGCCCAATATTCTCTATGGCCTGAAGCAAATTACAATCTCTCTAACCTTTAATTTACCTGCTTGTAACATGGACAAAGCAGCAGACTCCAGTTGTGCTTTCTTTGTACGGCAAAGCTCCTGGTGTGACAGTAAAGCGGTGCTGGGAGCCGCGCGATGCCAGGGGCTGGCTTGCACTGTCGCCCGGCACCTTGCAGAGCTATTTTCAGCCATGCAAAATGATCACACACAGTATTTCAACAATGTCCATAGACGTTTTGAACGCAGAGAGAGACTACCCAGTCTGATTGCCCTCTCCCATATTTCCGAGTCTTACATTTCAGTTCCCACATGCAGCCCAGTAACTTCTGCTTCGTCTTGCTCACTGAAAACTCAGACAAGTTTTGTAGCCCAGAGTCTCATGTTGTACCCTTCAGGCAGCAGCGTGCTGCAGGGTGTGTATTGTAGATACCCAGCCCAGGGGGAGGGAAGATGAGTCTGGTACACCTACAGCTAACTGGGAAATTTCCTGATTATGCCACTTCTTCTCTCTCTCTCACACTTAAATTCTTCCCAGAAAAGCGTATTTCCTCAASTCAGGGAAGCAGGGGACTGAGGCTGGGGCTGGCCAGGCTTCCGTGAGGAAGGCCTGAGGAATACGAACAACCCCACGTACAGATCCTTGCGAACCTGTCTTCTCTGCTCCATGCCCGAGTTAACAAGTGCTTTGGGCGTGTCTCCAAATTTACATAGATAACTACTAAGGTTAAAGAACTCTAGCTTTTTTGAAAATATTTTGTAAATATATTTTTAAAATATATATATATACACACACATACACACGTAAATTTATGAAAACKTTAGGAATTCGAAACTTTCCTGCCATACTTTATTTACAAGCCTGCTAGGGCTCTTTGCTGCTGGAGGGGCTTACCTTCCTCGCTCAAGTTTTCTTTGACCTAAATAGTGATTTCCACATACAAAATTTCACATAAAAACCGAGGTATCAATGGATTGGATCCAGAGTGGGTTCTGCTCCCCTTGTCCATTCACTGGTGCAAAGCCCTGGCCCATCTTCACCTGCCTGCTGTGGAAGCAGACACCAAACCTGCACACGCTTGGGACACACACCAGCATTTTGGCACAGGTGCCCGGGCTCCTCCAGCGTGGCCGTGAGAAGTGGAACATGACCAACCTTGCAAGCCAGTTCCCTCTTGCAGGTGCCTGCAAGGACACGTGGCCGTGTGCCAGCGGATGGAATAACCATCGCCCCGCGCTAGTTATGGGACAGGGATGCTGCAAGGCTAYGTTAATTAGTGCTTTGAGACGCCTCTGTGATCTGTAGATGAAAGGTGATTTACAGCTGCAAATTATTGCTCTTCTTCATGTGAAGTCTATTATTTTCTGGTGTCCCTCATTTTGACTCACGCCACATCCCGTATTTGGTGYGGGGCAGGCTCCTCTCTGTGGGCGGCCGTATAGGTGCTTTACATCTCCAGCTGGCYGCACGCTGTAGAAGCGTGTGATCTGCTCGCAGCATCCATTCSAGGCAGCCTGGCCGTGCCCATGCTTGGGTAACTTAGGCTGGGATTTGCACAAAACTRCAGCACTTAGCAGACTGCTTAGCTGGTGGGTTTAGAGGGCCTATATTCCGGGCTGGATACTCAGCTGGGTTGTGCACTCAACTCTGTGAACAGGCRGAGGACCAGCTGGGTGAACCTTAAATCCTGCTGCGGAGAGGAGAAACAGGAATATCCCGAGTCTTTGGGCTTGGGGCWGCCCCAGGCAAGGGGAGGAAGCTGAGGACCAGACTGGGGCCCCTCAGTCTACAGCTTCTCATCTGCGTTCCAAACCTCCTGGGCAGGAATTAAAAAGCAGGAGAGGTTCGTGTCTTTGGCAGGCGTCTGGAGGAAAAGGATATTAGGGTGGTTTTGTGAACAGCCCATGGATAGCAGAAGGAGCAGGTAGATTCGATGTCCTTCCCGCATTATGCACCATGGCATGCTCACCCCATCAGCCTGCAGAGAGCAAGTGACCTTTTGCTCTTTACTGCTAAATAATACAGCAGAAAGTAGCACGTGGTGTAAGGTAGTTGCAACGATGGAGGAAGAAATATCCCTGATACTCTGCGCTGCACASGGCTGCCAAGCACACATGTGCGGGAGGGCAGGACTGGCAACGCCGGGCAGGCATGGCCATCCAGCACGAAGCTGGACTTCCTTCCACTGCGCTCACCGTACAGCTCTCCAGCTGGGAAGTAAATGACCACTCACACAAAGCCAGCGCAAGGCAGTCAGATTTTTACGGTTGGAAGAGATCTCCTACCTCCTGCCTAGCCCACAGCAGTTTAATTTTAAACCCCTTCAAGTGATGAGATTCCCAGGTAGCCTCACGCACCAGTGAACAAGGAAGACTGGACGGAGCCTCCAGTCCCATTGCAGCCCTTTCTCCATCACCCTGTCCCCCTGGCTCCACCAAACCCTCCCGGCAGCTGTTTGCCTACACAGTGAGTTGGCCCGGGGCTGTCGTTACCCTCCCCATGGACACAACAGTCACGCTCTAATTCCAGCTTTGGCTTGCTCCCAGCAAACCCATTTGGGTCCCATTTTCTCAAGCAGCGGCTGCAGCACAGCAGGGCACCTGCCGCATCGCCCGCACCGGCAGCCGGGCTCCCGTGCTCCTYGAAACGCAGGCTGCTGCCGACTCTTGCTTGTCCCTGCTGTCTCCTCGGGGGCCAGCTGTGGCAATGGCCCTGCTTGTCCTCTGCRAAAGCCCTGCTAACGTGCCCGCCGGCTGCCCGCGGATCTGTAACATGAACAAATCCATGCGCGGAGCAGAAACAAGGCTGCAGAGCTGCGCCCCAGTGGCGATGTATATACATACAGAAAGAGACTATTTCAGAAGTGTTTGGGCCAAAAGGGCTAACGAAGGCTGCAGTCGTTCTCTGGGCCAGTGTCACCTCCACACCCGCTTGCAGATCCCTTTGCGGGTGGCCATGAGACCCATGGCCTCTGCATCCCACGCTGGAGGGACCTGGTGCTRCAGGCTGATGCTGTGACCCCTTCCCCATCCCACGTTCTTGTGGAATCCTCTGAGGTACTAAGAAAGCTACAAGCTAATTCCTTTTCTTGCTGTTAAAGGCTGTAAGTTGATCAACAGAGCAARCCAAACACTGCTATGGGGAGCACCAAGGAGGTAACTCATTAGAGCTCCCATCCCTGCTGCGGCAAGCCCCAAGGAAAACACAGAAAGGCAGACCCCCTCCCATAAAGTCCTGCCCCAGTCTCTAACCTGCTGTTGCGTTGCATTTTCTTGCTGCAAAATTTTCTTCAGAAGGTTTTGTCCTGAATTCCTCAATGTGCCAAGGCAGAGGGGCTCCGGGTCTGCCGTCGCACTGCACATTGCTCACCCTCGCGRCAGCGAAACCCAGCGTTTGCTGTGAGAGGGTCCTGTGCTGTATTCCTGCACTTCTCTATGGATTGTACTGACTATGGGAAATGCTGAAAATAAGTCTTCAAAACCTAACCCCACTCAAGCAGAAGCTGCTTTTAATGGCCACTGCTGAATATTAATCTTACACGTTACCAAGAGGTAAGCAGAGACACAGGCCACGAGCACTGCTTAGAAAATGACATTTTACATAAAAGGCCAACAAGCCAGGATCAGTTTGACACCTTCAGTAAGAAATATCCTGGTAGACTATTAGAAATCTTTTATTTTTAGCAGCTGAATGTTCGCAAATAGCAGTTTTCAATAACCACGAATGACGATATCAAACTGCCACACCCCAAACCGAAATCATCGCTCAATTCTTCTGGCAGGTGGGGAGGGATTTCTCAGCTTTCCTCCTCTTTTTAAGCAACCGCTGCAGCAAAGAGACACTAAAAGGTGGAAAAAACACACAATCTCGCGTGGTGATGACATTGACAGATGTGATGGTGCGGGCTGTACATGACGTTGTGATTTTTTATTAATAACTCTGCACTGCAGAGCTCAGTTARGAAAAGAAGGAGTGCTTGAGCACGTGGGGGGGACAGCTTTGTTCTTTGGACTTGCAGGAGGAGGAACGTAACATGGAAGGTAGAAACACCGGCGGGGAACAAGGACTCACGAGGGAGGCAACRGGCTGTGGGTGGCTGCGAGCATCAGGTACGCGCACAAGAAAGAAGACCCCAGCCACGGGGTAGTCAGGCTTTTAAATGAGATGACTTGGACCAGCRAAGAGAGGGCAGGAAAAGATACTCTCAGTTAATTTGTGGGAGCAGATAAGGGAGACCCATATGTGTTAAGCTTAAGGGTTTGGGAGTTTTTCTTTGTTGACCGATGCGGTGGGATACCCACAAGACAACGCTTGGTCCCTTCCCCCTGCGAAAGAGTGCTCCCGTCCCCCCCGCCCCGCACACGTCACCCGCGCAGAGGTGTGCAGAGCCAGGCAAGGTGGGGAAGGAGGACTCGCTCCTTCTCYCCAGCCTGCAGTCGGCCGCGGCCGCCCCGTGCACCCCTCTCCTAACCAGGCAGGGAGGAGCCGCTCTGCAGGGCAGGACACAGGCGGCTGTAGAAGCGATCGGGCACAGCCCCGCAGAGAGCGAGGGTGCCAGCACGTGACRAACACGCTGTCCCCAGTCACGTCACCACACCACCGAAGGGAAGGGAACTGAGCTTCAAAGGGAGGGGAGGCAGGAGAGGCCCGAGTTTCCGGGGGCGGCTGCTCCCCAGTGTTTGTCATCATCTGAAGAAAGAGTGAAAGTTTTTGCTCTTGGGATAATTATTGAAGACATTTGGGTTTTGCTTTCACATGCCCTCTTCCTTTTTTTTTTTTTTTTTTTTTAATTAAGTGTAAACCCCATCCTGGCTGTTAAACAGGGATCTGCAGAACTGAAGCTTGTATAAACGTAGTGATTTATGTTTCTCTGGAAGTGAACTGGCATTTCTGAGGAACCCCACCCAAGCCTAGCAAATACCGAGGGAGCGCGCTGACTCACTGGCTGCTGGCACTCGCTCCTCTCCCTCGATGGCCGGAGCCTGCAGCCAATTTGGGCACATGTGAGACGGTCGTGGTAAATGAACCCCAGTCCCCAGTGACACTACCTTACACCGCAGAAGTGCCTGCCGAAACCTCTGGCTCCCAGGAGAGGCTCGGATGGGAAGAGCAGCAGCACTGCAAGGCTGAGTCAAGCTGTAATCACCGGAGCGATGCGCTGAAGGAACCAGCGTGTTGGCACAGCCTCTGCCTCCAGCAAGGGCTAATAACCTGCTGCCAATTCACAAGCCTTCAAGTCACCCGAAGGCAGAGGAGAGCCCTGCAGAGCGGCCTGCCTGGCAAGCCTTGGCAGAAGCCCCTTTGCTTTACTACACCGTGAGAGCAGCCGGGAGGGTAGGTGAGCTTGAGGAAGCTCTCAAAAAATACAGTGCTTATTGCAGAAGGATCAGCCGAGGAAGCGATTGCCCCCTGAGCACTTGACACAGAGGAGCCCGAGTTACAAAATTGGTTCAGCCATTTGCAGGTGTGATCTTGGTTAAAAAAAAAAAAAAAAAAAAAGGCTTTACCACGTTGTTAAAATGGCCCCTGCCTACTCAGCTGTCTGCTCCCTCACATTAATGCAGTCGTGTTTGACGACTTGAGGGAAAAAAGTCCTTTTTGATTGCAGCGCTCCCGCCAGCCGTGCAGAGCCAACCTCACAGGCTGGTTCTTGCCCGGCTTATGGGGCATCTCCCAGCGCTCACACACGTCCCRTATAGATGAGGCTCCCCCCGGACCAGCAGCTCGCTAACCCACCCGCCTGCAYGCTCTGCCCCGAAGGAGACCCCCTTCCCACACACCCGGAGGCAGCAGCATCGTCCGCGGGGGCACCTGGGCGGTGTTTGCCTAGAAGAGTGTGTGCTAGGCTCCTACAGCTCCCGAATATCTGAAAGCCAACCAGCTGGGCTGGTTTTTCCCTGCTTTTTTTTCACTAGCTACCCATCCAATATCTGCTGTAATAAAAAAGGCAAAGCAGAAAACAATGCGGTCTGTTTGTGTGTTGTAAACCATGAGAACAGCTGCTACTCCTGGGCTAAACAGGAAGCCTTGCTACGAGAGCCATAAAAAGGAGAGTTTCTACTTTCAGTTGCTGCATCATATTGCGAAGAGCGGCTTCTGCCAGCCTCGCTGACTTTTTTCTAACTAAACTAGGTACAGTAGTGGGGAACAACACACAGGACACAACTCAGTGCTCAGCTGTGCCTTTGGAGAGTCTGAGATGCACCCGAGAAGGAGAAAAATTGTTTCCCAACAGTGCCCAGCATGCAGGGGAACCCTAATTTATACTGTCTCCAGCGTGTGCCTCCGAATCGCGGCATCACCTCCAAACGCAACTATCTCCGCCCCCCTGGAGACCTTTCCCTGCAGATCACAGCACYGACAGGTACCGTGTCTGGTGTGCATTTCAGATCACGTTGGAATAATGTCTCTACCTCCGATTTAAATAAACCTCCCTAGGTCATTGGTGGACTCAGGATGTGGCTGATGCTAAGGGGGTATCTCCCTTTCCCAGATGGGTCTCCATTGCTTCCTCCAGTGTCATCACTCCGGGCAGAAGCGTATGTCAGGCTTCATCAGAAGCTAAAGGCTGCTCTAAATTTGATCTTGGGCCAGGCTGGGCARCGCAGCCTGCATACTCCCCACTGTACTAAAACACACAGATGCTTTGTTTAGGCATTACTCAGCTAGTATTTTTTATTTTCCGTGATTTACAGAAGATGCACTAATCACTGTGGGAGAGCGGGAGAGGCCGGGAAGGATTGCCACTCCTTGCACCACTGCGGCTCAAACCCGTGGTCCTCAAAATGCGACGGTGTGCATATCCCACCCGCCGAGCCGTGCACCCGCCGCTGTGCCACGGTTCGGCTGAAATCCTGGAAAGCCTTCCTGACTAGTTAGCTAGTGTCTGCTTCTCTCTCCCAGCCTGTTGCTGGATTTCTTTATCCCCAGTGACAGGTCTTTTGGGGAACTGCAGCATCAGACTCGGAGCCCCTTTGAAACTTTACACAGCTGGGGGTACAAAAAAAGCACAGGAGCAAGAGGAAATAAATAAATAGGAGATGTCTGCTCTTTGCTGAGAATAAGCCTGTTTGATGGGAGAAAACTTTTGTCCTATTTTCTGTTTTATCAGCAGAACAGCACTTGACGAGACCGCTGCTCGGCTTTTCTTTCCTTGTCGTTCAGAGGGAAGTATTTCTGCCTTAACAGAGATGATGTTTCCTTACAGACAGAAAAGCAGCCCTTGCCCGAGCTGCGGCATAGACAGCTCATCAAAGCTGCAACAAAGCTGCCGTTGTGCTGTAACACAGCAAAGCAAACAGCCCGCGCCTGTTATCATTCAGGCCTCACATATGCAGCACTGTAACGACCATTAATAACAGCATGGGCTAAATTCTCATACCTCTGCACTGATTTCAGCCTTCTTCCAGTAACAGCCCTGCTCTTTTCCACAAAGCCGTCACCGCAAGCAGTCACTGCGAAAATACAGCCCTCGGAGCAGCTGTATGGCACGTCCCGGCGTCGCAGTGCATTAACCTCCTCAAGGCTCCATCACTGCGTGGGGATTATATCACCAGTTCCTAATATTAGCTCCCAGAGGAGGGAAAAAAAGATTATCTGCATTTCTGTCATTGTAAGTCAGCCTTTATAAACAAGCATCATTCAGCTGAGGAAAACGGGGACCCGGGAGGCGGTCGGAAGTTGGGACTTTGGTGGTGAGCTGGGAAATCCCATTCCCTGTTTCCCAACACAAAGAGGGATCAGGCAGAAGAAAAGCAAAGGAGCTCCCTCTCCCCCAGTCCCAAGGACTCCCCTCCGTGGGAAGCTGCAGATATTGGGAGCGCAGGGGATTTTAAAAAGAGATTAAGCAAATTGGTGGGTGATGGGCACGCGGGGACCGCAGCGGTCCAGTCCTGCTCCTGCGCTGGAAAGCAAAGACRCTGGAAGCAGGAGAAAAAGCTGGAATTTCAGATGAAAAAGGCTGTAAAAATAATTTCCAGTCCCCTGAAACATTTTAATTGGGATCTGGATACCTTCAACGGTGGCAATTTGTCCTGCTGAGACATATACTGTGTATATGTGTCAAAGCATTTCCCGGCTGTATACACAATGTTTCGGTGTGGAGCAGGAATACAGGGTGAACATCCAAAAGGACCGTCACCTAATCAGGGACGTTCTCAAAATGCAACATTTTGATGTGATGGAAATAAAAACCTTTTTCCCACCTAAAACTTTGACAAACATCAGCATATTCAAGCAATACACTTTACTTTCAGCAAAACTGCTCCTTCGACATCCCCAAACAGCTATTTTCAGGATTTGCTCCTAAAGGACACCCCTTTTCCCAGGGGAGCGGGCAGGAGCAGGCAGGGGCCAGGGCTTTGGGGAGAAAGGCAGGAGCCTGGCAGCAGCCCGGGGATTGGTTTTTCCGTAGCTCCCTCTAGTGTGTACAGTCCAAAATGTGATTTAACACACACATTGAATTTTATGGACTCGACGCAATCTGAAATAGATTTAATACAGCAGGCACTTAAAATGTATTTCCAGAGAAAATGTTTGCTCTAGTAGAAATTCTATCATTTTGCACAGAAAAACAGCTATTGGGGCAGCACGATCGGCTGGCTGCATTTTGCATGCTCACAGAGTCTGATTTCCCATGGTTTTGAACCAAAAATTAAAAGGTCAGAAAGACTCTTCTGTAATAGCAGCTCTGGCCTATTTTTCACCTATCACTTTTTCATTTATTCCTATCTTCCTCAGGGACTAATCCACCTCTTAGAATAATAAGGTTATTTTCTGAGTCTAATCTAAGAAAATAAATTAAAAAGTCTAAACCTCTCATTAGATCTGAGAGAGACAGAATTTCTCGGTCAAGGAGAGCTGAGACACTCAGGAATAGATGTCCAGCAAATAACATTTATTAATTATGCATATTCATACCTACAGCCATGGACGGCAGGCAGCCTCCACAAGCAGAGTCATAGAAGGCTGCCTGCAAACTAACGTGTTAAGTAAATAGCTCTTTTATTGGTCTAAGTAGTCACGTAGTAAAGGAGCTCACATTTCTAAGTATCCGTGGAGCAAAATAATAGAAAAGCTATTAACATCCAGAGAAAGATAGATTGCATTATATTGCCTAAATTAAAGCCTAAATTGGTACGGATGTAAACCTTAAGGTTCCTACTTTCTTCCAGTTCTGAATAGCAAGCAGAACTTGGCCAGCACATATAAATCCTTTCAATAAATGTTTTTCTTCYCCCCCTGTAATTTWTTTTTTTTTTTATCTTTGCATGTATTCTAAGGCCAAAAGCATGACTGTACTGGAAAGAACAGGTCCATTATGGCTTCAAGTCAATAATGTGCCAGTGACAGCTCACCCTCTCCACTGCCTGCCAGCCACGAGCGGCTGAAGGACCCCACGTCTGATGCTCAGCACCTCCAAGCTCAGACCTCCACCCTGGAGCTCAGATGGGGCCGAGGAAGAGGAGACTTTGCCCCCGAAGGCAGAGGTCCCAGCAGCGGCCGCAGGCAGAGAGGGGCTGGGGTGCGACGAGATGCCCGGGTATCTCTGCTGCTTGGCAGGTGAAAGGAGCATGGAATATTCAGCCCCATGATTAGCAGCAAACTCTTCCTCACACAACAGCCTGTGGCGGGGGGCATTCTTGGCTTTGGGGGCCTGAGAAACGGGCTCTTCTTTGAGGTCTCACCAAGCAAGTCACCCCTGAGACGTGCTAGATGTGTCCCCTCTCTCCCCGGCTGCATCTTTTTTGCTCCCCTGGATGCTGAGCCCTCCCTTGAGGAGCCAGGTTGAACATGAGTAAAAGCAAAACAAACGAGTCATACTCCAATCCTTTGGTTGAGCAAATCCAAGGTGCATCCTGCTTAATTAGCAGTCCTGAGAATTAATCACAGCCATTTTCCAGGACTGGAGATATGGAGCCAGTGCAAGTGCCGGGGGTGCATCCAAGCCCCCGCGCGAGGTCTGCGAGGAAGGGGAGCGCTGCCAGGGTCAGCGATGGGGACGAAGGGCAATCAGGACCAATGTCCTCTGCTGTGACCTGCCACACAAAAGCAATATATAAAATGATCGACCGGTTGCAGTGCGGGAGAGCTCATTTTTGCAGTTGACTCTGACRAAAGGCAGTTTTGCCACGCTGTCACCCTCAGAGCAGTCTCCCTCCCACCTCGGGGCCTTTCTGACCCCCAAAGCAAGGTGCTGCACCTCTCTGTGCCTGCGTTTCCCTTCGGGGGGAGGCTGTACAGCACAGAACGGCYCCCGCACAGCATCCCGCTGGGCACGGCAGGGGATGGAGGCCGGCAGCGTGCTGCAGCATCCCTGGAGGCACAGGGACAGCATCGCTAGCCCAGTGGCTGGTGCCAGCTGAAAGATATTTCTTTAAAGGGTCAGAATGAACTGACCCACGAACACTCAGAGCTTGCATTAASAGCAAGACCTTTTTTAAGAGCATGTCACAACTGTTAAGGGTGGCTGAGATGATTAGATCKTCTCCACCGGCCCCCTGCACGTGGTGGGCTCCCGCCACGGTTCAGCCAGTTGCACTTGCACTGAGTCCAACAACTTTGTCTGGCAAAAGCATCCCTTGCAGAACGGCAGCCAGCCTTCATCTGGAGACAGCAGGAACCGGAGAATCCCCGGCTCCCCTTGGTGGCTTGTTCCAGCAGTTAATCACCCCCGCTCAGAAATTTGTGCATGAACCAGTAACGTAAAATTAATGATTTCTTTCATCTCCTGCCTTGGCAGCCTGCTTGAGCTGCTTGTTCTACTGACAGCAATGATTCAATAATCTGAAAAACATTGTACTTCGTTTACAGTATTAACAGCTGAGTGTACAGCTACAGAGATTGTATTTATCCTCAAGGAAAGGCTGTTCTGCAGCCTGCAGAAGGTGACAGAATGAGTCACCTTTAGATCTTAATTTCTAGTGTTGCCTCTGCAGTCTTTGGTTTGCGTTTCATTTTTGTACAGAAAAGCAGCCACGTCAAATGGACTTGTTGGGTTGGGATTTAGGGCACGGGCTGCCCAAGAGCTGAGCRTCGCTGGGGGAAATTTGAGAGTCAGACGCTTCAGTTCTGATCTTCCTCTCCCCATCCAAAATCTGACCCACCGCTCCCAGAAAATCAATGCAGCCAAACCAGATAATGCCACTCCTCTGCCCTGTCACGGGGAAAAGAGAGAGATCAGCTTTGACAAATGCAGAGGGCCACAAAAAGGGCACTGGCTTAAAGAGACGTCAATGTAATTTTAAAATCAATGTGATGTTTGACAAAGAGCCAGCATGACTCCCTCCAGACGGGCAGCCGCATCCCGAAAGGCCCTGGGAGAGGAGTTAAAATTCTGCAGGCAGCACTTCGCACGCGCTGACGCCGATGCAGCRTTTCCTCAGCAAGGCCATAAAAAGGGGGGGCGGGAGAAAGAAAAAAACAGAAATGCGTTGCAATAGTGTGACCCGGCGGCGAGGGGAAGCTGCACCGCGGCGCGTGAGTCAGCAGCACCGCGGCCTCCCGGCAGAGCCAGCCCCGCGCACGCCGGCCGGCCGGGCAGCTGCAGTGCGCAACGTGCTCTGAAGGGCACCGGAGGAAGGCAGGCTGCCATTAATTTTAATTTGTGTCCTCTCCACGACGGAGCTTGAGGACACGGCGGAAGGGAGCAGCCCTGTTCTTGCTGCCGTGAAAACTGTGACTGCTTGGGGAAGCTGCTGTTGCAAACCTTGCCCCCTCTGCCTGCTTTGGCGACGGCACTGCCTCCCCGGCATGCCGAATCGGCCCCGGCGGCCAGCATTATTTCGGCAGAGGCTGGTGCATGTGGCCTCCCTGGGCAGGATGCGGCACGGCGCTGGGCTGAGCCGTGGAGGGACCCTGTGAGCAACCCCAGCGTGGAGGCAGCCGAAACGCRGCGGTGCTGCCCGAAGGGCGGCAGGGCAGAGGGGCGCGGGGCTGTGACAAGGACCCACCACAGACACCGTCCTTCTCTGTGCCCCTACTYGCCCACCCCGAGCAGTCCCGGTGCCGCCGCTCTGCACCAGCAGACGGGGGGTCCCTGCTCCCGTGCGTGCCCCTCCGGGAGGGGACTAGCACGCTTGTGGCTCACCGACCCGCGGTGCCTTACAGGGTGACAGGGTCACATCCCCGGCTCCTCGGCGAGGGGAAGAGCTCTCCATTATCTCCTCTCGGCAATAACCGCCCACGTGTCACCTCTTGGCTTAGAYGCCTGCCAAGGACAGAGCGGGCACCGCACCGGCCGTAGGGACGCCTGACGGTACCTGGCACYGCCTGGGCCCCCTCCAGGGGTGAGTCCTCCGCGTGCAAACTCGGACACTGGAGCACAGGACCTGAGGGAAATGGATCGGCGATTCCCTCCCCATTATTCCCATACATTTGTACTGTAAGAATACATTTTTCTATATTTTGAAAATTCAGTATATCACTGCTTTTTATTTACAATTCATTACTCCCAGGAAGCACCTGTAAATTTTATATATAWAAATAAACAATGCAGCCCCATTAATTTTGCACAGCATCAAATACAGCTTTATGTTCTTTAATCAGGGGTGAAATGCCGGCCTGCACAGCCTCCCTGCTCCCCGGCCCAATCTTGTGCTTCCCGGAGAGGACGGGCAGCTTTTCACCCCAGCTCCAGACCCCCTCCACCCCCATCCCCTCTGCCAGCCCAACCCTCACCCCCCGGAGCACCCCACTTTTTGGCTGCCCAAGCCGGCATGGCTGTGGCTACGTGCTGGTGATGAGACCAGCTCCTCCATGGCAAAGGCAGCCCTGAACCTGGCAGAGGCAGGATGGACGTGAGACGGGGCCACCGCTTCTGCCCACACGAGTACGCCCCAGCGAGCCCCGGTGCCATCAGCCTGAGCTGCACAGCTCCAACTGCAGCTCCCAAACTGATGGTAACAAATACGTCGTCTTTTAAAAAAACCCAAGCTTCACCAGCCCCAACGCCTTGGGAACTGCTTATTTGCAAAAGCACAATGTGCTCCTTCGCTCCGGGGACGTCGGGGGATTTTGCAACGCGAGCGGTACCTGCGGTGCCCATCGCAGGGAGGACAGCGGYGCTTGCGAATCCTCGGCGTGAACAATTTTGACCTGATATAAAACACCCTTTTCCAACACCTACCACCAATCTCTCCAAGGGGAAAGAGCTGCTTGTAAAGAGACGTCAGAGAAATTTGTTTGCTAGTTATCTCTCTTTTGTCTGTAGCTATTCAGAAACCAAGGGAGCTGCCATTTGAAAGAGGGTGACGGTGGGTTAGCCAAAGGGAGACAGGGGCCTCAGAGCCACCCTCGAGCCGGAGGGACCTGCTCGCTGCATTCATCTGTCCATCTGAGCAATCAGCCCATCTTGATCTGGGGGGCAGAAAATGTATTTTCCTACTGAATCAAAATAAATACATGCCCATAAAAACCCTCTCAGGATTACAACAAATGGGGCAATGGCAGCAGCAAATGCACTTCCCAGCAGCAACACAGCTTATCCCCCCAGCATCACTATACCCACAGCACCGGGTGCAGAGGAAAGGGGAGTTTCTAACATTGGCCTTCAACCCAAGCAGCAGGAGTTATTCCAGGTGTGGCAGTCCTCCCGAGAACGCAAAAATCCCAGTAATGACTGTAAAACCGTGGCTGGTCTCTGCAAACAGCTCTGGGGGGCACAACTGTGGGGCACACTGGGCACCAGACAGGGGCACACGGGGACAATCGGTACGTGGTGGCTTCTACCCACCGGCACCATGGGCACCCCGAGCCTGACACGCAGCCGGCCTGCCCCAGAGCCAGCCTGCCCCAGCCGTGCCGGCGGCTTCCCAGGATCACCGGGGCTCAGCTGGGATGTGCATCGCAGCACCTTCCCTGCAGGGAGGATTTTGATTCTTCGTCTATTTACAGCCTCATAAATCCCCAAAGCTGCCCGATGGGGGCAGAGGTCCCTGCCTGGCCCAGGCTGCGAGACGTGGGCAACCGCCAGCTCCAGTCAGCCCGGCTGCGATGCTCCGGAGAGCGGCACGCCGCAGAGGGCTTTCGCCCTGCCGCTGTCGGGGATGCGGGTCGGCGGCGCGGGCTGGTGCCTGGCTGTGAGTTCCAGCCACTGCACCGGCCGCTGCCGCCCGCCGGAGCAGAGAAGCTGCAGCAAATCCCTGCTGCCACGGTGAGCATCGGCACAACGTTGCGACAGCAAAAGCCGCATTGATTTTGGGTTTGTGCGGCGCTCGGTGAAGGGGATGTCTCCTTAGGATGTAGGGGCTCCACAGGGGTCAAGACTCTTCCCAGTGTTGCTGATTTATTTTTGAAAGGAATCAAAAGGTGACATAGGRAAGTCAGGTCTGCAAAACAGTACTGCTCAAAGCGTGGGGACAGACTATCTTCCCAACAGGCACTTTTTTACATGGGTACTGCTGCTCAGAGGCGCTGGGGACCCCTGCCCGGCTGAGGTTTCTCACCCAGCCACGTAACCACTTTCTGCACCCCTTTACCCYGAAATCCCTGCTGTGGGGCTGTCCTGGGGCCAGCTCACCAGCCACACGCAGAGCACATCTGCACCACCGCAGATGCTCCAGGAGGGACAGGCTGGTCCCAGAGCCCGACGCACCCCGCGTCCCCAGCCCCACAGCAGCATCTCCCCAGAGCATCCCCGGCCCGGGCAGGAGCCGGCCCCGACCTCCAGACAGTCGGAGCCTGTGGGGATGGGCCCCTGCCCTGTYGCGCATCTATAGGGGACTGACTTCAAAGTGCTGGAGCAGCTGATGGTGCTGAGGGTGCTGCAGCCATTCAGACAGCTTTATTCATTAGTAATTAGGCAGGCGTTGTCTGGCATCTAGATTAATCCCACTTTTAATTATTTTGAAACTGTGTGAGATTTCTCAGGCATTAAAGATTATGTACGCGCTTGCTGATTCCACAGCAATTATTCTAATGTAATGATGTCTATTAATACGCTTCTCAGCTTGCCATGCCCAGAGGGGAAATTCCGAGTTTCCCCCTGTGGAGCACACATCTCCCGTGCGGCGTAACCCCCCTATCCACCTGCTTATATTGTGCGAAATAAAACTTTCCATGTGCTTCACCTAGTATCCRTAACGTTACAGAGCTGTTGCTATAMCGAGCACCAGGCATCGATTGCAAAGGGGGAGAGAGACCCCTCGAGGCTCCRCGTCCCCTCGCAGCCACAGAGCMGCAGCTCCTGCTGTGGGGACGGGAGCGGAGACCCCGCTGGAAAAGCCGGAGCATCCTTCCTTCCCCGGGAAACTGTGCCAGGGCTCACACCCAGCTGCAGCCCACCCAAAAAAAGCAGCTTATATTTGTAGGGTTTTTTGAAAGGAAAAGGTCACAACATTTCCATCCCGGGTCAGGCTAAACCAYTTGAGCTGAAATCAAAGGTCTAATTCAGCTCATGGGTCATTTGAACTCGTTACACATTGCCTTTACAATTTAAAGAGAGTATTTAGAAGAGTAATGTAATTTCAAAGAGGAATAATAATAGAAGTGTGATCTGAGAACCTCAAAACAGAGAGCTGTTCTGAAATCCCACCTTTCATTTGGCTTAAATATCCCTTGAACTCATYCCTTTTCACTATAACTCCCATCATTCCCAAACTTCATTTACCAGAAAATCTACCATTCACCGGCAAAACGAGTGCTGTGCCACTGGCCACCAAATTAACGCTGTGGAGCYGAGACCTCGTTAGCAGAATGAGGGCTCGAGTGAATGTTGTGCCAGGAGAAGTTTGCAGCCCTCTGTCCATGAATGTCCATCAGAAAATACGTATATTTGACATAAACCTCTATAGTTTATATAGTTTATAGCTTATATCGTTTATGTAGAGGTTTATGTCAACAACTGCGTGTGAACATCCTTGCAAGTGAAAATCTTATYTGCAGTCATACGAGGGAAGATACAAATTCAAAAAGCTGAGAATACCAAAAGGCAGCAGTCGTATTGTCCTAAAAATGAACACTCAGCCCTCACTATAAATATTTTGATTGCTTTGCATATATATTGTTTCAGCATTGCACTGCTCCCAAAACAAAAAGCGTTATAACCTCACCTGCCCAGCCTAATGCATCCTCGCAGAGCTAAACCGCATGACAAAGCTTCTGCGAAGAGACCACRGGTAATTTGGCTGATAGATCCTCCTGAAGCTTAGAGCCAAATTCGATTTCAGGTCTACACTCGTCACTCGTCTCTAGAGATAGCAGAGCAGCGGTATTAGCATGATGGCAACGCAGTTGACTCTGAACTCAAGAAATGGATTAAATGAAATTACATTCTTCCCTGATGAGGCTGGTGGAACAGGAAGATTGCTTTAGGAAATCCAGAATTGAATTTCATAGGTAAGAGTTCAGATGTTGTGCTATTTGCTCAGGAAGGTTTTGTGCAGGCTGTTCCTCCCCGCCGCGCAGGAGCCGGGGCTGGCAGCTGGCTGGGAAGGACAGATGGTGCCGGCTGCCGCCGGAGCCCGGATCCCACCTTTGTTCGGATCACGACTTTTGTCATTGCTCCGTCCACCTTAGAGGCAGGAGATCCCAAATCCCCCATCCCAGCACCCCATTCCCGCACGCGGTGGGGAGGACCCTCCGCTCTTTCTCCTCCCACGCGCTGCCACCCCRGCAGGGTCCAGCAATTACCAAACCTTGCCCAGCTCCACCCAAACGCTTTAGAGACAGGGATCTTTTTAATAAGTGAAAGATTTAAATCTATCATCTGCTTGGAAAACATTTCTCCTGCAGAAGACGTCTCGGTACTGAGGACCTCTCCACTGGAGCTGCTCTCTGTGCCTCCCCGGGAGCACGTGGGCCAGCYTGGCAGTCCCGGTCTGCAGCTGAAGGCTTGCATTAGTTTGACAGGTTCCCTCAATTATCTGATATTTCTGGCTGAAATTTAAGAGGACATGTATCGTTTTTTTCTTCTCCTTTCCCCAGTGATTTCATGAGCTGAAACATCAATTGCACTGGTATCTGTCAGGTCTCATTCACGGCTCTGCTCATTTTAGATAACGTCCGAATTTTAAAAATTGCATCAAAAAGCAAGCCCATTAGTTCATTTTTACTCAAAAATGACATAATTGGAAGCAAATGTGTATTACAGCATACTAAAATATATCATATATTATATAAAGAGGTTGCAAAGTTCATTGACAAAAAGCTGAGCAGTTCACTTCCAACAACACTTATGTACCAGCTACCCTTTAGGTAAGTTTTAGTCCCAAATATCAGCCCCAAACATGCCACTTTGCAAGGCCACGCAGGTTTCACAGCTATCAACTTCCCAATCTGTTGGAGAGCGAAATGGACCAACCCRTTCCCTTCAACATTACACGTTCGCGCTACACATCTCCATCTCCAAAGCAGCCCCCGGCTCCGCACCAACTGCCCTGGGCTGATGCTGGCAGCACCGGTGTTGCTGACATCCCTATCCAGCGGAAACTTAAGCGACTTCCCGGTGCTCAGAAGGGTTTTCTTAACACGTGTCCAGGCTTTTCAAAACTTACCGGAGAGTTTGAGTGCTACTTGATTCACTGCTGTAGCTCCTCAGCTTCTGAAGTGAAGTTTGTCTGTCCAAACACGTGCCCCCCTCCTCCAACCTTCTTCTCCTGCAGTAAAAGAGTCTTCTTAAYTGTCAAAGTACTCCTCTCAAAAGGCAACCCCAATTGCTTTTGTGCCAGGCTTCACTGCTGGCTGCTTTTTTAGTTGCAGGGAAGCATCTTGCATGACCTCTATCCCATTAGCAGCTCCACCRGCAGCTTTCTCAGTGCACTAATAGACCTGTACATAAAGCCACGTCAGTCAAATGCAGATTCGCTGGCAGATCCCTCCATTCCCCGCTCCCCATGACTCAAAAAGCCTCGCAGAGGTAAGATGCCCCCGCAGGTACTCGCAAGAGGAAGGGCACTTCTGTCCTCAYCAGGGAATTCGACTAGGTCAAGGCAAGGTCTCCTACGGACACCTTCGGGTCTACCGCCCCGCTGCAAGTCCTGCCAGCCTGCTGATCTTTTATAGCCACCAAGAAAAAAACACCTCCATCCAAATTGTAAAAAAGCATCTTTTCTAGTTGATCTGGTGCATTACGCTCAATTCATTCTCACCTGCTTTTGCACCTAATTCTGGTTTAGCTTTTCTGTGTTTTAAGATGTCCCCAGAAGGTTACAGCAGGACGGACKGGAAGTCAGCGGCTAGGCACCATCCTCCAGAGCCAGCTCGAGCAAAAATGGTGGGTATCATACAAAAGGAAAAAAATAATCATATGCATACGCACACACATAGGAACAATCCCTTAATGRTGCTGCAGAGCACTGACAATCGTATTTAAAGTCACCAGAAACCACAGCTTGTTTTTCTGAGGACTGCTCAGAAAAGCAGTCAAAACCTCTGCAGTAACTTCTGAACCAGAGAAAGTCCGAAGTGGCTTTGCCCTTGAAAGCTGTAGTTTAAATACACTTCAGAAAAGCCACGATTTTAAACTCGTATACTTGCCTGTCAACTGCTATTTCATTCGTGTCGAAATTACCGTTCATTCTGAACTGCGCAATTCCCAACACGTCGTCAGATAAAGAAATAAGCACATGAAAATCAGAAGACTGGAGTTAAATTTTATTTATCAGTTCTATTGTTAAATTACACAATCAAAGTCAGTGGATCGGCCTGTAAATCTACACAATAAGACAGCGTCTACAGTGGAAATCAGTAGAATTTGATGTGATTATGACAAAACGGTATCCTTATATTGGTACATCCCCTATATACAATAAACAGTATACACAAAGAAAATGCAACTAGTCTCTGTAAACCATGCACACCACAGCATAAAAACAAAATGCACCTTCTGCAACAGGCCCTCCAGCTCACCCACGGTTAAGTCCTGTTTACAGCAGTGCCTTTCAGTTTTAAGAGCGAATTATTTTCCCCCATAAAAACCAAAATACAACTGAGACATCATATTGGCAACTGCAGTTCTCATTTAAAAAAAAAAAAAAAAAAAAATTGCTGTACATGAAGTTATTCTCTTTTCCAAGCTGCTAACGCAGGGTATTGGTTTGCTGCTGCTTTGCTCTCCACTTGCCCCCGGCAGGATTGCTGCCCCCCGGGGTTGCAGTACAACGTCAGATGTAAAACAACTTTCACATAACTTAGGCGTGGAGCCGTAAGATGTTTTTAAAGCCTTCTGCCTCGTTTTACGCCCCCCTGCCCTCTTGGTGTATAGAATATCACAGGCAAAAGGCAGTAGTGCAAGTGAGCCTTGTGAGCATCGCGTACACGGGGACAAGGAGGGCCCTTTTCGGGTGCCTCCATCACCGCGCRCCCGCACCCAGATCGCCATTTAGTGCCAAGCTCGGGAGCGTTGCAGGCTACGTACAAAATTTCTGAACTTGCTGAATGTATAGCCCAAGCCTTGCAGAGGTTTTTTATTTTATTTTTTTTTTTGCATAGAGATTTATAGGAGCCCCTCGCACCTCCTGCCCCATCTCCTCTCCCTTGTCGGTCTCGGTGAGGCCAAGGGGCTGCGGGTGAGCCCGGTCCGGCCCCAGCTCCGCACCCCGCGCCCCAGCAAAGCCTGCRCGGGAGGGGGCTGCTGCCTCCCCCCGCACCCGGCAACCGCCCCGTCCTGGATAACTATGGCTATGGTAAAACTGGTTTCCGTCATTTTTAGTCATCGCTCAACTGTCGTCGCTAAGAAGGGCTCAAGAGCGTAGGAAAAAAAAAAAAGCCCTGTTCTTATCTGGTGTAGCAAAGATTTACTGGAAGTAAATCCTAATTCAAGTGTAAATCTACTTCTTCCATTGAGCAATCCTCTCCATAATATTGCTGGGATTAGAGAGTTTTATGACTTTTTAAAGACACTACACAAATATCTGCAACATAATTTCATCTAGTTTATACCACCAATTATTAAGGAATGATAAATTCAGCATTATGTATTCTAACGGGTAAGAAAGACTTAAAATTAGACACTGTCACGAGATTATAATTTGGAAAAGGCTTTACGAAACATGAAGATGTGCTGTAACTTTTCCAGAATGTTTAAAATCATACTGCCCTGAAAAATTCTGGAAACAGTGTCTTTAACATTGGCATTGAGTTCAGAAAAGTATGTATGTCTTTTTTTTTTTTTTTTTCCTTTTTTTTTTTTAATATGAGATAGACCAAGCTTAAAACTCTAAACAGCGGTAGGTAGAAAAAGTTTAAAATTTTAAATATTTATATAACTAGAGAAATTACTTCTATACCTTTTAAAAGCCAATATTATACATAAAACTAGTCAATATTTTTTCTAGACCTTTATTGTTCCCTTCATCGTCCATTCATTAACTTGGTAAATATCATAAGCGGTTGGTGCTCTTGAAAACACATTATTAAAATAAAAGTAAGATAAAATCAAAGGGAAAAGGTTTTGCTCATATACTGTATTGTGAGAGTATGCTAAATGCTCATTATTAGGAAATGAGTTTGCTTCCCAGATAGATTTCAGCCGAGCATCTTAAACATTTTCCAGCATCCCATTTTGTACTCATAACTAATTTACGGATTTTTTTTTTTCTTTTCTTTTAAATAAACGTCCAAGCAACCATTTCCGATGAGCCTACTTGGCTCCCGTATTTCATAAATAATCCAACAAACCTAAAAAGGACAATTTAATTACACGCTAAGATTGTGTTCCACGTACAGTACAACATTTACTGCAAAGGCAACTGCAAAGGCAACATTTTAACCTCTTTTTGCTTCAAACCCTTGAGAAGCGYAATTTGTTTGGACTGCTCCGTCGTCTCCGGTTGGCGGGTTGGGTTTTGCTTCGCTTTCGGTGTCCGGCGAGTCCCCCCCCACTACCGCCGCCACCGCTCCACGTTCCCTGTGTAGTCAGTGCTGGAGCTGTTCTCGCCCTGCTCCCTCCGGCGCGCTTGCTTCGCCCTCAGGATCTTGCGCTGCTCCTGGCGTTTCCGCCGCGCTTCCTGGTGCTCCTTCTGCCGCATGTACTGGTACCGCTGCAAAAACAGGTCTTTTGCATAATCGTACAATTCCATGTCTAAAAAATTGAGGGCCTCRATGCGCTGCTGAGTCTGCTCGTCTATCTCCACGCTGGAGGCCCTTGTGCTATTGTACTGCGTGAACGGCGAGATGAAGTTCATGTTGAAAGTCTTCTCAAAGAGATACTGAGTCTTCCGCTGAAATTCGGTCAGGCCGAAGAAGGCCATCCGCTTGAGGTTCTCCTTGGCACTGTCTAGCAGAACCTTATTTCTCTGCTCCTCGGGCATGACCGAAAGGTTGTAGCATCCCACCAGGCTGAGGTCGGACAGCATGCGGACCTGGCGGTTGTTGGCGAGGTTGTAGGGGCAATCCATGAACTCCTGCAGGGAACAGCCTGACCAGTCGTCCCCCGTGTAGCAGCTGGGCAGCTCCTCGGTGGTCGGGGACCGGCCGTCGCAGACGTGCAGGGACGCCTTCCACGTCGCTCCTCGCTGGACGTGCCGCCATTCGCTCAGGTATCGGGAGACGGGGTCACGCAGGATGGTGATATAGTAGAAATTCCTGCCAAGGGGAGAGGAAGGCAGAGCGTTTAGTCCCGTGTGTCTCCARCACATAGAGCATTAACGTTCAAAATCAATAGAAACTTGGAGATGCACTTAAGAGGCTTTCAGGAGCCTTGCTGCAGAGYGCTCCTCTGCGTGCTCACCTCTGCAGGGTGAAGGACGGCTGAACAAACTCCCCGGGGGGAGCGGGAAGGGTTGTATCTACCTGCACACATCTGTCTCTGCTTAATGGGTTTTGCCTCTACAGAGGCGGAAGGGAACCCAAGATTCCCCTCTGCTGCCCACGTGGCAACGTGCTCCTGCTGGGTGCCTCAACTGATGCTCTCCCCAGACCCTGTGAGAATAATCAAAGTACCTCCCAGGATGTAAGCCCCAACCCAAGCAGGGCACAGGCAGCTCTGGCTTTTTGATTTTCCTTGTACGACAGAGCTGCGCTGACAAGTTTATGTAGTCTGCAAAAAGCTGCTCGTGCTACGTTTCCTGATGAGCAGCCGTGGGTCTCAGCTGCACGAGCCCCAGAGCAGCGTCATACCTATGAGGAAGACATTTCCTACAAGACATTCCCTTTCGCAGCCCAGATAAATGGGATGTGTCCAGAAGCCCCAACCCACTTGCACTGAAATGAGGATCTCGGAAAAGCCCATGCAAATCCCGTTTTGTCCTCCTGCCTTCACCTGCTACAGGACCGCAATGACGAGAGGAGAGAGATAAGTGAGTAGCAGGAAATTAAAGGATGCATTACGGCATTTTGTAAGAGAAAACATTTCCAAGGGAGGTGTTGGCTTTGGTTTGGAGCAACAGGACGGTGGCACACGCGGGGGACACGCTGCCAGAGGGAACCCCGTCAGGCCGCCAGCTGGAAAAGCCGCAAGCTCAACCTTACGTATAGCATTAAGAGATCACTCTGGGTCACACATTAATATCCACCGTCAAACACCATGTTGTCCGCCGTCGGCAGCCTGAAGCCATACACACTGAGCTCTTCGCACCTCCTTTAATAGGACCATGACCTCAGCGATGATGCTGGAGGTACAYTGTCAGGGTACCAGCCATCTGCTTAAGTAAATGGAATTAAAGCAGCTCAATAAGCAAATTGTCCTGCCAGGGAAGGCCACTCCTCCAGCGTGTGCCCGGGAGCCCCGAGCCCCCGGGGTGTGATCGCCGTGTCCTCAGTGCTGCGTAAGGAGGGGAAGGGACACTCATTTGCTTTCCCGAGTGGCATCACGACTGGCCACCCCGCAGCCAATCTTTTGTTCCCTATCGTTTCCTTTGGCAGAAAAGCCACTAGATGTCAATGTTTTACAGAAAATTGTCTCTGGGTGGACTAAAAAGCGAATCACCGAAAGCATCCAACAGCACGGGGGAAAGGAAACCTGGACAGTCGCCATTCCTCTTCCCATTTAGAGCATCCAAGCTCATAAATAATGAAATAAATAGAAAGCACCATAAACTTGCAAAACCAAATAAAGCCGAGGAGCCCAGTACAGCATCAGCGGTGAGACACAACGGCACCTCACGCTCGGAGAGCCGGGACACGGCCATCAGCACTATCGCCGTCCCCACGCTCACCCTGGTGCTGCTCTCTGGCTCCRAGGGCTTTGGCCGCAGGTTCACACAGGTGAAGGGAGCCAAAGCCCCCGCCACAACTCCAAGGAAGGTACTTTTCTCCAAAAGTGTCGCTAAATGATTTCACCATGAAAGCTGGAGTCAAGAGGGAGCAAGGATGAAGCTGACTTTCACGTCACACACCCGGAGCAGCAGCCACCAACCTCACATTGTCCCYTGCGAAGATGGGAGGAGTTTCACTCTGTGTCATCTCAGCAGGTCTCTGGTTGTGCTGGAGAACCCAACAGGGCAAAGGGCTTTCCACGAGCACCATCACCCCAACCACCCACTCCAACGAGCAGGAGCTGACCCTGGTCRCTCTCGCATACCTGGCTCCTTTGGTGCAGCAACGACAGAGCCTTGTGGGGGGCCCYGACACGGGGAAACGGAGCATCTCCGGGGCAAACTCAAGCCCCTTCTTTAACTCCTGCCAGGACTCCTCACMCTTGGATCTAGTTTATTGGGATACTGCACTAAAATAATGACCTGACCCTCAAGCAGTAACAAGTTRGTGCCATTTAGCACTAACCTCTACGCTAACTATCACAACTAACATATAGCAACCAACCTCTGACGACGGAGGATGCAAAAGCAAAGCTCCGCTTACCCCAGAGCACCTGGTACGACCTGACCCGTCGGCAGTTCCGCAAGGCTGGGAGAGGAGCGGGGTGCGGGCACGGGGGTGCTGCCAGCTAAGGGAGAAAGCCAACAAAACCGTACGCTCTAAGATCATCACAGCAATTGATGGGGAGTTAATGCAAGAAGGGAAACAAATCCTGAGCCAAGATCGATACAACGGGCGTTTTATCACAGCTCAAACTCTTCAGCCGCTCTCCCTTTGTGCTCTTTGGTCACAGGCAGTGACAAAGTGCCTCCCTTGGCTGCTGTTGTAAAAACAAAAGAATGAATAAAAACTTGTATGTTGGTGGAAGAAGCTGCATCGTAACGGATCACCATCACCCCGGGTGGCCGGCGGCCTCATCCAGGMAGATATCTCCACCAACGCCTGTCAGGGGAAAACGCCGCAGTCGAGGGAGACCGGGGAGAGGCGGCTGAGTAAAGATGCTCACCGGMCTCTGCAGCGAGTGTGGAGTTGTCTGGGCTCCCTCCAGCACCCCGCACTCAGGAAGCCAGGCCATCGGCAGGGATGCTTACGGGACGCCCCAGACGGAGCCCGTATCCTTCCCGGCCTGAGCACGGCTCCCTGCAAACAGACTCRTGGCTGTTATTTATACCATGTCGTTATTTCCCAGATGAATCCTGCTTTCAAGACACRACTTACAGAGAGATGCTTTGTCAGCTGCTGGGCCAATCTCAGCTATTTTGTGCACTTCTYCCCTTCTTAAGTTTCCCTGTTAAAATTCTATCAAAAAAAGTGCCGTCCCTTTTGGGAACACCAGCTTATGGGTTTGCCCCAAGCCACTCTCATCCAAGTTAGAAATCACAGCAGCTCCAGAAAAGCAGCCGCGCTGCTCTGCGTTTATCTGAACTGAGCTTCAAAAAGTCACAAAAGCTTTAATGCATCGTCAAGTCGGAGCCGTGCCAGAGATGGATTCGGCCATCAGCGCTTAGAGCATCCTTCTGCTGCAACTGGGAGGAAGACTCAAAGCTTTGCAATTATTTTTAGCTCTGTACGAAACAGCTTGTTCTTTCTGCTGTCTTAACAAGGGGGTGTTGAGCTCTTGCCCATTCCTTGAAGCTTGTGCTTCAGAGCCCGAGACAACATGTTTGCAGGTAGAGCTCAAACTTTACTGTGAATCATCCCTCCGACTTAAAGAACTGCACACATCAGAAACATGGGTTTTCTAATAAAGTTGAGCTGGATGCCTACGAAGCAGAGAACAAAAGGAGCTCGCAGGCAACTCGGAAAGTAGGTTGACCCTGGAGCCATGAGGAATGCAAGATGGTGTGACAGTCACCTGCTTCTGGTACGTCCCTGTGCACAGCTATTCCCTGAGGAACGCGGGGACCGAATAGTCCCACAATGTTGAGTTTGCTCCCCATGCTGCATCACCCGCTCTGCTTATCACAACACTGCAAAGTTGAAGGCAGAGCGTTTTTGGGAGATGTGAATTATTTGCGCACGATCCATTACCGCAGAGGAGCTCAGGAAAGGTCAGAGGCTTCCCTCAGACAAATGCCCAGCTAACGGCTCGCMTCGTCCGCCGGGATGTGAAAGCTAGGCTTCCTTGGGGCATAGATGCTTCTATCCATGGGTGGGACAAGGAAAAYGGCAGAGATGGGCAGGGTGATGTGCTGGAAGCCAGGGATGGAGAGAGGAGGAGAGACGTGCTTGGCCTCCCCACAGCCGCAGCAACGCCAGCCCTCACGCTGCATCCCCCCGGCACGCCAGCCGCCGTGCCGTCCCGGCATCACTGCGGYGCCAGGAAAGCCACATTTCACCCAYGGGCCTGAACCGCAGCTCCCTCCGACTGACCCGGCGTGGGCACCATCTCTGGGGCAGTGGTGCTGCCACGCGAATGCCCCACGGCTGGTCCCAGGGCACTTTAATAACCTGCACGGTCATGAAGATGCTCCCTCCTCCTCCTCCTCCTCCTCCTGCATGAGTGCTGCCGCCCCACATCAGCATCCCAGAGACCCCACACGTGAGCAACGCATACTGGGATGGGGGGATGGCACAAGCCCCTACCTGACATTTTTGCTATGAGATGACTTCTGCTAAGGTAAGATGGTTTTTTGTTGAAAGGGACCAAGAAACATGCGCTGTCAGTGGACGGACCTGCTTTCAGCTGTCCGGTTCCTCAGCCCAGAGCAGCCCCCTCTCTCCCTCCTGCACAGCCCCTGGAGAAAACACGAGGCAACCTGAAACCCCARAGACCTCTGTTAATTTCTCCGAGGGGTTTATTGAGACTGAGCCATCTGCTCGCTTTGAAGGATAATTCTGTGGTCACATAGTGCTTCTGTGCCCTTCCCCACCTCTGCCCAGCACAGGGGCTGAATGAGAACTTTTTTCTAATCCAGTGATTTTTTTTTTTTAAAAGCATCCTTGCAGCAAGCTTCTAAATGCAACATTAGAGAAAAAAAAATAAATTGAAGTCAAAGTGAGGAGGTGTGAAACCCCAGGGGATGACAGCGCTGAGTAAAGCCAGAGACTTCAGCGCCCGGAGGAGCTGGCAGGGAAGGGATACGCAGCTACCCGTGCCGCGGTGCTCAGGAGGCTCGTGGCGCGTGGAGCTGCTCTGCTGAAGCGAGGTGAGGAAGGGGTGACTTTGTTTAAGCATCGAAATGGGTCAGAACCTCCCGAAGTAAAAGTGCATCTCATCCCAACCCAACCACCCTGGCTCTGCAAAGCAGGACTTGCAAAGTAGCAGCAACCCAGGCSACGCAGAGAGAAAGGGGTTACGGCCAAACCTGCGGACGGAGAGCGTGGGGAAGGCTTGCCGCTCCCTTCACTCCTCCTCTGCCGTGCCACAAGCCCCSCTGCCACAAGAGGCCTGGCAAAAGGGACCATCAGCAGCTGAGCATCCATCCTAAGGGCCTGAGAGCGGCGAGCTGCGCGCCAGCGGCCAAGGGCTCRCCCCAAAACTCTTGTCTGGCAGCTTTAACTCTTGCACTTGCTTCCAGGGCACCTTAACCCTGATGGAGAGGCTCTGAGCAACTGCTGTGGGGTCCAAACGGGTACCATTTCCATGGGGAACGCAACTAGGGCTGGCTTCAGCTCGGCGCGTCCGAACACCTTCGGGTCAAAACTCCCGCTGGTGCCAAGGCCGAGGAGCATCGATCCCCAGCCAGGAGGCTGCCGCGCTGTTTAATTGCTCGTTGAGGTAGAGGAAGGCTGGAGGTCAGACGCTGGCAGGTGCCATGCCTTCAGTCTGGAAACCCGAGCCTGGCTTGATGGAGCTATGAGGTAAGGAGCTGAAAGCTAAACATCCACTCACCATTACATCCATTAGCGTATGGATCCGTAGGTGAGGGACTGAGTGACCTTTTACCATTTCTGCTAAGAAATGAGGCTGTAGCAAGAAAGGCTCCRTAGGCTAGAGAGGATGAGAAGCCTACGGCCTTTGCACAGGGAGCACYGCAGCCCTAGGAACATCCCGACCTCCCCCTCCGACTGAACCCGGGGCAAACTAACCCAGRAAAACACAGCTCTGGCCCACGGCTGAGGAAGCAGAGCTATGATTTCCAGGGAATGTACTGGGCAGTCCCATTCTCCCAGCAAAACTAAGGCTACCTTTTAAGCTGGCTCAAGCACACCGGTTTGTATCTAGGTCAAGCTCATCCAGATGGCAAGCCTGGCTAGGATGGTTTGGAGAMGCAGTCGGGCTTGTGCAATGAATGRGAGTCAATTTTATACGTGTCTCCATCTCGTTGGTGGGGATGGGGGAGGAAGGGAAATCTGGGAATGTTTCCTATTCTGAGGGATTTTTTTCCCCCAGTTTATGGACTTKATAGTACATTAACAGGGCAGTGCGAAACCAAGTTACGCTCCAGGTGAGGATAGACATTTTGAAAGGCAAGTTCCCTCTGAAGGAGCAGGGGCAAAGGGACGGACCAAATATGTACCATGTCCAGCAGAAAAGCAAATAAAATGAACTAAAAMCCTGCAGCAGAGATTCTGCATATGATGCAAAGGATTAAGGACCGAGCTACTGAAAAAAGAAAAATAATGATAGGGTTGGTGCTTTGGCACCAGAAACAATGCACAATCACCAGAACCGGCGAGCAGCACAAGGACAACCAGTGTCCTTCCCACCCTCCCCATAAACCGCTCGTGCTGCTGAATAAAAATCCACAGAGCTCGTTTATAAAAGAGCAGTCACATATTCATTTCTTTTTAGCCTTTTTTTTTTTTTTTTTTTTTTTTTTTTTT
>JASVER010000011.1:9232201-9503391 GCA_030449065.1 Oceanodroma leucorhoa | reverse complement strand
GCACGGGTCCGAGATCCCATCCCCTTCGCTGCCGCCGCTCCCAGCAGTGACCTGACACTCACCGCAGGCAGGCTCCCGCGCTCCTCCCTCGCCCAGCACCGCTCCCGAAACGTCTCTGCTCGGGATAATTTGACAGCAAAGTCGCGGACAATGATGGCAGGTCAGGAACACCAACAGCACGAGTCTCACATTTCTTGCCCTGCTCTTAGAAACCCTCCCCGCATGGCTCCGAAGCTGCCGATGGATTCTAACCTTCGGCAGAGGGTCTCCCCACCRATCAATCATGCCCACCACGTCTCTGCGAGAAGTCAAACTCAATTACGCCACGCTGGGTGCCGAAAGTGCTTCGCTCCCAGTAGGYGAGGTTAATTCCCATCAAGAGTGGCCCACTGAGAATTTGATTTGCTAATACCGCAAATTTTTCCTCCAAGAGAAATACCCCTGCTGCCTTATTTGTTGGAGGCAGGCATCTGTTTGGAGATCACTCAGAGAGAGGCAAAACGTTCATTTAATACTGTGACTCATCCTGATTCTTAACGAACTTTGTCACCTAGAGAYACAATTAAAAGGACAGGGGTGAGCATCCTGGTGACAGCCTCTCCTGCCTCAACCATGCACGCCTGGAAACCCCCCCAAAATGGGAACACCTCTTCCCTGCCAAGAGGTGCTCCCGCAGCAAAGCTCCGAGACGAGGCAAAAATATTTGGCAAGCTCACTGACGCAGCGCTGGGAATCAAATGCTTGCATCTACTCCAGATCGGTCCCAGATGCTTCGCAGCAGTGATGTGGATGGCAACGGCAGCGGCCGAGAAGCATCACCCATGGGCTTCCCGCAGCACTCCYCTCTGCTCCCAGCCCTCCCAAGACAAGGGCAACGGGCCCCATCTCACAGCGGGAGAGGAGCAAGGGGGGCTGTCGTGCTCCCCAGGAGCTTCAGGGAGAAGATGTCATGCCCAGCGTCCCGTGGATGCTGCACGGCTGCCTCCATGCCCCGGATCCGCAGCCCGGCTGCCCACGCCGGGTCCGCCCCTGCTGCGGCCGTGGTGCTTGCAAGGAGGCRAGCACGGAGCAGGGCTATCGGAGCAGGTCTGCTCCCCTTCTCCTCTCCTCTCCCCAGGGGCCTCAGTGCAGCTCCCGCCGAGCAGACAGACCCAGGGCTGGGTCCGACTTGTTCCTACGAGACCTCTCTTCATTCAATCATTTCAATTAAACTCAACTTCCAGCTCCACCTCATCCAAAATTCAAAGTACAGCAAAACCTAGATGAACAAATGATGACTTCATTAAAGAAGCAAAGTATAAAGATTATGGGGAGGGAGAGAAGGAGGAGGAACAAACACCACTTTTCTCTGCTCTAGTCTGCAAAATTACAAGCACACGGACTATATCCCTTTACTCCGGGTCTCAGGATGGCACCGGAGAATTGTACCATGCATTAGCTCCAAACMAGGCCTGGGAGGAAAGGAGATAAGTATTTCAGAACTGTGAATTAAAGCCGTTAGCAAATGTAAATTTACATTTCCTCTAAGTAATCATTATGTTTTCACTTCTATCAGCACCCAATGAATCACAGAGATGTTTTGTCTAGAAACACTAATGGTGGGGGTAGGAAGCCAGCAGCCTACCCACAGTAACGGCAGCAGGAGAAAAGTGCCAGAGGAACCCATAAAAAGGAGCTGGATTTTGCAAGAACGGCAATTACACCAGCCCATCATTGCCCATGAAATTATCAAATAGGAAAGATTTGCAAAGAGGCAGCATTTCAGGCACAGAGGAAGGCAGCATCTTAAGATTTTGCAGCTCAAGGTACACGTCCATGTATGTGCAGGCATGGCACATGCATACAAAGATACTGAAAATAAGGCTTCAAATAAGTAAAAAATATGCAGCCTCACACATGCACATACTCCCAGCTACCCTCACGCACAAACTAATTGTCCACAGCATTGCCTGCAGAGGGGAGAGCTGCCCTGCAGATTTGCCAGAGTGGTATTAATTTCATAATTGCCTGTATTATTAAGATCTCTGCAGGATACCCTTGCTCACAACCAATTCAGCAGGAACAGTGGCCTTTTTACTTATGGKTTTTTTTTCGTGGTGCATAAAAAGAGAAGCAAGTTTCCATTTTTAGACTCGGCAAACAGAAGAATGACTCAGCCGCTGGAGCCGGTCCCGAATCCACCGTCTCCACCCCGGAGTCTGGCATGGGAAAGGGGCAGAGGGGCAACACAGAGGGGCTCAGACCCATCCCACCCACSCGACCTGCTGGGAAAAGGACTAAACTGCCCTTTGGAAACACCCCTCTCCCACCGTGACCTACCCAGAGCAGCAAAATTTCCCACCTCGTTAGCTTAATTACATGATAGAGGCATCTGGATGGAAGGCAGCAGTGGTGCCAAGACCCCCGCAGCTGCACACGGGAGGTAAAACCCAAGGAAAAGAGAGACAAGGTGGCAGAGGAGCATCAGCGTAAGAGCATGTCACGCTTCCTTCTTGCTAGATGATGAGCTGCAGTAYGGGTGACACTGGATTTGTGACACTGGCCTCGGCAGCACGCAAGGTCCTGGCTTTGGAAAGTGCCTTTCTGGCTAAGGACGAGTATCCCTTAAAAAAATCACGATGCAGAGCTGAATTTTGCCCTTAATACACGCTAGGAAAAGTCAAGGTGTGAGTGATGSCTTTTGAAAAATCAGGCTCTGAAGCCCACAGAGTACCAGGAGTACCTTCCTATTCCCGGCACGAGGGACCGTCCCTGTCCCCAGGAGCTGAYGTCTGCCGGAGCTGTGGCACGCAGCATCTTCCAGGCGTGGTGCAGCACCTCCCCATTTGCCGAGCTCTCTTACGGATTCATTAAAAAGCACGGCAGACCTCCCAAAGTGAAAAGGAGGCCACTGCAAAAGAGTTGGTGAATAACCACAGGATGTTGCTATAAATCAGGTATTTACAACAGTATTTACCCTATCTAAATGCCGTTGCAGGAATTGGTTTCAACTTGTAACTGATATTTCTGCGGCGGCGAAGACAGAGGTTTGCAAAGCCTACRCTCCATAAGCAGCGGTTTACAGAGAGGGAATAGTGGCAGTTTTTCATTTTCCAGAGTCCACTCACCCTTCCAAGAATCTTAATGCCTCATTGATTCATAATACAGTACATAAAGATTTCATTTTTTCCTGCACACAGTGATATATTATGGAGGCAATCTATTTTGCCACTGAAAAGTTTGCTTAGGAGAAAAATTTGGAGTTTTGACATTCAGGAAATTACAGTCATCTGTAAAGCACAATTGATATGCCAAGGCTAACATTTTCATTGCACTTATGGAGCCAGAATAACTATGCTAAAATATTTATTATATTCTAAAAAAAAAAAAAAAAAAAAAAAAAAATTCCAGGTTCTTGTTTATAAAAAGCATGTATTTAGCATTAAAGAAAAAAGCTTTATCCTTATATCCATATATATTTTAGCTATGTCTTAAATGCGCTAAGCCACATATACTCTCTGACCAGATGAAAATACTTTTAATAACTTAATAAAACCAATACTTCAGACAGGCTCTGCTGTGCCCGGAGCGTGCAAGCGGAGGGCGCGAGCGGAGCGCACGGCCGCGCGCGGCAGCACGAAAGCCGGAACGTCAGACRGGGGCTGCTGCGCCGAACCCGCCCCATGCCCCCCAGGGCTGCGGACCCTCGCCCCGCCACCCACCAGCCACCCAAAGGGTGCACTCAGCCGCTGCACGGGAAGCAGGAGATCACTGAACCCTGTGCACTTCGCTTGCAAGTTTTGTTGTTAAGGTGATCTAAAAGCAAGGGGGTGCAGAGGGCTCCCCTCTCAGCTTGACCCATACGTTTGGCTTTTTTAGGAACGTATGAACGTGTATTTAGAAGTTGTGATTTATCGTATTTCCTGAGCGCTCGCTGCAATTTCCTAATCGCGGCTTGAATCGTAGTAACACGCCTCGCAACTCCTTCGTATATAAAAGTACGTACTACTGAATATCCCCGCCTCAACACTGGAGAAATCTCGGAGCTCTCAAGAAAAAGATCATACGATCACCTCCAAAAGCTCTGCATATCCCACAATGGGGAATTAACTCCAGAGAGGTATTTATAAAATCATTTGTTACTATATCAGAGCTCAATCAATTCTCTTCAATAATACATAAAAGGAGGAGGTTTGGCTCACGTGAAAAAATGTAAGGCTGATGTTAATTCCTTCACAAGTCATTTGCAGATAATCTTCTGTATGCCAGTTAATATATCCCACGATAGGTTACACGAAAGTGCTTTTAAAAGCTAAAGCGAGGATAGATAGCGTATAAAAAAGGCACATTAATGCAACTTACATTTTGCTTATCATAATCACTGGGCATCCAGAAATCCAAGGAAAATCCTTCCCAGGCTTTCTAAAATTTTGTCAAAGGCAGGCATCTATTGAAAATGTCTTTAAAATGTAATTAATGAACTGATACTAATATATTCTCAGCCTATTGATAAAAGAGAGACCGAGGAACGGACAACATATTTACAGCTGCAACTTGCTACAATTTTAATTTCAGCTTTCATTGATTTCATTTAGCACCATGAGACCGTATAATGAAGAAATCTGTATCAATTGAAAATACCAAGTGTGCTCCTGCCCCACTAGGGCACTTCAGTAATATCAGGTAATGGAAGGGGATTCTCATTTAATTGAATTGGAAATGAAACACATATTAGCTAAGAAAACTTAATCAGTGCAATAATATTAAAGTRGGCCACTCAGACAAACTATACTGATTAAGTCACTTGCAAACATTTCCGTAATCATCACTGAGACTTGTGGCGTTAATGATTTAAACTCACTTTTCTACTCCAGGGAACAAAACTGTAATTTCATAGCAGACAATTAGAATATTTTAAACCCTCTCTCACACATTACAATACAGTCTCCTGGCAGAAGCGCAGGACCTGATCCTGCAAGGATACGTCTTGAGCTTTGATGTACAAGAAGGTCTGCATGGCTGCTGGGATGTCATCAAAACGTTTGATTTAAGCCAGGAGACAGCCCAGAAAGCACCTCGCTGGCTGGCGAGCATTTCTGAAGTACTCGCTGCAGTTCCTCCGCAGACTTCATCTTTAATCTTGACTAGTTACTGATAGCACACACCGATGCACCGTAAAGCTGTGAGCTTCAAATGTCTCCCAGCAGACCAGGATTTTAAAAATCTTATTCACACATAACTGACATAACTGGATTTAAAATGTTCATGGAATAGCAGAGTGCATTTCTAATAAAACTCCGTAGATGTATTTGTTGTGTCAGAGCTCAGCTGGGAGGGGTTTTATATCAGCTAAGCAAGCAAGACTTTGCTAACATTACAAGATGCGCAGAACATCCCGCTTCCCACGTCTGCTAGCTCCACCCCATACAGTCAGCAAAAGCATATTTTACTTAGTCTGAATTAGTTAGGATAATGCCCTTAGAAAGCCACGTTTATGGAAAATGCCTCTTATACAACCCCGATCCGACGCAGGGATGTGTCCGTCGCGTTGTGCTCGGAGGAGGACCCAAGGGTGAACCAGAGGGAACCAGAGACTGAGCCGGCAAAACCTCATCAGATGCTTTCCTGGGGGTCAGTGACAGCACATTCAGCACAGGTATCAGCTAGGACACACTACGTGTTTATGCATGTCAGATGCCTCCTATAGTGTTAATTAATATGTAGCATTAAGACGTTCAAAATCCTATTTCAGGACAGCCAAAACCAAATTCAGTTTCTGCATCTTTTCAGTGCCATGAAGCAAACTTCAGCCAAACTGGCAGCTGGACTGAGGCCACCACAAAGGGGAGATGCAGCAGCCTGGGCTAGGCAAGGAGAGGAGCCCCGCTGCCCTCTGCACCAGCTGAAGGGGCGAGGGCTGGCATCGCTACGCAAAAAGCACTCGATTCCACTGCCCACGAACAGCCCTGCTTGCTTTGCCTTTTGCTCTGGCTCTCTGTGTTGAAAGCAACACAAGCATGGGTGAGGACCTGACCTTTCTCTGAGCAGCTTCTCGTTGCGGTCCTTCAGCCCTGAGCCTGCTGCTCAGAGGGGCTGAGCTCCCAGCGCTCACCATCCACAGCCAACCAAGCAGACAGCACTTTGAACACCTGGCCACACCAGCTGGAGGGGAAGTCTTGCTTAGGTTAGCTCAGATACCCTTAGAAACAAGCTGACTGCAGCTGAAGTCAAAGCTATGCTACCACTGCCAAGAGGGAAACCAGGAGAGGCACCACCAGCCCAGTCCCCGCATGACCAATCTCAAGCAAAATAAACCGTGGGTGGTAATAACCGTCCAGGGTTATTAACTGAGATTCACAGCTTCTTGCAAAAGGATATGCCATTGTTCCCATCCCTCCACCCTCCTCCTCAAAATATATATAAAAAAACGGCAAAACACTCTCCTCTCTGAGCAGCGAGAGATGGTTCAAAACAGCATAGTTCCTATCCGTGAGCATCTCTTGAATGATTTTCAGAAGACACAGTTCTACTTCTCCATGGATTATTCTGGCTAAAAATGTGCGTGACATTTTAATTATCAAGTACAAATGTTACTGCAAGCAAGCAATGAAACAGATGGTGTCCTGAATTTTACAGTACAGTCACATTTTCCAGCTCAAATTTACAGTTCACCAATCAGTGAGCTTCAAGTCCTGCCTCCACCGCATCTCCCGTACCCATCTGAACCGCTGCAACCCTTTTGATGCTGGGAGCGCAGCTTTGGGAATAGAAATGCAATGCAAGTCGTCCTCCTCCAGGCAAACGCACAGCGCATTTCCAGTGAGGAAACAAAATGGAGCACAACTCTATGCACCCCAAAATCATGGCAGGTATGAAGCGGGAGAGCACTTGCCTTGGAAAAAGGMTGAAGGGATGAAAGGTGGCTAAAGAGGAACTGCCCTACTCGAGGGAACAAAGAGGTGACCATGCCACCTTCATCTCAATGAAGGACTTAATTTGTTTATCTCAGCATCTTCCTCACCGAATCCCACTCATATCAGTTATAACCCCCAGATTTCCTCCTCTTCCTCTCTGSTGTCTTCTGCAGTCCACCCAGAGGGCCTCCCCAAGGGGAAGGGACAGGATGGGATGAGTGTCCCTTCGGGACCCACCAGTGCCAAGTCCCACATCACCAGGGGATAACAGAGGAGCAAAGCCAGAAGCTTTTCCATTCATCCTTGCTGGTCTACCATCCTGTGAAAAAAACAGTACCTATGACCAGAGTTGCACTTTCACATGTTTATTTCCCCCCTCTTATAAAAAATAAAATATAATTCAAGAAACAGAAGCCGCACAGGGGAACATCATCACACGTGTCACACAATGCAGAGGGGGACAAGGAGGACCTGGGGCCACCTTCAGCTGACCACAGCTCCACACACGCGTGCTCGGACTTGTCTGAGCATTATCCAGTAATGGATGCAGCCGCAGCCTAGAGGAGACCCAGCTCAGGCTGGGTCCGTCCTGTGGCTTGCACGTTTCTTCTGTAAACCCCATGCCGAACACAATGAAGAGGGTGAACACCCATCTCCTGAGTTTACAGCACCACGGCAAACGTGGTTCTTGCTTTGAGGAGCTTATAATCCAGTCCAGACAACGCACTAGGAGACGGYGTGGGTCCAGCAACCGCGGGGGGAGAGCTGCAGCGGCACCCCCGGAGTTCAAGCAACAAACAGGGTGTGAGCTTTCGGCTGTCACTCCCTGCTCAGTGCAGGGGGCTATGCCCCTGACGGGCTGAGCAGCACGTGCTGCCCTTGCTGAACGGGCTCTTGATTTATCAGGCTACGGCCAAACTTAATCTCAGAGAGCTTTCCTGATACTCCGCTCCATTCATCTCCACTACCGCAAAGGGGAGCCGCTGCCGGGGGCTTACGGCATCAGTGCTGTAATTACCGCTAGGAAATATTTTCTGGGAAGGTGTCCCAGAATATAATATGCTGAACATTTCCTCTCGCCGCTCTCAGCATCGGGTAGTAACCCCTTCTCTCAACGTCAGCACCAGGCTGGCTTCCAGCTAGGTCTGCGAGGACGGGCACCCCTCTCGCTGCACCCCTCGTGCAGGCACAGCGCTGGTAACACCAGCGCTGCTCTCACGATTCACCCTTGTGCAGTCACCCCTGGGACGTGGAAGTACTCGTGCAAAGACCAGACACGGCGAGATGCTGCGTGGTCGGAGACACAGCCCCTTCGGACCCCAAACTCTTCCCATTTTGCTTTGAAACACATCCAGAAGCGGAGCTTCAAAGGTGGAGGGGCCGACGCCAGCTTCGCGGGCAGCCAGCGATGCCTGGCTCACCTCGCTAGCCAGAAGAGTGTTTGCTACGTGGGCTTTGACTCTTGCATGCAGATTTGCTCGCTGTCACTTAATCCAGCGATGTGTTGGCATCCAGAGGTGAAGATGGCGAGACCCATGGTGGTCCTCTGAGCCCACCTGGGAAACCTCTTCCTAAAGGGAGCCAAACGGGGCGCTTGCAGAGCTAGAGGGACCCAAGGGCAGAGCTTGCCTTGCATAGGTGCCTTCACAAACACTTTCCAGTGAGCCCCTGAACACCCAGGGAAGCCCACCTGGGTATTTGGTTCGCAGGGAGAGAAGCCGAAGCACCGGCCGGTACCACCGATGCTGGGGTACACAGCCTGGTTTGCAGCAGATCGATGCTTTCTCATTTGAACTCAGCAAACGGGTGCTCCAGAGCATGATGAAGTGTATCGCAGCGGCGCAGGTTCTGCTCTCGGTCACACCGGCAGTTGGATTGCTGCGATAAATAAACCTGAAAATCAACTGTCTGAGCAACAACAGCCTCTTCCTAGGTGTCCATCCCTGGAGGGGTTAATGTAAAACAATCTAATTTCTTCCCAAATTGCACAAAATCCAATAAGCACCAGGCAGCAGTGTCTCTTCCCATTTAGCAGATTAAGAAACTGTGCTCTACCAAATTTATCTGAACAATTCATTCCCACGAAATTACACTGGGTTTTGAACCTGAGGTTGATATACTCCATTATATCTGCAGGCTGAGCCATCCACCGAGGGGCTAGATTAATGCACAGCCAAATGCCACCTGAGTGGGGTTTTCTGGCAAAGCATCCGAGCAGGGACGCGGACAGGAGCAGCGAGTGCAAAAAGGCTCACGACAGCGACGATTTGGGCCAGGGCTCAGGCACAGCAGCAGCATCTTTAGCTACATCTCCGCCATCCTGTCATTAAAACAGCAGCACCCCCATAACTCATTTCAACATACTGAGACTGGGCTTCTCTTCACATTATTTTAAACAAAATGACACTTTCTCTAGACACTTAAATGCATCCTAGTCTCATCACATCAACAGAGGAAGCATATTTTTCCTGTTTATGTGAAAGGTGATATTGGATGCATCATACATTGAAATCGTTTGCTGGCTTCCTCTCAACATAAATAAGGGGAAAGAAAGATCAGAGAAGATAGATTTTAAAGATGTATGCATATGCATGCCCTTTTTCTAACCTAGAACGTTATTAAATTCTTTCATATATTAATGTGAGAACTGCGAAAGATTGTGAAAGTAGAGACACTATCACTCATACTTTTCCAGAGCAAGGATTAGTGAGCTTTTCTTCTTAATAAAATCTATATATTTAAATGATACCTGTTCAGCCAAGCCCTAGTTAGTACTGGCCAATAGAGGTGGGGTGCACAGCTCACACCCCAACTTCATGGAACGGACCTGCCTGCAGGTCCAACCCAACCAGGGCAAGACTGAGCAACAGATCTCTTACGCTTGACAACGCTTCGACCTTTTTACAGCGATTAAATGCTTTTAAACATCTGCAGCTTCCACAGGTCTGAGCACACTCTACCGAAAATACACCCCATGCCCCATCTAGTCCCTTCCCAGCTCTTGAAGAACTGAGCCCAACCAAGCCCCGTCTGAGCTATGTTACTCGAAGGCGTTGCGGAAATCTTCTGGCTTGCAAGTGATGCTAAATTCATCTAAACAGCTTTATTTATGAGTGGTGTTACATCCCGCTTCTTGGGGAAACAGATCTGCCACTAGAATTGCCTTTTCCTGCCTGCAGAAACTGTAAGTCTGCATCAACATTACACAATTATTTTAAAGACATCATTTAGATAGCTCTATGGTAATGTGTATGTACACCAACCCAGTCCCATAGAATTTGCATAGCAGAATTTTTTATCATGCTTCTTAAAGATTAATAATTTAAAGTTGTAACTGTGCTAAGATTTAGTCTTAGGTTTTCATCACTGCTCTATATTCTCATAAATATCCAACATTCCCAAGTATACAGGAATCTGAAACAGTATTCAAGAGGAAAAACTGCAACCAATACATCTTCCATTTATGGAATTGAATACAAGATCATATTCAAAGTGCTGCATTTACTGTCTGATTTTGAATACATAAAATATATAGCCATTACAAATTCACCTTTCATTGCAAAGCTTTGTTCTTGTAGTGACATAACTTATTGCCAGATTAGAGCCCTAAGTATGGCTAGTCCGTTTTTCATCTTCTCCATTCCCACAACACGACTGGGAGAGACAGGTCGTGCTCTCTATCAAAGTTGTGCTTACCACACAGCAATATTGCAACACGTCCCATTAGAGTTATGTCTGCCGAGACTGTGAGCCCAGACTTGGCTGCAGGCACCTCCTAATGGAATTACATAATTGGAGGCATGTCATCTAAATCTGAACAAATTGGATTCCCTTGTCATGCACTATTGAATCAAAACGGAAAGAACACTCCATGCTGTTATCTATGGTAAACCAACGACAGCAAATCCGGCATCACTAATATTTTGATAATGCGATGCTTATTAAAAATGGGGGAGGAAAAAAAAAAGAAGGAGAAAGGTTTCATGTAAAGCATGCCAACATCATGTCGCATGCAAAAATGAGCTCATCCGAGTTTGGTTTCAGACTGGGAATTATGTTAATGGTTTAAGACGGTTGAGATGTTAAGAAAATGTAACAGCAGAACTATGTGAAGCTGGTTGTCTGTGGCAGCCAGGGAAGCGGAGACGAGGGCTTCAGCCAGGCCCTTCCACCAGCCCTGCATCTGGAAGAAGTGACACCCACCAAGGTGTCTTCTCAGCCCCCCGCTCTGCTGCCGGTCCCTCCCCTGCCCAGTCCGCGGTGGTTCGGCTGCATTAACATTCACATCTCGCAATCAAATTCTCCAGCCCTTGTAATTCATAAGCATGCCCTGCTTTTCATTTACAAGTATATCAACTTTAATTTGGAATTACTGAAAGAATCATAACTAGGGAGCAATAACTTTGAGCGCACTGAACTGCGCATTCAGGGCAAATTTTCACTGAGCGCTCAGCTCGACCTCCAGCTCTGCACGTACCAAAGAACAGAGGCATTAATTACATTACCAGAATCGCTAATCAGCTCATTGCATCTTTACATTTCATCAGCTAACTGCTGGTGCTAAATGAGAGGCTTTTTTTCCTTTAATTCGGCTCTTCAAGCCTCACCAGGATATTCCCATGCACACATGGAATGCATTCATTAACAAAAACAACAAGAAAAAAGAAACTAAGAAAAAAAAAAAAAAGAATTCTGATGCCTTATAGAATTTGTGGTTCTCCTAGTTAATTAATCGTGGGATGACTCAGGCTCCCCCATCCACACTGGGCCATCTCGAGGACGGAGCCAGGGCATCCGAGGCAGCAGCGTGCAGGGGAGCAGAGCATCCCACCCACGGTCCAGCCCAAGGCACGCAGGGGTTCAGGCGACCGGCCGGCGGGCTGCGGCAGCAAGAGGGGGTTATCTGCAGTACGACTCTAACGTGGCTAACGCACTGCAGAAATTCGGTTTTCAGAATGACATCAGCACGCTGTGCTCTAACACCAACAGCTCCCGGCTGCCTCTGCCCCCCACCTCCAGCAGCGCTGCATGTATGCAGTAGGTGTGCCAAACGCCTATTTATATTCGGTGTGAGGGCGAAACGCTGTCAAATCACCAAATTACCTCAAGTTGTGAGAGCACACAGCACACAGCAGGGGGAAAAGTGTTAACTACCTACCTAGCCTCCGCCTGTAGATCAACACTGAGAGGAGCCAGCTAAATATTTACTTTGCGCTCCTGGGGTCGGAGCATTTTCCCCTGAGTCGCAGCGCAGGATCACACCACCAGCGCCCGCCCAGCCCCAGAAATGCACGGTCCTGGCTCTGCAGCCCCTTGCAGAAGAGAACCCCCAAAAAGTTGCACCCCTAAAATCCTGTGCAATTGCCAGCTAGTCTAAAGGGCTGTTAATCCACACAGACGAAGGAACCGCGTGAAGAACAAATGCTCCTTGGGGTTGCCCAGCACCGTGTTTTCAGCCGACTGGGTTTCTCCTGCCCCACCGGTGGGAGCAATGCCGTATCACTGCCAACTCCTCAGCTGCCTCGGCACTGAGCTCCTGGGGGCAGCCATGCCATGGAAAGCGATAAACGTGGTAGGAACGGGGCAGCTTCCCATGATGGGGAGAGAAGCAATGGCAGGAGAGCCCACGCTCCAACTGGGACTGTCCCACCACTTCCTTCAATACCACCACATGGTCCTGCTTTGATGGCTCATCCAATCCAAAGTACTGCACTAGTATTTAGTGACATTTCTAGATCTAAAGTGAGGGAGCGGGGAAAGGAAACATCACCAACCAGCTCAGTATTTTGCAAGAGTTGGCAATGTCTGGCACATCTTAAATCTAAAGATTACTGAATTACGCTGATGCTACTCAATCTCTAAGCGCCCTTGGGATAAAAGCCAAGCAGTTTAAATATCTCCGACAGGCCTGGCTGTGCGGATTGCCCACCCCGGCACTGCCCTGCAGGAGCAGAGCGGGGAGCTGCGCCCAAACTCCCCGCTTCCACGGCTCTCCGCTCGGCTCGCGTCTGGGAAGCCATTGCTAAATAAATTGCAAAGGCTGTTTACCTGCTCCAATCAGGCTAAGGATATCACAGGGGAGTCAACTGACCACAGCGTAAACAAAACCAAACCGGATTACTGACTGAAGCATCCCCAATTATTTCATCAAACCATCCTTCATTAATCTGCAGCTTCAKCCTTTTCTGCCACCAAGCTGTGACCTTCCTCCCCATGCGCCCATCTCCATAGAGACAAGCTCTCCTGCTCGAAGGCAGTGCTTTGCTCTCATTGACCAAAGAGATCCTCTGAAGTGACTGTGGCATATGCAAAAGATCTGAAAGACAGCCTAAATTACATGATACATCCTTACATCTTCATGTCAAGCGCCAGCCTGTCTTAAAGCCTTAGCACGTCTGGTTGCACAAATGACCTCAACCACGTTGCTAAGGCTGAGTCTTTCCAGGGCTCGATGCCGCTGTGCTAATATCCTCGAGTGACGCGACTGACGCCACCAGACAACGCATGCTCGACGCAGCAGAGAGGCTGCTGGTTTGGCTAACAAACCAGGGACTGAACTGCGGACTTCCAGGATGGGCAACAACGGATTCGCTCTTTGCATTAGAGCACAAAACTGGGGCTGATGGAGACTTATTACAGTTTAGAAGGAGCCAGGACAAATATCTCTTGGGGTAGTTCTGCAGAGACAGGGTGACTCACTGCCTGCTTCAATAGAGTTTGCAGAGTTGCAGAGTTCAGTTGGTCTCCAACCCAAACCACCTCAAACCCTTGGCCCTCAAACCACCCAAGAGTTGGCAGCTGGGGATCACCATGGCCCGTTGCTTTGCACCAATGTGGACAAAGCCCCTGGAGCATCTCAGCCAGGAGGGGAGGTGGGAATGGCACACTGGGATGCCAAGCAACAGCAATGTCCTCAATATGATGGCAAGCACCAATGCCAACATCCACCCAGCTGGAAGACACCGGCACACCAGCCATGACCCTGTACACCCACACAACATCATTAAAATCAGTATTTTACCTCCCGGATTGTACAACACTCCTGCTAGCAGCAAAAAACATAGCTGCGTTTGTTACCTGGCAGGCATAACCACAACTCTCCAGGGCAGCTCCAAAATTCAGAAAACTCTACTCATCCACAAACAGAAGGTCATAAAGCTTATTCTTGCACTCAGCCTCCTTTACAGTAGAAGTATCAGCTCGTAATTAATACATAACAACTAATTAATATCACTAATTAATGAATCAGAGCAAGGGCAGGGAGCTAGGAGAACATTGGTTTTGATAACTATGAAATGCACTAACAAGAGCTAGGTGGGAAATAACTCCTCTCTTTCGGGAGTTTTTACTAGTTTGATTTTCAAACAAAAAACCTCTTGTGACTATTTAAAGAAAAAATTATTATAAGAATAGAGTGAAAAAACCACTGCCTGGTGCCCCCAGTGTCACCTGTCCTTCCCCCAGGGCGATGCTGTTGGGCTTCACACGAGGGGGTCCATGTGGGAGATAGACAGCATGTGCTTCAATTAGTGCTTCACACCTCTTTAAAATCAACCCACCACGAGACGTAAATCCTCTGGAAAGCAGGTCCTGTCTGTGGTCATGGGGATGGTTTGCTTGGAAAGGGCCATGCTGGAGCAGGGGTCCATGCCCTGGTGCGATGCTGAGCTGAGGAAAGAAAGCCTAGGAAATGTCCCCCAGAGTCCTCACCCCATCCACGGGACCAGGGGGAACCTCATTTTCCTCCCTCATGGCCAGGGTAACCTTGGTGCCCCCCTCGGATGTTAATTTGGGGATTCCAGTCACTCCCAATAGTGATGCCATGGCTGGGAGCACACTGGGGACCCAAACCTGAGATGGCCAGGGAGGAGAGAGAGAGAGAGAGTGTGTGTGTTACACAGTAATAACAGCTGGTCAGAATAATAAATTAACACCTAATTAACAGGAGTGTTGGCTGCAAAACACTGAGTTAATGGAATAGAAAAAAGAAGGCTGCTGTGAAATAGGGAGGTTGCTTTAGAAGCTGCTGCGTCAAGGACGCATCTTGGAAGTCGAGGGTTTAAAAGCTGAAGGAAAAAAGAGGGAAACTTCCCCAGTCCTTACCCAAGGTCTGGATTTGTTTCCCTGGCAGGCAGTAGCCCACAGTACTGGTGCGTGGCTAAGCCCAGACTCTCCCTATCAGGCAGAAGAAGGGGCTGTAGTTGTAGTGTCTTGAAGTTGCATGCAAAAGGACAAGGTAAGCATTTGGGATGCAGATAATACAGTCAGGACAAATATTTATTGGGTCAGTAGTTGCTGGTGAGAAAGAGAACCTATAAAGTGGAGATAACAAGGAATAATGCTGCCACAATGGGAAACTGCACTAATGACTTAACAGCTCTTTGCACCTCTCCATAAAAACCTCCTGAGGGAAATCTCTTATTCAGTGCCGAGGAAACAGTGGCGTAAATCTGCTCTCCACTACATCTGACCTCTCCAGCACTCGCTGCAGCTGCCAGACCAGCTCCCTCCTTGGCTTACTGCTCTTCTGCCCTGTTTTTGCCTCCTTTCTCCAAGCAAGCCACTGTAAATAATCTCCCCCAGGTCCCAGCAGCCCCGATGGAGCGGGACAGGAGGAAACCCCCCCCCGCCTCTCTCCCGTGAGCTTGGGGACTGTCCTGAGAGGGACATCGGGACTGGCACAGGGTGACCTGCACCCTCCCACGCCAGCAACGCTCCCCCAGACCCCAGCCAGCGCTTGCCACAGGACCATGCACGCAAGGCAAACACAGAATAAGCACCTCTGCTAGGTAGGAGACACTAAGGACACATTTGAAAAAAAACCTGTTTAACTGTCTTTAATTAATATTCCAAACTACGTGTAAGCCTTTAACACACAGCAGGATCATGGTAAAAGATTTATGAGATTGGTTCACCTTTCATGAGTGCTGCCTTGGGTCATCAGCACAAACTTATCGTCAGCCCATGTACCAGTGGAGAGCTAGAGCGAGAGGGGAAGGGTAACATCTGCACAAATATGATGTGACCTACTTTTACAGTAATTTGAATGCATATCTGGGAAAAAAAACACCACCCTCTAAAATTTTAAGGGAGAATTATAAATCAAGGCATGACAGTAAACAAGTAATTTGTGAAGTTGTACTGTCTACTCAGTACAAACAAGAGATTCATCAAATAATAAAATACTACTTTAGAAGAAAACAAGCACAATTATTTTATAATTATGGCTGCTCTAGTCTTTTGAGGGCAGGAAACCTTCCTACCTCCATAGAATCATAATCAAGACTCATCAAAGTCCTGTAAAAGCAAATCAATATCTGCTCTTGGCAGGACGAGTTAATTAATACCAGAGTGCTCTTCTGCATGCCTTCCTGGCTGTCAGTCTGAAGGCGCTAAGTACAGTTCTTCCTAAATGCTCTGTAAAAAAAGCACCCAGCACCACTGTGGCTTCAGGTGACAAAGGATGCCGCGTCCCTGTGTGTCTAGATGAATGGGTACCGCAGGCTGTGCTCCTCTTCATAAAGGACACAGACACCCAGGCGTTTAAAATCAGTAAAATGCAATCGACTCCACGCTTCTCCGGATCCTTATCTCCATCAAACAAGAGGCTTGCGGGGAGATGACTCAGGCAGCACCAGGCAGCTAATTTTCTGGTTTATCTATCACCACATATACAGAGAAATCAAAGCCACGTCCTCTTCGCCACTACCGTACTCGTGGAGCCAGTCCCCGGTTACGTGTGGTTATCTACGGTGCTGCGGCATCCCACATCAGACACGGCGCGCGAGAGCTGGTTGTTATCAGATAACTGACTCTGCCGCCAGCAGCCGTGGGTTAATGCTCTGCCAGAGACTTTGGAGATGCCACTTCAAATATTGGCAATCAGAAAGCAAGCTTTCATCTTTCCACGGCAGATCCAYTGGAGCTCTGTGCCATTTACTACATGCCTCTGCCTCTTTTTTTTTTTCTTCTTACGAGATCTTTAAAACAGAGGTCTTGTTTGCCCTCTGCGATTAGCAAAGATCTCGCAGCCTTCCTCAAGGAGCGGGGAAAATTACAGACAAGAACATGACAGCAGTTAGATGCCCAGAGCARGAAGGAGTGAGACGCACTCAGCAGATTGCTTTGAAGCACAAGCTCAGTAAAACATTATTAAACTTATTTTTAGCCTTATTTCCTAAAGAATTCAACCTCTCATGAACACACTGTCCATCTCCCTCCTCATAATTTTTTAATCGGTTCCCTTATCTGAGACCCTGCTGTCAAATTTGGGTGGAAGATAAATAAGCATTTGAGAAGGGGTGTAGGGGAAAACACCCAGCTGGCAATGGAGAGCAGACATTGCGGCTGCCCCGACGTCACCTGTGCTCAAGATGAGATGGAGAAGCATGGTGATTTTTAGCATAGAAAGCCGGCAGATGCAGCAGGGGTAGAATGCAGAGGTATCGCTCGATGGCTTTGCTGAACAGCAGCATTCACCAYGTCCCAAGAGTGCCAGTGACATTTTACAGACCTCCTGCCAAGAGGAGCWGATACGTCATCTTAATCAGGCATAAAAATGGGACAAAGATGCAAAATGCCGGAAGAATAGGAAAAGCCAGTTCTGCTGAGAGGCACTGTTCATGCATTTTTATTGTTTAATGGTTTTCTTGGATCAAGCAAGGGAGAAGATCCAAGCACGCAGAGAGAACTGCCTGTTCCCTGTCTGCAGGAAAAGGCATCAAGTRTGGAGGAGGGCTCAGCAACAAAATAAATGGGCTAGAAGAGTACATACACAGGAGAAATGGGTGAGGAAACAGGCTGTAGGGTAACGGGAGTGCAGAAACACAGAYGCCTGTAGGGAGAGTACCTGCTGGAGCCGGGACCAAACCGTAGATGTTAGCATTTGGCTGGGAGAAGCAGTTTTTCTTCGCCTAGTTAGCACAGACTTCACCTCTGTCAGTGTTTTACTAAGAGGATGGGGAGAGATTGCAGGCTATTAAGTTTCCACAGGGCTAAGTGGTATTAAAATCCATTGCTAGAGTTCAGGTAAGTGGCTGGGTAAATACGCTCCCCGGCCTGACGACGCTGGGTCCATTAGCCGGTGCTACCATCGGCAGAAAGCAGAGGGAAGAGCGATCCATACAGATGCYGTTGTTTATAAACCAGCTCTCATTTCAGTGCAGTCAGTCTTCGAGCAGACTGCTCAGCCACGGTGCCAGATCTCTGCCCCGGCAAAGCGGATGGTCAGGGAAAGGCTCCCTGGGAAGAGACTTTGCTGTTTAAACCCTGTTATCCCTCTCCTTCCACCTACCGATACCTTTAGGGAACAGACAAGGACAGGCACTTTGCATACTCAGAGACTGTTTTCAGCTCATTTTATCCCCTTCCCTGCCATTCCTTGGGGTTTGTTCTGTTCTGGGTTTTAAGTAAAAAATAAAAAAAAAWAAACACAACTCCCCCAAACCTTTCAGGAACAGCAAGAGCAGCCAGCCACCACGAACGCCCGGGTACACACACCTTTGCAGYCTTTCTGTTCTTCAAAGCAGCTTTGCAACACAGCCAGCCAGGCTCCCYGCTACTTTTGTCCGAGGGATGCAGCGGACATCACCGCACCATTTAGCATCTGTTAGGGACTTTGCTTCAAACACTTCTTTGGCAGATCTGGCCGAGAGGCTCACATTATCTGAGAGRGAGAAACCTAAGGAGCACGGCAAAGAGCCTGGGTGCAGTTTGGTCGCAAGCAGCCAAGCACCCCGGTGCAGAGCTGGCTGACCCAAKGCGGTTTGCTATTGTGTGCTGTCTTCTGTCCCAAACCAACCTCTCCATGCACCCCACACCCAGCCAGGGGGTCTGGATACACCCCCCCACCCCCCTGGGGTGAGCAAAAGGGGTCTCCCTGCAGGTACCAGCACCAGGCAGCTCGGGAGGGATAAACCACGCTGTAGGCTCAGGGCTTATTTCAGAAGATGCTCTGTGCATCCGTGGCTCTGCGGTGCCCCAGGAGCCAAAGGCAGTAGGAAAGCTGCCTCTGTGCAGCTCCGGTCTGGTAAACAGAAACCTCCAGCCTCTTCCAGGTCAGTGCATACAGAGATGCCCATTCATTTTCAAAAACAAATTTTGCAAGAGTCTACAGAGCAAAGGCATTATTTTTTGCTTTCTGTGCATCTTCCTTGTTTCTGCTTTAGAGAGACAACAGKTAGAGCAAGCTGAAGAAATGGAAAGGCAGAGGGCAAGCACACTTTCAGCGAAGGCGGGTTACCAGAGCAGTGGGGCTCGGCTTGGTCCYGGGCAGCCCCAGGGCAGGATGAGCTGTGAGGAGGAGCAGGGGAGGGACCACTGCATCCCTCGGGCCAGTCAGGAGGACTTCCAACCAGGCCGTCACGTCCCAGGGACAGGCTTGGTGTCCCATGCCGAGACCCTGCAACAGACCAGTGCCCCACAAAACCACATTCACACTGGAGGAAATGATCTGATTTTTTTTAAGATGCAAGTTCTTGGACTTGGAGTACTGAGCTGCCTTGTTGTATACAAAGACCAGACTTTGTATTCTTCTACTTCAGGCAAAATACTTCTCAACAGTCAAAACATTTCTCCAAGCACCTTACTTTCCCCTGCATCCAGCGCTCCTACCATTCTGCCGAAGGAGGCTCTGAGAACGGGAAATGCCACAGACATTCATCTTTTGCAAGTCTCATCTTTCCTGTGGATTTGGCAATTATTGCAAACAACACAAGACGAGCTCAATAGTAGGTAAGTGAAAAATTGGATCTGACAGCCCTAATTGAGCCTGAAGTCCCATTTACTGAAAATGATCTGGCATAATTAAAAATTCACAACTGGAGACCAGTTGTGGTGAACACTATACATTATGGGTTCTCTGAATTACTCCAGGAAACATACACTCTCCAGGCTTTGGACTTGCAGCCAAAACAGCTCGAGCCACATTGATGGAGTCATCTGAGAGGAGTAACTCTGGATTTCAGGGAGGGAGGGAGGGAGATGGCCCCTCGTGCCCAGGAGCCACCACCCGTCACGGCAAGAGGGTGGCTGTGCCGAACTTGCACCAAGCACAGGTTTCCAAATATTCGCTCTGCTTCTAAGATATCTTCTGATGCAGTTTGTTGCCATCCCTACACCTTGGGGATACTCTCTTCACTACCACATTAAGGCAGTTACAGGACAGCTGCTGTTTTTCTATTTTATTTCAAGTTTTTCGTGTTATGTCAGTATAAAGGAAAGGGACAAACYTTCTTGCAAGCACTAATGGGAGCAGCTCCGCACACACAAGGGCTCTCCGAAACTTCTGCCCTGTGCCAAGCCCGCTGCTAACACGCAACATCCCCGGTGCCGCAGCGCAGACACACGTGCAACTTTGCAATTGCTTTCTGCTTATTAACGTAATTGGGATTTAATTCCAGCACATCATTTGCAAGCTTCACTTAGCCTGAGACAACTTAGGGGAATGCGTCTGGAAACATCTTCGTTTCTGCTTTTAACAACCCRCCAAGATATTACCAGTAAACAGAATATTTGAATAAACACACACCAGTCTTCGACAGGGCAGGGTGTGGGACGTGGGACGTTAATCCAGTTGCGGTGTGTTCGCAGGGAAATAAAAGCCTCAATAAACMAAGCATGTTCTGTTCTACACACAAACATACCAATCACAGGTAAATAACAGGCCTTGGATAATTTATAATAAGACGTAACTTTCCATTTATAAGTGTTTTTAGGAACAGCGCTCAAACAGGAGATTTAACTGAGCTGAGCACAGAAGGTACTAATCAAACGCTCTACTGCTGTATCTCACTTGGTAAGCAGGATGCTTGCAGAAGAAAAAGAATAATTACTTAACCATTAGCATTTTTGAAAGCCAACATATCCACAGTGGTAACTTCATTGTATTTTTATCTAGACTAGTAATACTGRTCCTCCCATGCAATACCTAAGGCTGCAATGGATATAACACGCCATTCAGTCCTCCCTCCTAGCAGGGTTTTGTTGTGGGGTGGCTTTTTCCCCCCTTTTCTCCCTGTCAGCTGCTGAGAACTGGCATGACAACCCAAACTTCCCAATAAATCACAGAGGCAGCGACTCATTTAAACCCTTCACTTCAGAGGAACAGCAAGGTGTCATCTTCTCAGCGGCGCCGCAGCAATCGTTAGCGATGCAACGCCRCTTTTCCGAGGCACATCACCTGTGCTGCAATCCAAAAATAGGCCATCCCAAAATAGGCCGTCGAGGCAGGAGAGGGAACAGAGCTGCACACGTAGGCACTTCCAACAGGTAATGCAAAACCTACYGAATGCCCAGGCTGGAGAAAAAAAAAAACCCCACAGGTCTGGTCCCTGGTTAATTCTGCAGGGCATCTGGACCTTCCCAAGCCCTGCTGTGACACTAATTTGAGCACCTAGGTGCGAGACGAGCATTTATGCACCGACGTGCCCATCTGCTGCCAGGGAAGAGCCCACGGCGGTGCGCGCCTCGCCACCGTCCCCTGCTGCGGCAGGACCATGGCTGGACCCGGGCAGCTCCCCACGTGCTGCTGTGGCAGATCCGGGGCCGCTGAGGGGGGCTCCGCCGTGGTGGGAGACGGCAGAGCATCCCCAGGGTCCAACACTCAGCCTGGGGCTCGGTCCGGCTGTGAAACATCGGGACTTCAGCTTTAACTCAGCTTTAACCTCATTTAACCAGGGACAATTGCAAGTGGGGTYGGCTTCCCTGACGGCACCATGGGATCAAACGTTTTTTTAACAAGGAAACCTCAAACTCCCCAACCTTTTGTTCCCTGTGCAACAGATCACAAAGGGAAAACACAATTGTAAGCCTTCCTGTCAAACTAACGCCCTTTTACATTTCTTTTGGGTTTTTTTGGCACCACCATCTAAGGGCACCCCAAGACACAGAGGCAAGTTGAAGAGAAAGGAGCAGGGCTCACATTCTCCAAGGGCCTGTGAAAGGATTTAGGAGGAGGTAGCAATCCATTAAAAACACTAAATTTTCATGAATTCCACCCATTCCCTGGGGGAACGGCTCTGCAGAGAGATGAACCAGAAGCACCTCTGCCTGCCAAGTTTGCAAAAGCCTGACTTAGCCCATCCTCAAACCACCCAGGTTCACCGGTAAGCAAAGCACAAGGAAGACCAGAAGGCCCAAAAAACAGAAATCTGGAGGAAAAAATGACACCCAGCACAAACTACTCTCCCTCTGCTGCTTTCAACTACAGAATTTCATTACATTCGCTGCTGTCTTGCTGATTTTCTGGCACAACATTCGGGACACTGGAACAGACTATTTTGCACAGCGTCTGCCATTATCAAGAGACTCTGCAGTCTGCAAACCTGCACGCAGTTTATTGCCCGTGTTCCTTCCCTGGACAACTCCTCCTTAAGCTTTATACAGAAAGCATTTGCAGCAAGCCTGCTTTGATGCTGTCTCTACAAATTGTGAGTACACAACGATCTCTAGCCCCTGTCCCCAAACAGTGGCACTTTGGATGCTTTTATTTTTTTCCTAATTTGATTAAAAAAAGAGGTGTCCCAAAGCTGTAAAACCAAAAAAAGAATCTCCTCCTGACCTAGGTTACTACTGCCCTTCGCCAAGCGTTCRTGTYGTYGTTTAAGGTGTCAGCAGATATTRACAGCAAAATATTCTCTGTCCTGTCCTCAGAAATCGCTGGCAAGGATGCTTCTAAGTTTGCCCGAGAAGCATCTTGCCTCAAACAAATCCATATTTATAGGCTCCAGATATATTTTTCAGCTTGGGTTTATTTATTACAACCAAGGCCAACAAACCAAGAAAATTTAGTTCTACACACGCGTTGGATTCAATGAAGAGAGCAAAATTTGCATAACTTTGAAGCATAATCTTCCACAGCAACAACTAATCCGCCAGTGATTATCCTTCTATTTGCTTATCGCTGTCTATATTGATGGGGAAATGAAACAGGACAGCACYGCAATAGCAGAGGCGAAGCCACGCYAGAGTTCAAATAATCTGGAGCTAAGGCAGGTATCCATGTGTTTGTTTTCAGTTAGGCTAAAAGTTATTCTATCTCATAAATACCTGGCCTTTCCCAAGCTGCTGGATCCCAGAGTATTTTACAGCCTCAGAAGAGTCTCCAGGGTGTCGGTTCAGCTGCCAAGTGATCAACTTTCTATCTATTAAACATCTGAAACGAGCTCAAATCTGGCGAGCCGCCGCTTCACAAGCCCACAGAATAACAAGCTCATTGTAAGTCCTTTTAGCATGGATTAATTGGTGCACAGAGCCGGCAGTGTGAAGAGGGCAAAAAAACAACCACGCAGCTACCCCTCGGAAAAGGCAGAAAGCTCATCAAATTTCGTTTGCTCCGGATACCAGGCGAATAAAGACTTCCGTGCTACGCGACCCAGGCACAAGCTGTCGGTGAGCCTGGCTTCAGATGTGCATCACCCTGTTTCTCTGCTGCTATTTTAACATTTCCTGCCATTCCAGTGGTTGTTTGGGAGAGGAAATAAATTTAAAAAGCATCTGGAAACACTGCAGCTATCATCAAGGTAATTAAATGAAAGGAAAACAGCCCAAAGTGCATCCGCGAAGAAAGGAAACCAGAAACCCGRAGTTCTGCTCCCGGTGACGCTGGCCAAGCCCTGTGGCTCTGCATTCTCCATCTCCCTCGCATGTTGAAAAAAGAGTATTAATAGTGTCTTAACGTACTGCAAGGACAGGGGGAAGGGTTTTATTTAACATAAGGTTAGGGTGCTGTCACTAAGAGTTTTTTTAAGTATTTGCATAGGGGTCTGGCTGTCACTAATCTGGTAAGAATATCACTGGTACCAAGTTAAACCCAGGAGTTGCCAGTTTTCCTGCCAATCACCRAATCCACCTCCTTTTTCCCCACATCCTCCAAGATGCACTTACTGTTTTTCAGCCTGGATTTGGCCATGCGAGTACCTTAGCTGAGGAGATTGCATCTATTCAGCCAGGCAGATCTGCACTGCACAAGCCTGGGCAGAGGGTTGGGTCACACTTTTTGGATGCACAAAAGYCCCCAGCGTGTTAGTACGAGCAGCGTACGACGTGCGTGATCCCAGCGAGCATCAGAGAGGACAAAGAACTGTGATGAGAAACAGGACGAACATTTTGACATCCCGAGATGCATTTTTCCTGGCAGTTCACTGGGCAAAGGACAGTCAAAGTATTGTGTTGTCTAATGAATCAATACTTTTTGGAGAGAATTTCATTAGCTGTGACACCTCTTCCCGATACAGGGGTAACTGGAAGTCATTCAAGTCACAGGACCCCATGATAGTATCTGCATACTGATGGAGTGCTAATTGTATTTGGGACACCAAAAGGTCATAAATCAAACTGGCATCTCCCTGGGAATACAATAACTCCGTTCATACACAAAGGATTTTAAAACTTAAACTCACGATCAAACAGGGAACTACATTTATTAACATTTCTTCCACTGTGTTTCAACCCCTCAGTCAAGTGGCTGAATTGTCCAAACGGGCTTAAAACTACAGTTAATCAATATCGAATGTGTTATTAAGCAGCATGCGGCCAGAAAACTGCCTGCTGGTTTGTGTCAGCCCATTCTTCTTCCAAAGACCAAACGACAGGAGCAGTCCCTTTATTCCAAGTAGACGCCTGCAAAAACTCAGCATCAAACCTCAGCTGATTTTACACCTCTGCCTGCCTTAACATTTCTCTCCTGGTAGCAACTAAAAGCCTTGCTATACACCACGCRGGCCAAAAGAACTTGTGGTGCCGGCAGGAGGGAGCTGCTGGTGGCCACCTTCCCATCCAGAAGCCATCACAGGTACCGTAAGGCATTGCTCCAGAACCAACGTGAGCCAGCATTTATTTAACTCAGTGTAAAATTTACTTTTACTTTGCCCAGATGACAATGAAAAGTAGTAGATGCAAAGGAAAATAAAGGGGAAACACCCGGATGCTAAACGGATCACAACATGCAGACTTGTGTGCTGCTCTGCAGTACAAAATCATGGGAGAAATTAACAACATCGTAAAAAAATTAGCCAAGTTAGTGTCAAAAACCATGAATTTGGCAGTAATACATATTCATGGTGGAGCCAACCTTAGGTCCAAGTGCAAAAACCGTACTGCCACTTCAGAGGGCTCCAGGGAGCCGGGGGGATAATCCCGTACCCTTACCATTCAGGCATTTTGCAGTCAGACCACGACTTAGTGCTCTGCTCACCGACCAGGGGCCACTAAGAGAAGTGAGCTTTAAGCAAAGCCAGCCCGTCACAGCAAGCTGCCGTGATGCTGAGGAGCAGCACCACCTCTCCATGCAAGGTGCTCGTGTGCCCTCACGCACACAGCACCGAATGATGCCCGTGGGCAGGCGTACCACTAACCAGGACCCTGATGGATTGCCCAAGGAGGAGGAGGGACTTCTGCCCTTTGACATTTTTAAGATGTTTCTTAGCACGTCAAAGATGGCGAAGGCACAGGAGAGCCTGCCTTGGACAAAGGAATACAGGAAGAATCTCAGTCTCTAGTGAGGCAGATGGAGTTTTAAAATAAAGCAAAAACTGGGCATTAGGCAGCCTTTTTAGTTTGCAAATTTCTTTGCTCACGTGCCTTGGAAAGACCCTCCTGCTGAAAAACACGTCCTGATAATTGGCTTTTGCACAGCACCGGCTCTGCAGTTGCCTCCCTCCCTGCAGGGTGTCTGCACCGTCAGCAAGCGGCACTTACCCAGGAATATTTGTAACAGCGATCAGAGCAAGATATACAAGCCTATTGCGCTCTGCATGCTCGGCTGCCCAATTCGGGCTGAATCAGCTGTCATACACTGTCTGTATCACAGATGAGTGCCTTCCCTCGTCTCTTACAGCAATCTCTTTTTCACTATGCCGAGCAGCAAATACGGCCCTAAATACAGCCCCATAAAGGTCCCCTGATCCTCGTCTTGGCTCACAAATCCAAAGGAAAATTCCCACACTTTAACGACAGCTCGTGCAATTCACCCTCCTGCAGTTAGCTAAGCGGGAGCAAATTAACTCTTCTGGGGTTACGCAGAACGGCTTTGCAAGTACAGCATGTCAAAGCCAGCTCAACCATCGCCCTGCTTAAGAGCAGAGCATGAGAGCATCCCCACAGACCACTGTGCAGTTTGGAGCTTTCAGGACCTTCCAGTAGGAGCTTTCTGGAGCTTCTGCTCCGGATCAGAGGGCAGAATCCCTCCCTCCTACCCTAGCCCATCCCTGTTAGCAGCTCAAGTGCAGGGTAGTCTTCTAGGCTTAGTCCTGGAAGACGAGGGGGAAGGAGAAAGGAATTAGCCTTTAGACAACCACATTCCTCCCCTCTTTTCTGCACAGGAAGCCTTGCTCACATAGGCTTTAAATTCCAAGTAATGTGAAAGGTCGAGGAGATAAACTCCGTCCTGCTGACCCGAGACCGACTCCGGAGTAATCATGTTTAACAGAAGTGCTGCAAAAGTGAACTTGCACGCAGAGACCGTGACACCTGCAAAGACTAGCAAGCACGAGAGGGAAGATGTCCACGTTTCTTCAGCTCAGCCTCATTCTGCAAGAGGAAGACACAGGGAACAGATACCATCTCTGCTCGCAGCACCAGAGAGGGCCACGAAGCTGGGAAGAGGAGCTGCATCTGGAAAGGTGAATGCCCAGAGCTGCTGAGCCTAGCGAGTCCCTGAGCCTTTGAAAGCTCTTTATTTGCACGCTTAGGGCATGGTGCAGCCATGACACGAGCAATAAAATGCAYGGAAAGCCACCACTCCTGCCTCCATCCACAGATGCACCTGGTCGTCCATTAGGGACCTTCCCCCATGGTGCAGGTGACAATGCACATGGGGACATGCCATCGGGCACGCCACAGCCGACAAGCTGTTTTCATTTGCCCAAGTGTTGTGGTTTAACCCCAGCCGGCAACTCAGCCCCACACAGCCGCTGGCTCACTCCCCAAAGGTGGGACGGGGGAGAGAATTGGAAGAGTAAAAGTGAGAAAACTCGTGGGTTGAGATAAAGACAGCTTAATAAGTAAAGCAAAAGCTGCGTGCACAAGCAAAGCAAACCAAGGAATTCATTCACTCCTTCCCATCGGCAGGCAGGTGCTCAGCCATCCCCAGGACAGCAGGGCTCCATCACACGTAACGGTGACTTGGGGAGACAAACGCCATCACTCCGAACGTCCCCCCCTTCCTTCTTCTTCCCCCAGCTCTATATCCTGAGCATGACGCCATATGGTGTGGGATGTCCCTTTGGTCAGTTGGGGTCAGCTGTCCCGGCTGTGTCCCCTCCCAACTCCCTGTGCCCCCCCAGCCTCCTCGCTGGTGGGGTGGGGTGAGAGGCAGAAAAGGCCTTGRCYCTGYGTAAGCACTGCTCAGCAGTAACGAAAACATCCCTGTGTTATCAACATTACTCTCATCCTAAATCCAAAACACAGCACTATAGCAGCTAGTAGGAAGAAAATTAACGCTATCCCAGCTGAAACCAGTACACCAAGATATATATTCTGACCCAGAGAGAGAGAGATTCCGAGCTATATATCTTGTATAGATTATATTAAAGGCTCTGATAAATACTTTCTGTCAGCTGCTTTATTCCAAATTCCGGGTGATTTCTCTTCCCCCTCTTTGTATTTTTAATTAAATCAAACTCACACAATCCAAACGGCAATGTAATGAACATTTTTACAAACGGCTGCTTCTTGATGTCGATCTATGCAACGACAACCCCCCTACAAGAACATTGTTTGGGTATTCCCAGGCTATCCCTCCGCATTTGTAACAGCCAGGGTAGTCAGTGGAGCATGAAATTATTATTTTAATGGGTTCTAAACGTGCAGGTGTTAATTTGAAACCCATGATCAGATTCAGGGTGGAGAAGCTGCAGGTGCATTTATTTAAATGGCTCATTTCCAACTTCTCCCTCTGTTTTGGGAACTTCATCCTGCTGAAGGGGGTGGGCATGGCCTCTGCGCTGGGGGACTCCTCCATACGCCTCTCATACACACTAGGCAGCTTTGCTACTGCACGTAAGCAGAAGTCAGGGTGGGCTTGGACACCCACCTCTTCCTGCCAGGATACAGCTGGTATCCCACAGGATACAGAGCACAAGGTGCATCGCTTTCAGTGGGGTCACTCAGATTCTGTGTCTTGCATTTACTACTTGAAACACTGCCCACTTTCATTTCACTGCTTTATTCCTTCCGTTACCCCCCAAGTCCTGTAAGATCAAAGCATCACCCAACATCGATGAGCTACAAGACTCTAAGCTCACACGATGCCTTCGGCATCTGTAGACTGATAAGGTTAAAGAATAAATGGTTTGAGTTTTTTTTGGGCGATCTGTGAAGAGCCCTGCTGAGATGAGACACTGGCTTATGAGGCTCATTACGATCATACTGCAGCAGTGACCTTCAGCACGCAGCAAAGGAAAGCAGGATTTAGTGTTCATGTCAACAGCATAATGAAACAACTCAGGGGAAGGCCAGCCTCAGCCACAACTTTCATCCCGCTAAAGAACGTGCAAATCTGTGGCAGCGAGAGGGAGTTTGCAAACAAAAAGAAAAGGAAGCCTTCAGCCTTTTCATCCCAGGCTCCCACATTATGAAAGAAGTCATAAATAAGGCAACAAAACATTTTGCTGGATAAAAAGCCATTAGAGGAAGCAATTCTCAGCTTTTCATCTGGATTTTTCCTGGCAGCAGCCATCGGGATGAGATCAGCCTCCCCGAGGGCGGGCAGCACGTGCCGGCCGGGCTCATCGGAAACCCAGCCCCGGCCAGCGCCTGCGGCTTAACGCACCGAGGCGAGCTGCTGTGAACGGGGCTGGCTTCACAAAACCGGCTTCAATCTCCGTTTGCAAAGAGGAGCACTTCTATTCGGATATCTCCACCGACATCGCCAGCTCCCAGAAAATCCCTTCACACGCTGGTTTCTTTTTAGAGGTCGATCGAGAAACAACACCCTCCGCAACCCCTCGCCACATCCTGAAAGCACCGTGATGAAACTGTTGTGCACGGTCGAAGTCAGCAAGAAGAGGACAAATTACTCTGTTCTTTCTAAACCTCTTGGGTTTTTTTCTTCCCCATCCTTTCTTTTTGCCAGCTCTATCTACTCTTTTGGGTTTATACTTTGGGTATCTGCGTGATTTCTGACAGCACAGTCTCAGAGTACCCCACGTCTCATTTATACTGTCCCCAAGACCTTGTGCAGTAAAATGTCACTGCCCCGGGATTCAGATGAGCACATGGACAGATCGTCTCTCGTACGGCAACCAGAGCAGGAAAGGCAGGTCTGCCCAGGCTGGCCCCACCGCGGCCGCTTCGGATGCTCCCGGCTCATTCTCCCTTGGGAAATCTATAGTCCCATTTTATCTCTACTTTCTTCCTTCAGCAACAGGAAAAGAGCTTGCATCCAGCACTGTGCACCAAGCAAAACTGTCTAAGAACGCAGCAGGCCTTTTAGTTCCCTCTCATTAAACCAAACACATCTGCAATCCCCGGGAACATGCCGACAAGCCATCCGCAACCACGCTCCCCGGCAGACGAGGGAGAGACCACAGCTTCAGACCTGCTCCACAGCTCAGCAACCCTCGCTCCTGAGCCCTGACGCCTTTTCATCCTGCTAGTGAGTAAACACTGTGTGACAAGCCAAAAGGTATTTGAAAGCCCTTCCCAGCCCTCCCGCGCCACATGTGTGCAGCTGGCTCTGCCATAGTGCCTGAAGTGTCAGACAATAATTTGTTTTCCATATGATTTAGCCAGCTTGCAATTATAGATTTGATTGACTTACTGGAAATCCCARAAGATGACCTGCACCAGACGGAGAGTCACCCTCTTAGACTTCAAATTAGTACCTGAATTAATCAATCCTTACATAGTGATTTCACTAATTTGATGAATTACCATCAACACTGTATTGTTGATTTACGCCGGCTTTGATACTTACTTGATAAGCATATTGCTTTGTTGCTATTTTAACACTGTCAACAGCATTGAGGGGACACCTCTTTCTCAGAAATGCGTTAAAACATTTTGTAAAGACAGTGATGCACATTTGTATTGATAAATTGCACATGAGCTGGGAAGGAGCCAAAGAACGAGAGCTTGAGAGAGGGATGTGGGCTCGCCTCTCCTTATGCACCCCCCATCGGGGTGCACTTCTGCACCCCCAGGCCAGAGCTTTGGGCGATYGGAATGATGCTCCCATCACCCCTCAGTTCTTCCAGCCACCAGGTCTGCTGGATGGGGCAGAATGAGGACAGCCCAGGAACCGCCTGCTGAGAAATGGTGGTATTTTCTTCAGTCACTTACTCAGGTAGGTCCACTAATGACTGGATCATTCAGAGCCGAGAAGCAGAACAAGAAGAGACAGAAGATGACAGCTTTTGCTCTTCTGTCAGTTTATGAACAAAAATAAGACGCAAGAAGATGGAAATTGCTTGCTCATCTTGAAGGATGGGATGACCAGATATCACCAGGTTTGACTAACTGTGGGTAATATTTCCTTTTGCAGTCAATGTTGAATGCAAGAAAAATGGTTCAACAAACTTGCTATTATTCCTATATATCCTGCACCTTTGAGTTACTTCAGTCAATTAACACTAAATTCTAAAAAGTGACTTTCTAGAATGCCTCTTTCAATGCAGCTACGACTCAAGGAAAATTGTGAACCAAAAATAAAACCTAGCAATTAGCTGCAAAGGTAACACGAGGGGACCCAGATTAGCAAAAGGTACCAAACAATCAGACCAAACCTCCCTTCAGGGAGACAACTGGCACATGCAGATGGAACAAAAAAAAAGAAACATCGATTATTTAAACCCTAGGTGCTGCTCGGCAATGCAAATCACAATTACAATCAGGAGTTTAACAACTGCTTTCGATTTAAGACCAGTTCATTGGGGTGGATGATTAATGCTTGTTTACTTGCGGGGTGGCTGTATTGGGGGAAATCGAGCTGCAGCCCATTCCCTTTGCTGTGGCTCCGAGGGATGCGCTCCGTGTGCCAGGGGACTACGGGGAGCAGGAGGCCCCAGAGCACGTCAAGGCCAGGTCCCTATGCCAGGTTTAGCAGTCAGGAAGGATCTTTAAGCATCTGCCAAAGTAACAGCAGCAAAGCTGCAAATGAACAATGACCCAAGCAGTGTTTTTTAATTATACAGATGACACAGTCCAAGTTTTAAGTAGTTTTAAACACTTGCCTTGGCTCTTTCTCCTTTTGCATAATGAGAATCTGCCACTGAAATGGCAAATAGTTTATTGCAAAAAAAAACCCCACCACACCCAGCAACCCAAAACTGCTGTGTTTGAGCGGCTGGTGACAACTGTGCAGCCAACGGGCTTCCCAGAAGACAGAGATGTACAAAAAAGAAGCCTAATAGGCAAAGGAGTATCTTTACTATCTCACCCATGGTCCTTTATAAGTGATTCTTGGAAAAAGCCCCATAGGGCTTTTAACATCTTTATCTCTACATAAATGTGGACTTAAAACCTACGAGCATTGTTCCATAAACCTGAGATGCTGGCACATTTGTGAGGATGCCCACGCACTCACAGGCTTGGCTTTGCTGTTTCTGCCTGGTGAAGTTTCCTGGGAAGAGAGAAAAAGCCATCCATGCCAGGAGAGGCTCAGGAGAAACAGCTTCTAAAACTGGGAAAGCTGATGGAGAGGCTCCAGTTTTTCTTTACATGAAAATTTTGTTGCATCTCGTGTTTAAGGAGCCCAACCAACCTGAATTCTCAACTGGTTTGAACTCAGGTCCCTGGAGACTGCAGGTCCAACACACTGGAAGGGCTGGGATCGTGGGGCCTGATCCCGCATCTCACCAATAATTCCCACAGCCACAAAGTCACACAGGCACCCTGAAGCTCCTTGCAAGGAAACACTGGTTTGACTCCCGTGTCCCCAAGCACCACCAAACAGGTCCTCGTGTTTGCAGAAGGCTGCAAGTGCTTCTTTAGCAGACATGAAAATCCAGTTAATGTTCCTTTTCAGTTTGATTAACGTGCTTTAATGCAATCCAATTAACAAAGTATTATGGTTTCTAACATCACAGCTTTTATATCCTTTTCTAACCAGGAAAAATCTATGACATATGATACAGCCATTAGAAAGAAGCAGATAGCTTTCACTCAAAAGGCTCCCTATCGCCTGATCCAAAGCCAGATAGGGTCAGCAGAAAGACATTTGCTGTCTACAGCGGGTCACGGATCAGGCACTAGAGAGTGAAATCTATAAATGCCCTTTCACTGGGGAAGTCGCATTACTGAAGTCCATGAATTATGTGTGTGGGGAAAAATCCTGGCTAAGAACTGTTGTTAAGTGTTTACCTCTGTAAATAAAGAACTCCTGCTACAGCGCTGGCTCAGCTATCAAAACCTTTCCTGGGAATTGGAGGTGGGGAAGCAGGGACTGCAAAGGACTTTGTGAGAACTACGATCAGATGGTTTAGCTAAGCACCAACAGGCAAAAGCTGTACAGAAACATTAGACAAGGAGTATTTGAAAGCCAGCACAAAGTCTTTCCAGGATTAAGTCCTTCCACTATTCTTCCTTTCAAAATAAGTAAAAACAAGGCAAAATAAATTCCTTGTCAAGCCTGTGAAGAACAGACTCCAGCACAGAAATAAATACAAATTGAATTTACTCTGGTGGCTTCAGATCGGTCACATCAAGCCAGAACTAATGCAGTATTGACCCACTCTTACTGTAGCCTACATAACAAAGCAGCAAACAGCATTGCAGGCGCTGCGAATTCATTTCATTTAGCATCACCTGGGCAGCAAAGTTAGCCTGGGATACAGGCTGCATTCAATAGACCCCTACCTATCAGCAGTAAGCAGGACAAATACTAAAAGTTGGATGCTTAAGTGCCATCTGAGGGAGATGAACGCCTGCGTTACTCAGCGCAGCCCGCTTGCAGGAGTCCACACGCAGCCTGTCGCCCACCGCACTGGCCACACCATCGCTCTTACCAATAAAACCCCTAAGACTTGACTAGGTGGCACAAGCGAAAAGGCAGTGATCTGCCTTTTAGAACATGCACGCTGCAGGCACTCAGGATACATTTTGAAGCCACACAAAGCTGCCAAAACTTGAGTAGCGCAGCCACCAAAAGGAAACCCCGTCCCGTGCAGAGCCCGGTTTTGCAGTACTGGTAGGAGACCCCCACAGGGCATTGCCGGCAGATTCTGTTGAGTTTTCATCCATCTCTGCAGCCCTCGATGGGAACCAGCTGCAGTCGCAAGAGCTGTGCTGGGAACCCTTCCTCTCTTACGCCCTGGGAAGACTGGGGGATTCAGGTCTGGTGTTTCATTTATTGATTTTAATACAAGACAAGGAACACGCAGAGAAAGATCCACGAGAACAAAGCATGAAGTGGTGTCAAGATGGCATCGTAAGGAAGTTTCAAACAATCTCCCATCCTCCCTGCCCTTGCACTGAAGGTGACACTACACAGATCACACAGACAATCTCAGATTTCCCCTCCACCTCCTTATAAAGCACCACAAAGTATTTATCATATTCCACATCTCCTTTAGTGCAAGCATGCAGCTGTTAATGTGAATGCCACACAAACTTCGGTCGCCCCTTGATACCAGAATGGAGCTACATGGGCATGCACCTTCTCTGCTCTTCCACTGGACCACGGCGTTAGCCTCTCCTCTCTGCAATTAATCAGCCACATAATGGAATGGAAACTAGTGTGAAAAGCATAATGCACCAATAAATACAGCTATCGTGACATCTATAATGTGTCCATGTCGTTGTGTGCTTTCAATTGTGCTTATAAATTAATTTCTGCCAGCTATAATCAGTCGCTGAGACTGCGGGTTGCCTCCACTCATTAATGCAATCCTGGGAACCCTCAAAGAGTCGCTCCCACAACTTATTCACAACCGCAGTTGCTTTTGATGGGAGTTGCACGATACATCAAAGGGCAAAATAAATCAAAATAAATCTGCTTGTGCAAATAAGGGAGAAGTAAGACCAAGGGTGCGTGTTACTAAGAAGTTTCCATCAGAACACTTTGGAAGAAAAAGTGGGTTTTTGACAAAACTATTTATCATTAAGGGTTCCTTTTCCTCAGGGAGCTTCTGCAGATCAGGAAGGTAAACATTTGAGACAAAAAGATCAGAAAGCTTCTAGCCAAGAGACTGCCATCTCACCAGGCAGTCCTAGAGCTGCCTTTTCCCTGCATTCTCCTCTTTCTGGACAAATCTCCCCGGTTTGGGCTGCACCTCTCACACTGCACTGCAGCAGCTGAGCAAGAGGGGCCATGCAGCTGGGAGAGCTCTTCTGGGCCCCGCACGCTGTCGGGACACAACGGGCACACGGCGCAGGACTAAATGTGCTCCTGCTGCAACGCAATGAGAACGCAAAGCCTCTCTGCAACTCCTGGTTTTTATTTTCTCCTTGATAAAAGCTAGATTTCCAGCAGGAAACCCGCAATAATTTCTTACCCGCCCTAGCTGTTGCTATCCTGGCACGCTAGAGGTGCTCATTTCTTCCCTTTGCTGAGTTGAAAACTCCTGGTTGAAAACAGGGAACACTCCAATAAGCAACTTCCATTTTGTCCTTATTCGATCTGCAACCCCCGTCCCCCCCTCSAGAAAGCGCATCTGTTTGGGGACCCAACCTTATAGGAGAAAATGGTTCCACAAAAGCAGAGAAAAATAAAAAGGGCCTTGTACCAAAGCCCTGATGGTATCTTCCCCTTCCCCCCCAGTGATTTATGCCCAACTCTTCTCCTCCTTGCATGAGCGTATATTACCTATATTACCTGTTGGTGGGGAAGGGTTGAAGGGAGAGATGAGTGCAAGGGCGACTGGAAAACATCAGCAACAAAACTGAACAGAAAAACACTGATTATGCCCAAAAATACCTGTTTCAACCCAAGCAGACAGAGCAAGACCTTCTTTCAGAGGAAATGGTGGCGCAAAGGCTCCAAAAGAGCATCCCCGCAGCCAGGCAGAAAACCCGCCTGACGAATTAACTAAATGCCTTGCTGAGTTGGTTGCTGATCAGCATTGCAAATAAGCGCTGCCTTGCACAGCCCAGGCTCCAGGAACGGATGACGGACCCATTCACACAGCTTTATACTTCATGCCTCTAAGCAAGCATTATTTATAGCCTCACACTCAACCTGTAATAAATGCGAATCAGATTAAAAACCCGTTAATAGTTCATATTTATTAGCAGTGCATGGAAGATACTCATAAAAATAAGTAAATTATGTTGGTGCAAGCCTGCACATTAACTTCTTTAAATGAGATTTTGGGTTCATTGCATATTAAATCATTTGGCTCTTGGATTACACGATATCCTTGCTTGTTTCAAGCAAGTTCTCTAAAGATACTGTTCTGCACTTTTAGCTATGGTTTAGGGCCACCATTTAAGAGCACTCTCAACGCYGTGCCCAGGGCCCCATGATTTCAGTGGCATGTGCTTCAGAGCTCTCCTACCACCGCTGCTTCTTTCGGTCTAGACGTTGTAAATGTGGGCCACCACATAAGACACACGCTCCACAAGCAAACTACTTTTCTCCAGTATTATTTATGCAGAAAAAGCTACAGCCTGGTACAGGAAAAGACCTTTAGAGGATTTTATGTTTCAGGATTGTCACCAAAAACTTAAAAGGACCTGCTCACCCAACCACTTTTCAGTAGCTGTACGCCGCTCACACCCTTCTACTAGTTCATCACTGCACGGACTCAACCACAGGCTCTGCAGACCTTGCTTCTCACCTGGGCACAAACGGATGCCTGCCACCCAGGGAGAGACATGCTCCTTCCTAAACACCAAAAAGAAAAGAGCCACGCAGCCCTACAGCACGAGGCTGTGCAGAAAAGGTACGTGGTGAAACGTCCACTGTCCGCTGCCCCATTTCAGGCTCAGAAAAAAACAGGATTTGTGGTTTTATCAGGATTCATGAGCTTCCTGAAGAGCAGTTGTGTACTTTAAAAAAAACAAATCAAAACAGTACTCACCTAAGAACTACACTTAAATGGCTTTCAAAAGAAACGCTGCTCACGAAGGTGGGTTTCCCAGCTCCCGTGATTTTCACGCTACACAGGCACAAATAAARCAGTCATTTCATATGGGGCCAGTCTGGTCCTTCACACAGGCAAGACCAACTTGTTTGCACCCAATTTTCCAAAATCAGGACCAGATATGCAAAGTCCCTCTTCCAAGGGTATATTTTATCTTCTGGAGGGTAGGAGCAGATGAACAGGTAAAGCCAGGAAACAAAGGCGAGTCTCATCTCTTGGCACTCGCTAGGCAGGAATGCTCTGACAATGAGCAGGTACCTGAGATATTGCCGGTACCTTGGCTGAGCCCTCGCTTCATATGACAACAGCAGATACAAGGATCCATTGTTCGGAGACTGAAACACAGCCCTGACTACATACATTTACATACATTTAATTGCTTAGACAGAAGCTTGGGAAAAGACAAGACTATCGCAAACGCTACATTGCAAACACAACAAATATAATCTGGTTACAACCGACTGCAGACCTTATGATACTGCTGGCTATGGGGAAAAAGAGAGAGAGGCACTCTGAGAATTAATGTTCTTCCAGTCTATAGAGAAACAAATGAGTTTCTGGTGCTGAACAATTAGTACTCCTGTTAATTATGCGTGCGGGTTAGAAATAACACCAAGCGTTTGGGACTGCTTCCATTTCGATTGTTTTCTTTCTGCACTGGATAACAAAAATATATTCAGACAGCTAAATAAATCCTTCATAACACTGATGGGACATCTTGTTCACAGCAAGCAGTTATGCAAATTGCTAATTATGAGGCAGAGATAATCATAATCTAGCACATTTATGCAACCGCATGTACAACAGGGATAGCTAAAGCAATAGTTGCCTTATTGTCCTCACTGCATTTTTTAAAGTCATGCCGATGGGCTGGCTCACTGCACAGCATCGCAGCCTGGTGCAGTGGGTATTACAGCCCAGGAGCTGCCAYGTGTCCCCAGGATGCAGGAGGGCCACAAAATAGCAGAAGGTTTAATATACTGGAAAAATAACATGGTCACAGGAATAAAAAGACCAGGTACCCCCTAGAAAAATAAATGGGAGAGTGGGCGTCAAAACATCTCCACTGGTTTTAAATTGTCCCTTGAGAACCATCCGTACCCCAATCTCACGTAGGTGCTCAGACACTTCTCCGTGGTGCTAGGCTTTGAACCCTGGGCTCTCAGGGCATGACAGGACCACAGAGTCAGGTCTGACCTGCCCCAAACCCACCTGAAATCCTGAGCTGGTGCATTTGGGATAAAACACAAGAGATGGTAGGCATAACCAGTGGGTCCATTTTCTGGGATTACCTCGCTGGGGTGAAAAGAAAACAACTCGGAGCTTCCTCAAAATATGATACTCCTACCATTAATGAAGTGGACACATGAAATCTGAGCTGCAATGCTTATCCTGAACCACTTTTAATAAAAATGTCCTGTTGCTTCAGACGGAGAGACTGATTTATAACACCAAACAGTCACAAAAAAAACCCACGAGTGAGAAGGAAAACTGCAACACAAACCTTTCCAACCTAGAGCAACTCCTGCTCATTTGCTCTCAGCCAGCACACACTCGCCTCGCTATTTCTGTCCAGTTTCCCAGGCCAGTTATTTCAGCTCAATAAAAAGAGCACTGCGTGATCATTTTCACTTAAGGCTCCAAATTCAGAAGCTTCCACCACTTACTGCAAAAAAAATAGAGGTAGGAGCGCAAAGTGCTGCAATGMTGGGGGAAGTGCATGGTGACATCCAAAAAAAATCCTGCAAGGAAACAGCCTGGAAGATGGCCTGCTTCTGCCCTAATTAGCTATCATTTTGGCAAGCGCAAGGGAAATGCAGTGAAAACAACCCTGTGACTTCACATACCCAAAACGCGGAGAGAAGCTCTGGATGGGCTGTGAACTGGAAATGATGGATGTGGCTCACTTGCGCTGTAATTAAATCTCCTTCCACAAAATAAGAACAGCGATCTGTGTCCTGACGAAAAAACCTGCTGCATCATGGAAATGGAAAAGACCGATCGGGCGGACCTGGGAGGAATTGCCAAGGATTTTTTTTTTGCTTGTTGGTGAGATATTAAACTCAGAGAAAGAAAGAAAGAAACAGTTTGCTAAAACCTGGCTGCCTCTGCTGGGTGAGCGCCTCGAGCAGGGCAGCAGGGGAGAGGGGTCCTGCCCTGCAGCACGGCTGGAGAGCCACCCCATGCTGGCACTGAGAAAGCAGCCACGACACCCGGGTGCTGCTCAGCATGGTCCTCTGCTTGCAAGGAGACGGAGGCGACCAGGTAAGAGAGTAAATTTGTGCAGGGCCAGGTTCCCGTTCACACCACGCCAGCCAGCCCGGCGCTGCACATCACCTGGTGATGTTTGCAAACACACCAGCCCGTGCCAGCACGCACCGGACCCAGTGCATCGGAGCTGGTCCTGGCACCTTGCCTCCTGGCACCCATCTGAGATCATCCCGGTGCCCAAGGGACCATCTCACTGACTTGCAAAGGGCGTACAGCAACAGCAGGGAAGAGCTGCACCTAAGCACAGATGCTGGCTGGCTAAGAGTAGCAGCTTTCCAGAAGTGTGTAAGAGAATAGCAACCAGAGGCAATCCAGGATCAAGCCTTCAAAACTTGAGAAAAGCCCTGACAATCCTCGAGCTATAAAAAAAAATAAAAAAATCATCCATGCTTGGTGACTTGTACTTGACTTCTGCTCTAGGATCATTTAGGTTCTTGTCTTCARGCTGTCCTTAGGAGCTAGAGGATTAGAAACCTAGTTTGTTCCTGGCAGAAGAATGATGCAAGTGAAACCTTAATTCCTAGAGAGGAACCATCAAAAAACCCACACCTATTTCAAGGGGTGATCCTGAGTGCTGGAAACATTTGGCAGGTTCTTGAATGTATTATGCTGTGTTTGACTCTCTAACATGGCACACCAAATTCAGTTTTACCCTGGCTGGTGAGCATTTTGCAGCATTGATACCCAATCCTTGGTGACAGAATGGAATATACCATAGACTGATTGGTTCCAATTGCTGGCAATTTCCTCCCCAAAATGTAATGTAAAACCTAGGTGAGACCAAAGATACGTACGTACTTTCAATAAAARTGGGCTTACCTTCAAGTACGAATTTCCAGAAGAGTTGTGATAAAAATGGAAAATGCCAAATATCCAGCCATTTCAAGCATTTCCGATCATTGCAGGTGAAAGGCATTAGGAGAGAAAGAAAGAGACACTGATTAGCATAGCAAATACAGTGTTTGCAACACATATTTTTAACACTCTTAATTGCACTCATAATTCCACTAAGAACCAAGGGTTCTCATTCCAGTTTTCCTTTAAAGGATTTGCTTATATTTGAGATTGGATTTATCCAATTTTTCAGAAGGCTGGGCTCCATCTTATAGTCCTCACTCAGGCAAAGCTCCCACAACAGCCATGGAATTGCAGAAAAGACAAGGAAAGCTTTGCAAAGCTTGAGCCTGAAGGTCTGGGTTCCCCAGCCAAGAAAAAACAACCCCCCCCAAAAAAAGATGGAGTAAGGGRACAGCTGTAATTTATACCCTGTGCCAAGCAGAACTTCCAAGTCAGAGTTTGCTCTGCTTTTAATAAGATTTCTGTCTGCAGCTGGAAAGTGCATTTCAGATTCATTCTTTTTCCTTGTTGAAATCAAAACAAAGCCATAAGAACTTCATTTCAGCACCAGTCTGTTTGTTGCCCATATAACTTTATGTGATCAAGCCGCACATAACCGTAATAAAAAGAACTCTGTAAAACATAGTTTTATAATACTTGAGCACACATTTAAACAGCTGAGGAGTTCCTCCAACCTGATGGAGTGTACTGCTTTCCATCTACTCCTAGAGACTGCAAATTTTAGATGGCTTTCACAGCTCCGTAGTGGCTCGCATTTTTCCCCCGCGGCTAGATGGAAACTCGCAGGGCAGTTAGCTACAACTGACCTGGCTCACAGAGAAGGAGCAAGAGGACGGGCTGAAGGTTGCTACATAGAAATTCTACCTAGAACTTGTTTTTTGTTGTTGTTTTGTTGTTGTGGTGTTTTTGGTTTGGKTTTTTTTTTCCTCCTCCTCCTCCTTTAAAAATTAAGGAAAATATGTGAACTGGTATTTCAAAGATAAAATAAGAAATATAGGACAAACAGTTCCTTACAGTACTGTTAACTCTTTATACTTGATTACACACCAGACAACCTTAGCTCCTGGAATCATGTGAAATCAGAATCTGAACTGCCGTAAAAAACACATTAGTAATTTCTACTCCCTGATTACTAGGAAAAACTTGAAAACATGATCCCTACAGGGTTGGTATAAGCAAATAAAGAAAACCCATTTGGCTCTGATCCTGCAAGGCACTTAAGCACATGCTTAGCTTTGCAAAATCAATGGGACTTTGTGAGCTTCTAGAGAAGTCCAAGCACACCAGAGATTTGTGGGATCAAATCGGGAAAAAAATCTTAAGGTCCTAAGCCTTAACCTAATGGTATTTCAGCCTCTCTAAAGCCTGGCTCATGATTTTTAATTTAAATGCTGAGGACTGAGCTTAATATGCTTACCTAAAAATATTTACATAGCASTCTTTAGGAAAGGTGAAAGGTCTTTGCAGACCTTCAGAGGCTGAGGGTATCTAACAGGGCACCTATCGACAGCCACCACTCCAGTGTCCCCAGGCGGGAGTCTGGAAGGGCAGCAGCCCAAAAAAATTAAGAGACACCTCCAAAATCCCTATTTGCCTCCATCTTAATTGCAGCACTTTTCCCAGTATCTTCAACATAAACATTACTTCCATGCCTGCGCTACTTCAAGTCCRCGACGCTTAAAATGGAAAAAACCCTAAGAAATTGTTATTGCACTTCACCTCRAACCGTTACAGCCTCAGTTACAACCTTGAAAAGCAAAATAACAGGAGCTGCCTACATTTTGAAGCTTTTGGTTAAAAAAATTAAAAGGATTTCGCTCAAACCGAATGGCCCAATGAGTCTTGAACCAACGTATTTCCTCATATCAGCTAACAAGAAAAAGTGACTATTAGCAAGATCTCAGAATTAGCTTAACACTGCCTTTCCCCCYGCCCCCCATCAAATCATACAATCTTCAAAACCAACATGCTTCTGACGGGAATTCACTGTTTTAGCATCTCCCCAAGGGTCATTTCAAGCAGATACTGACAATGATAATCAATGCCACGCTCAACACCACCTCCTTCTTCCACTACTTCTTGTTTCTAATGAGTCTGMACTAGTAAGACCGGACAGTTGCCTGAGGACAGCTAACAGGCTTTACCACTGCCATCACAGGGGGACAGCAAAGGGAAAGGCAACACCCTTCTCCCACCCAAAGCGCCCACCGTACCGCAATGGCTCTTTTTCCAAAGAACCCAATGAGCCATCTCAGCAGATCAAATGGAAGCCGATACAGTACAAGAAAAACAACAAAACAGCGACTGTACAGAATTAAAGAAGAGAGGAAGAAAAACTGTACAAAACAATGTTGTATTGTATAGTGAGCTAAGTGCTTTCCAGCCGGTAATGAAGTAGACTAAACCTCTGCTAGCCCCTTTTTTTAAACCTGACTATTTACAATCAAAAGTAGGATAGAGAAGACACTTAAAAGCCATTAACAAACTACATTTTGAATTATTCCTTTATAGTAGCTGTTAAACTATAAACATGCATTCTACTAATGCTCATTTCTCATGTTTCCCCTAAAACGTTATTTTTACTGCTGGATTGCAATGATAAACACCAGCGACTGATATTTCCTCCACTTCCTTTGAGAACGAAGGCACTTTCCCCCAGCAATGTATTCACCAARGCACCAATCACATTTTTTAAAGTAAGTGGATTTGATGATGAGAACTGCTGAACAAATCTTCAGCAAATGGTGTTTATTGCCTATGCGAATGTTAACCGTGCCACGCCAGCTGATATACAGGTTCTTAAAGCACTCAGCTCCCCGTATTTATAGGTACAGCTCTCCCACTCYGGAGCATGAATTAGCTGAGCAAAGCCTGGCCATTTCCATACCCTTCCGCCACCCTCCAGCGCCATCRCAATTTGCATTGCAGACTCGCACGCTCATCCGAGCGCACCTTCGCTGTGAAATTCATTCCTGCCTGAAGCTTTGCAAAGATTAAAAAGTCTTACGTTCTGCAGTTGGTTTTCCTAAAGCGCTTCCTGACTACCTTAGAAAGAACCTTTCTAAGCAGGTTTAGATCATTTCTTTCTGATGACAGGTTAAGTGATGAGCGATTTGTCCAAGTGTGGGATGTCCACGTGCACGTGTGGATTTTCCCCCAAAAGCAGGAATCACCTTGCAATTCCTGCAGGCCACCTGATTCGACTTTGAAGCTGGCCCTGCTACGAGCAAAGGGTTGCAAGAGAGATGTCCAGAGACCCCTTCCAACCTCCCCCAGCCTCTGACACCGATGTATCAGCAGACAGCCCACGCCAGCATGCAGAAACCACAGCCCAGAAATGCAGACGTGCAGTTCTCTGCAGCATGACGGCACCATCCGAAGGCAGCTGCAGAGCGCTTCAACACTGCAAGCAGCGTGACAGTCCCATTTCAGAGGCAGGCTCCTCTGACACAGACCGTTTATTCTGCCATCTCCGCAGCCTCTGTGGAAGGCCACGTCCCCCTAGCACAGCTCCTGAGCTGAAGCGGCTCTGGGCTCACCCGCTGTCACTCTTGCTTTGGGCACTGGGCAGACCTTGCCCCCACTTTTCTCTGTAAAATCAGTTTCTCCAGAAGCATAAACTTTGCATACCACAAGGCAGGAGAAAAAAAATATTAAGAGAAAATCTGAATATTAAGAATTTTAAAAAGTTACTCCCTGAATACCGTAGTCTAAACTCATTTTTAATAGCCTGAATCCTTTTCAAGTTGACTGTTTTTCTCAGTCAAGAGCCTGCGCTTGCAGCGCTCTTGAGAAAACGGAGAAATTGTGCATGCAGTAAAACAGAGCAAGTCAAGGACAAAGACACAAACCTTATCGTTGATTTGGATTTTGCAAGATTGCCGGAGATTTTTTTTTTTTAAAGTCACGCTGATTAATGCTATTTTAAGGTGTAATATATTTTGTTTAATAACCCCGGCCTTGCTTCTGAAAGGAGGAAAGGGTTTTACAGTTCAGCATTTTACAGTCAGTTTTGCAAAGGGCTACCACTAGATTGCATCCATAATTTTTTATGCTGCCACCTCCGACAGCAGATGGCAAACTGCCAAGATGGGAGTCCAACCGCTTGCCTGAAACAGGAATGTTTTGGGGCAGGGGGGACAAAATGTGGCTGCAAAAAGAAGAAATGCAAAAAAAAAAAGGCAAAGCAATATAATTTGCTTTAAGAATTATGCAACCCCAGACCCAAAGCCAGTCCTAAAACACAATTGAGAAACTTGCTGTGCTAAAAATGGCTGGCTTTACTTAACGCGTCTTTGCTTTTCCAAGGAGCAAAGAGCTAGGTTTATTAGGATAAATTCCTTCCATAGGAAGGGCTTCACTTTTAATTACACCATTTTAAGGTTATAAATTGTTTTCTGGCCCTTATGTATAATTAAATATAGATGTTCTCTGAGCTTAATGCCAGTTTAAATTCCAGGCCAGAGCAAGTAATTTGTTTGCATGTTCAATGAACAAACCATTTCTCGCAGGTTTCAAAGACCTGTGCTCATGTATCATGTATAAAGGTTGCCTTTCTCCAAGCTGAAAGGTCAAGCAAAGCAGACCTGAAATTACACTTGGCCCTCTAAGGAGGAAGCGAGCGCCCCTAAAAACCAGAAATAAAACTTTTGATCTTACTGTCTTGAAAACCTAATAGTTCCAAATTTCCCAGGCCAGCGTGATCTCAAATGCTCCCAACACTGGCTTGTGTCAACACAAGCCGCAGACAGCAGGCTAGCAACGCACAGCTACCGGGGCAATTGTGCAAGGACTTGGAATTACACTCCCTGGGGTCACTTAGCTCGACGCCGATGGCGAGCCACGGTCCAGATATAAAAATGCATGTAAAATAAACACTCACRCCTCCCAACCTCTCTGCACCGTCAATGTTTGCTCAACTACAGCGGACTACGAGCGCTAGCTGGAGCCTTGTGAGAAATGAGCTGATGAGGACAATTCACAGCGGGGAGCGTGGGCTCTCCTCGCCCCAGGGCTCCCGGGCAAGCTCTGCTCGGGGCAGGCGGCTGCAGGACGGCACACGAACGCCCGCATCCCGCATGTGAAGCCATGCTGCTGGGCAGGCACCCCCTGAACAAGACATCGGGCCACCCCCAGACTACTCTGACCCAGCAGCCAGACTGCTACCCTCCTGCATAAAAATGGCTTAAGCCAACCTTGGTCTTCCATAACTGAGGTCTTTAACCTTTTTCTATAAAGACCCTGCCCACTATTTATTTATTTAAGGTTGCTCCTCCTAGACCTGACCGAGTTGCAACGATTTCTGCTCACAAGCACTTACCACCGGCGAGATGCGCATGGACGAATAGAGCTGTCAAGACACAGTTTGCCCCAAAATTTCAGAGGAAACCTTCCTGCTCCCTAGGGAACATCCCTTTTCCAGCATGGGGCTGCCAAGTCATCCACAGAGGCAGCCTTACAAGGAGCAGGCTGGGTTCTCCCTGTCTCCATGCCAAAAGGCATAAGAAACCCTCTTCACATGAGAAACATGGAGTTACTAACMCCAGGTTTTGCCCATCCACTGTGGATGCATCCTCTTCTAAAAAACATTGTTCAATCCCCTAAAAAAAGCACTGGAAGGACACCAGAATCTTTGCTTCTCAGTAATTACTAATGATTTTGCTCAGTTTACAAGTACAGAGCTTTTACTCCTTTTATTTCAATACCACTGCAAAAGTTAACTGCAGTAGTTAAATGCAGCCCATTTCTTGATTTAGTTTGCATCACTGTTGGTATCAAATGTTTTACAAGTCAAGTGCTCCACTGAGACTGACACAGGTAACTTGTTCATATTCAGATGCACCTCCACAACCACTGCAATTTTGAGGCTTCCACAGGACTAACATAAAAAGTAGCAAAACTTTGTGGTTTTCCCCTTAGAAAGGAAAAGCAGTGTGGATTCATCTGGGGACGCAGACGGGTTGTGCAAGCAAGCAGTTTTATTTCCACTGTCCCTCGAGATCAGCCTCCCCTTCGACACCAACTCTGAACAAGCCAGGTCTGAAAACAACCCATAGTCGCAGCAAACCCCCACTTGCACTTCACCCCATCGGCGCCACGAGGCTGCGATGCTCCCGTCATTACCTGCAGCTTCCCACACACAGCAGCATCGTGGCGAGGGAGCTATTTTTGCCCTTTATATAAGAACAGGATTCATAACTCTTTCTCCCTGTGCCCATAGCTCACCTTTCCTTGCTATCGAGAAGTTTTTTTGCCACCTCTGCAAGCATCTGCTGCATCACGGGCACTGCAAACATCACCTGCCCCAGGACCCACCGCGTACTTCTGAGTTTTATCTATTTCAAAGCACAAAGAGGAAATCCTGCAGAAAAGTCAGGAGCACCCTGGCAGCCCTCAATGCTACACCAACATTTCTCCTCTTCACTGTTTCGCTGAGCTTTTTGTATTGATGGTTAAAGCACAGCCAYGCAAGGAAATAAGACCCAGGTTATTTGGCTTCTGGCCTCTGGCTCTTGCTACGGATCCTCCACTACATTAAAGAGCTCTTTAGTAGATGTCATTTTCTTTGCAGGAAGGTATCTGTACACTAAGCAYATCCACTTAGCCACCTTTGTGGCAATTTGAAAACAAGCTCAAAGCTGGAGAAGSATGCCTGCATCCCGCTCCGGCAGTCGCTTTGGGTATCTTTTTTCAGGAGCTGGTCCCTGTAGTGCCGTGATGTGGATGGGGGGACAATGCCATGGCCGGTGGGACAATGTGCCTCTCCACTGCYCAGCAAGCCCCAGCTGCCAGCAGCTCCCACGCCTCATCCTTTGCGTCATCCTTGGCATGCGACACCGACCATGGGGGAAAGACCGATGCTGGGGGGACTCTCACCCTGTGCAGAAACAAGCAGGGATTCAGTCAGGTCATCCTCCTCTTCTCACTATACATTTTCTGTGCTAAAGTAACTGCTGAAGGCAGTTGCCCTCCTCTCCTCCAGCCAGGCTCRCGGTCCTGCGGCCGGGCTGCAAATGCCACTGCTGGCTGCTGCCCACCGAGGCTTCCCCGAGCACCGCCTGGGCACACCTGCAGCACTGCAGCTGGGTGTCCCCAACAGATGGGAAAGGAATAATAAATAAATAAAAATAATCAAATCTCCTGACAAGTTTCCTCAACCTATTTACTTTTTTTTTTTTAAATGAGTATTTCCCAATCAGCTGYGCAATAGATTATTTGCCATGTCATTAATCACGCATTATTGACTTAATACATGGTAATTTATGTTGACAATGGCAATATTTCTCTGTACTGAAGGTGCTGGATGCTGACTAGTCACCAAGAGATGCTACTACCTAGGCTGAACAAAATGCTTCACAGCCATTAAAGACATCAGTACTTTAGATGCTAACTTTGAGAAGACATCGAAAACAGCAGAAATGCCTAAAATATCCTGCTAAAATTTCTCTTCACTGAGGCATTTCAGAACCTATTTCCTTGTAGGAGCAACAGGGTTTGGCACTACTTGATCATCTGGGGTTAAAAGCGAGAGGATGGAGGAAGGTAAGTGACAGTCGTACTGGGAACTTCATATTTCGCTATCAATAGTTAATCTACTGTGTCACATTTCTTAGAGAAAGAAATGAAATGCGATGAGCGCCGTGTAAAATTGGAGCTAGAGCACAAAATGATTTTGTAGAGCAAATAACTATCTCATACTGGCTGTTTTATGCCCTATTGAACAACCAGCAGTTTATGAAAACAAAGTTTCATAAATACCGTTGGAGATTTCCTTCCCACGCAGGAAAAACTCTGTGGATTTACRGGGGCTCAAACGAGAGCGGGGCGAGTGACCCGAGGGCTGAGCAGCAGGTCCCCGGCCAGCACTGGCTGGGTCTGGTCTAGAGAGCAGCAAAAAGCATGGGGCAGGGAGCAGGGAGGCTCCTCCTGGGCAGCATCACTGCTCCGCTCCGCGCGGCCACAGCTGGAGAGGCTCAGCAGCTGGAGCAGCCCAGGGCGCCGAAGGAGACCCAGCCATCGGGGTGTCGAGCATCGGGGTGCACTGAAGCCTTGCTGCTGCTGGTCGAGGCCCCGGCGCCTCCGGCTGAGAGGGGCTAGAGCACAGCACGCAGCACACGGATGCRATTGCAATGTGGAAAAAAGGGCAGCTTTTGGTGCTCTCCTGGTCAATTCCTAGGAGAAGGGATGGAGGAAAACTGCTGGGATTGCCCCCAATGACTGTGAAAAGTAGGAAGGTTTTTTTTTCGGAAAGACTGCAGGGAAAACAAACAAAAAAAACCCCATGCAAAGCACAGACGGGCTTACCGAGGCTTCTTGTCACGAGCCAGTGTTCATCCAGGAGGAGAAAACCTGCTGAGTCTTATATAGCRTTAAGATCCAAACAGAAACAGCCTCGCCATTAAACCACCTGGCRTTGCCGGTAACGCACGGCTGTTTGCATTATTAAGAGTCATTTCCACATACAAGTCTCAAGCCTTTACCCAGAGCTTCAAACGCTGACCCACCTCTTTAGATCTGCTTTTGTACAAGTTGGCGTATTACCCAGGCGTATTACTTCGGGCCACAGCGTTAGCTGGGAGGACTTGACAGAGACACTAATATATATTACTTTCATCTCAAATAGAAACCTATCACCTCCGTGACTCAACCTCACCTATGGTGTAAGAGTAAGTCCGACTTAACTTACACAGCCAGGATTTCTGCCAGATGCTATCACAATTAGAAACTCTATTTTTAACACCTCAAGTAGAGCCAATTTATTTTTTGAAGTTAAATCATGGTGAATCTAAATGAACTTCTATTAAATGAGTCAGGAACAAACACTTAATACAGCAATCAAATATTTTCCTCTGTTGTCCTCTCTCACCCCTCACCTCCAAAAACAACTAACAGCATCAGCACAACACACAGGCACATGCCAGCTTTGTTTATGGGATGCTCCAAGATACACAAAACAATTTTTTGCGTGGATTTCCCAAGGATAAGCAGAGTTGGAAGAAAAACATACAATTACTGTGAACCATGTTGGAAATGTTTCAGAWAACCAACAGCCAAGCAAGAAATCTAGATTGAAGAATTATTGACCCCCTCTGAAAGCCGTTTCACTGYGGGAAAAACACAATCTGAGCATCACCGGGTCTGAGGAGAAGTGCTAACTCCCGTAGTATCAAGGCCMTGAAAGTAACCCAATAAAATCTAGGTTTTATGAAGTTTCCTTGCAAGAAACCTTCATCAGTTACAGCCCCCGAGGGAAGCGGCAGATGGCCAGCACCAAGGGCCGTGTTTTTRCCATCATATGCTAATGCGGACTATATTTTACACCTCTCTGGACAACACCACAGCACCCCAGCCCTCTGCTCTGCAGGATGTAAGGCTGAGATTGAGCATACCATCATTTTCAAGCCTCCCTTCGTCCCTCTGCTCGAGCTACACCACAAAACCCAGCCCKCACCCCTCTCCCCTCCCCGCGGCTCTGCCGGGCTCCATCAGCAGGGGGTCTGCGCTGCCCGCTGGACGCAGTCTGCTAGCAGGTCTGGTGTGRGAGAGGGAGAGTGAAGGAGAAGGTTGCTGTCAGCAGCTGACTTTCCTGGGCTGACCCTTTGATAGCTTTTTTTTTATGTTTAAATGATGTGATAAAAATCAGCAATGAATTATGCAGCATCAGTTGATAAGTCCAGCCCCAACAGTTCCTGAGAATCCCATTTTAAAGTTATATTGGAGTTTGATCCTTTATAACAAAGCTTTAATAAACTAAGCAAGCCATGTGCTATACTCTCCACCGAATCGCCCTCCAACAGGCTGGGGTGCCCTGTCCCTCCCCATCCCCGAGCRTACGGGAAGCCCGGGAGCTCTCACTGCAATGACCCTGCCCTCCCGCGCAAGAACAGCGCCTGCAAAACAAGGGTCTTGCCCTTCCCTGTGCTGCAAAGCAAGTAAATTAGCAGTCAAGTTTCTTCTACCTACTTGGTAAACAGCAGCCTTGCAGATAGCTCACCCTCGCTGGCAGCGCGGAGGGGGAAATACCCATCACCAGTGCTATCACACAGCACCCCGACAAGCTGCCACCCAGAGAAGAGCTACAGTTTYTCCTTGGCCTTTGCTCAGTTTCTGACCTTTCCAAGACAACTTCACTGTGTCTGTAAGTCTCACATCTGATTTTTATCTCAGCTCAGCAGAGTTTAACCTAGAAAGCATCCCTGGTCCTACCCCAATACCTCTCCTACTCTGGGAGGGGGACGACTGCCTAACTGATCCCAGGGCAACCGGCCATCCTCTCCGGCGTGGATTCATCAGCCAGAAAAATGGCTGTAGCCATTAACAGGACAAGTATTTTGATGGATGAACTATAACAACACTGCTTGCTCTAACATTTCGTACTGCAGCCAGCTCCTCTCTTGCCAAATGATGGAAGAACAAATCAGCAAAAGTGAGATTTTTGTTTGTCCATCTGTTTTCCCCACTCTGGGCAGCAATTTTAACGATTCCAGCCATGAATACTTTAGTGGAGAGGYTGAACGGACACCCTTCTGAAATGTTAACCACAGTTCAGGTTTCCAGACCCCTAAGGCTTGCCCTGTGAGCACCTTTTGGAGATGCTGCTGAACATCCAGCAACTCAGGTAGGATGGCTGCGTGTCCTAGTTTCGGCTGGGATAGAGTTAATTCTCTTTCCAGTAGCTGGTGTGGCACTGTGTTTTGGGTTTGGTATGAGAGGAACGTTGATGGTGCATTGATGCTTTAGTTGTTGTTAAGTAGTGCTTACACTGGTCAAGGACTTCTCTCTGCCTGGTGTGCAAGAAGCTGGGAGGGAGCACAGCCAGGACAGCTAACCCAACTGGCGTTAGAGTATTCCATACCATATGATGTCATGCTCAGTACATAAACTAGGAGGCGTGGTCTGGGAAGGAGTGGCTCTCGTGGCTCGGGACAGGCAGGGCGTCAGTGAGTGAGTGGTGAGCAGTTGCATTGTGCATCGCCTGCTTTGTATGTTCTATTATGGTTGTTATTATTATTACTGTTCTACTTTGTTTTATTTCAATTATGAAACTGTTTTTATCTCAACCCGTGAGCTTTCCTACCTGTGCCCTCCCGATTCTCTCCCCCATCCTACTGGAGAGGGGARAAGAGCGAGCAGCTACGTGGTGTTTAGCTGCTGGCTGGGGTTAAACCATGACRCTGTACCAGGAGGTAAAGTGAGCAACACCAGTGCAACAGTAATGCTGCCTTCTGGTTTCATACAAACATGTACTACAACGGAGAGGCCTGAGAGACATCACACACAGACCCGACAGTCTCTCCCCCAAAAAGCTGGCCTTAATGACATCGAGCCTCATTACAGCTTCTGCTCTCGCAGCACTGGGCAAGGCACATGGTGAACCAGCGTCCCACCGCGCGTCCTGCTGGACACAGAAAGTTTGGGGGCAATGTGCACGCCCAGAGAGGGGTGCAACAGTGAGACGGGGTGCAAGGGGTTAAGTGCAAGATCCCCATGATCCCAGCATCCAGTAATGCAGCACAGGAGATGCCGAGCTCAAATACCATCTTCTGGAAGCTGAGCAGATCACCGCTGTGGGATCATTTTCCATTCAAGAGTCTGAAAAAAAGGACATCAAATAGCACGAATCCAAGCGTGCAGAACGGGAACACCCAACCCAGCCCCACCGCAGAGCTACAGCCTTAATGGAGCCACTACAGAGGGGAAAAACAGCAACATGTACTGCTAACAAAAGCTTTTATAAAGCACTAAAAGGTTCGTGCTGCGAGCCGCATCAGCCCACCCCACTCCAGGTCCTGACTTCCTGTGCCTTGCCCATGACGTAACCAAAATGGACAATTTAATTAATTAAATTAAAATGCATTAAGCAGTCCAGCAGGAAGGCAGGGCTGCCTATTTCAGTTCTTCTGAAGTATCARTTATTACAGCAGGGGGAAAGAAAACAGCCATCGCCATAGCCCCAGTGACACTAAAAATAAAATCCAGAGGAAAAAATAAGCGCCAGCAATAGCAAAGCACAATATGCAATGATGGCCCAGTACGAATCGGGAACAAGAACAGCCGCCGCAGAGAAAAACGGGCAGGGACAAGAGCGAAGGAGGCAAGCCTGGGGCAGGCCCAAACCAGCCGCGGCGAACGGCACGCTACACCCATCCATGGACCGTGCCAGACAGCCACGTCACAAAGCCCCAAAATGAGCCAGTCTCTCCTTAATTTGAAGCCAAACGGCTTCCAACCGGGAATGCAACGTGGCCTGGGGAAGGGCTCAGTCTCCTCGTTAAGAAAATCCATCTCTATGCCAACAGCATTTTTACGGAGGAGGATATCCTTGGAAATGTCAGGGTATGAGAGCGCCCACACCCCAGTTGGAGTACCCGAGCACCACCACCACCAAGCCCACTGTCTGGCCTGGTGATAGACATGAACATAAAACACATCCTCGTCAACTGGTGCTGCATGTAGGAGGAAATTCATTGTCCCCACAGGAAACAGCCTTCAAATTAAAGCCAATGCCTTGTACAAGCCATTTGTTCCTGTATCTAAGGCAGCCTTCAGTTCCTCTGCAGGCACGGGGACATTGTCTCCAAAGGATGAAGTCTCTTCCTGAGCACGTTAGTGCAATTCCTTTGAGCTCCCAACAAATAAAAATTGAATTGCTCCCAAGTCGACCTGCTCCCAACAAATAAAACAAAATAAACAAACAATAAAATATTCCCCCAGAAGGAGGTTTGGTTGGAAGCTGGCCCCTGGCTTCATCCACAGCGTGTTGTGCAACTGGCCCACGTGCTACATGTTGGTCCCTTCCCTCCCCCAAAACACGCCTGCCCCAAAGCACAGGGTCTTGCGAGGGCCACCTYGGTTCCACGGGCCAACGCATGGTTTGAGCCAGTCGTCACAGCCAGGTTGCAGCATCCAGATCCAAGTAAGGCCTGATTCTGCAATGATGTTCAGCTATAGCCATCCTCAACCAAGAGAGAGAAGAAGCACCAGGGGTGCTAAAGAGATCTCCCAAGGACAGCACCTCCCAGAGGGACCCCTTCTGCAGCAGTCCTCCAAAGCCAACGCAATGCCGTATGCTCTCCTACTGAGCCTTCCAGGTTTCAGAAAGGCCACGGTAAGGCAGAAGGCTGTTTTGCTTTTATTAAACTCTGAGCTGCCCTGCCGTGCCCAGAGATCTAGACACGCAGCATCTGTTATTAGAGCATTTATCTTCTGGTACAAGGTGTGTCATACATATATCCCCAAGAGCCACAGGCGAGAGATGCGGGCATGGGGTTGGAATAGCTTGCTGATATTTTACTTTTGCAAATAAAACCAGATAAAGGATTGCAGGCGCAGGGTGCCAAGCATATAGCTGAAAGGACTGATTTGGATTGACAGCTATGGGCTTCTGCAGCTGCAGGAGAGAGGTTAAGACAGAAAAATGTTCCCATAAAATATCAGTTTATCATAGCCACCTACACGGGTCCTCCCTCATGTTTTCACAAGAATAAACAGTTTCTCCATTATTTCCCTATTTCCCATCCTGCACAGAGCAAGCACCACCGCCAAGATCAAAAAGTTCTTGCAACAGGTCGCAAGCCTGATTCCTCTCCCCTGTCCTGAGGACTTCTGAGGGAACCTGCAGAGCCATTATCAGTGCCAGCTCCCATCAACGAGCCTTTCATGTGCTAAAGCCTCGTATTGACACTCACTTATTTATAGCAACTGCACTGCACCATTCATTTAAACACATCAGCATTCGTGAATAAAAGATAAAGTGGACTTTGAAGCATCGGCCTCAGAACACACCAGCCAGAAACAGGAGACAAAGCTCTCTAAAGGTGAAGCTGTAATCGGTTATTATCCCTCAGCTCCCTGCGACCTGACCTGTACCTGCAGAGGATGCATCTCCATTCTCCAAGCCTCCCTCTTTCCAGCCAACCTGAACAGCACCGAAGGGCTGCAAGGACTCCAGTAGTACTTGGCTTCAGCTAGCTCGCCTTTGAATGACAACCGCCCTTAATTATTTCTTTTGATTTAGTACATTCCAGGTACAAAACGTCTGCCACATAACTCCTCTGCCATCGTGTTCAGTTTCACCTGTCAAAACAATAACAACAACAACAACAACAACGATAATTTATTCACCACCTCTCATTGAGACTTACTAGCAGAAAATGGAACGAACTAGTCACAACTCGACTCCAAAGAGCAAACCAGCTGATGGGAGAGAGGAAGGGCTCTAATCCCCTCCAGTTGCAGCAAATGTAACTATAAGTTACAAGAGTGCAAGGGTAAGCCAAAAATGCTGAGAAAATCCAGGGACAATATGAAAGATTTAGCGACCATGGTCTGAAGTGCCTGTGCTTTTCACTTCAGATCACACATTGGTGAGGTCAATTTTTAATTAAGCGAAAACCAACGATGGAACTCCAAGCCTGGATCTCTGAGTGGCAGAAGGGTGACATCGATGCCGAGGAAACTGGGATGCAGATGAGAGCATCCAAGAGTGTGGCCTTTTCAAACCCCTCTGCAAACACAAGAGCCCACTCAGGACCGAGACAGCCCAATTCAGGGCCTGTCTCATGCCAGCCTAAAGCAGCTGAACCAAAGTTAATTTGAATTTCAGTGAGTGTAAAGGAGAAGAAAATCAAGCTTTCAAGAATCAGAGTTGACATTCATATGGCTTTATGACACAACTCAATATTTTATTTTCTTATAGTTTCAGCTTTTGGCATCTGGGTTTCCAGTTATAAAACATTCGGGTCTTTGTCATTCTGGAGGTGAATAATAAGAAAAAACCCAAACATTCAATGTGATCCAAGTGCATCCAAAAAGCTCAAGATAGAAAAGAAGTTGCTGCTCCCTCATTCTTGTGATTTTAATGTTTCAGTCAAACATACTTCATAGGGAGAAGCTGCCCCGTGCGAGCTCAGGTCATGGTTGCTGCTATGTGGAGCATCACACACACATTATTAGTCATGCAAATCGTGATGCAATTTGAGCTTAAATCCTCATAGATCTCAAATCTCTTTGAGAATAGTCCAAGAGCTCCATTAAGAGGCTGAATTTCAACTTGGCTGAGCCCACTAATGGATGATCATCAGGCACCTCCGACACGCTCCTGCAGTCCCCACACTGGGTAGATCTTAACTCATGGGACTCCAGTGGGAACACTCCCACACAGCTCTCCACGCTGCAGTAAACACTCCACAGTCCAGATGTGCACGAGCAGGTATTTATGACCCAGTATTATTGGGTATACCTTATTTTAGCCATATTTTTCTGGACAACTTCTGGATCACAACCACAGGGAAGCATATTCTATAGCAAAGAAACTTGAGCATTTTTTTTTTTAAGCCTTTATCTTGTTATTTTGCTTCTGAAAAAAATTCAGAAGCACAAACATGTGAAAAAATAGAGGCAACGTGTGTGTGAACCACAGGAGATATCTGTCTTCTCCAGGTACACAGATCCCAGTCTTACACACTGTCTGGCTGTATCACCGAATCYGGGAGAGCGTGACTGATGTGACATACCAGGAACAGTTGATTCGGATAAACCTTTGCATATAAATCAGCATAATGGCAACGTTTCTAACCACTGCTTTTGATCAGTCTGGTATATTCCATACCAGGAGCTCAACACCGCCAGCTGCCTCCCTTAGTTATGTCAAGAGCCCACACAGGCCAAGGAAGTGCTTCCTTCCCCCATCTCTCCTAACCCCTTTAAGACCATCATATTCTTTTCCGTCTCTGGTACCTGGCCATAGCAGGATGCCTGACCCACTTTCACAAATAACAAAATCCTGTATTTAGTTGGTTAATTATAAGGAGGAAAAGATTTTTTTTTTTTCCTGCAGCACCACAATATGTGATAAAATGCTATGCTTTAAAAAGAAGACAGACTTCATTGGAAGCAGCATGTTACCTAGAGTATCTTTTTCAGCACAGAGACCACAGGCAAACACTCCCTTTCCATGGGGAGGGCTTTCTACAGGAGTAGAATATGTTTGAGTTAACCTGCTTTACTCTGCACTGGGATGAACAGCACTGGCAGCCAGCATAAGAGGCAGCAACACGATGCAGCAGCTCCAATGGTCTTACTTAGCACAGCAAAAATACAAATCTCCCCTTTAAACATCTTCTGAACCCTCTCTCCCGCAAGTGAATTAACAGCCTGCGGGAAACAACCTAGTTTGCTCAACAGTAAGTGTACAATTTTGTGCTAATGCACAATTCTGGGTCCGCAGGAGTACCACACTCCTGTGGCCAGGCATAGCAGGCAACTGCTGCTGAAATCAATATTGCTTATCAATGAAGGGGAAAATACATCCAAGCCTTTGAAGACTTCTAAGCTCATTGTAATGAAGCTTCCTACTCTAATCTAGCCTGTGCACACAACAAAAACAGCCAGGCTTCTGTTTGCAATTCCTGCATTTTAAATAATTCACAAAGAAATCAAGAGAGCTTATCATGGTGCACCGGGAATCGCAGCGGATGCGGTTTCGCTGCAGTGCTCCTTCCTGGGATGCCTGTTGCTCCTGCTTCTGCAGGACAGCCCCACTCCTCGTCCCAGAAACATCCCAGGGTAAAGGACTACTCACACACCTGGAGGACACCCAAACTCCCTGCTCTGGATGTCCTCTGCAGATTTCTCCCACCATTTGGGGAAACACTGAGATTTTATACAGCAGACTGCTCTAGTAAAAGAGCAGTGCTGGAAAAAAGCGAGTCCTTCATTAGCCAAAGCAGAGGCAGAAGCAGACCTTGGTGCACCAAGTCAGGCCTTGCAGGGTTTGGCATCCCCCCGGGAGCCCAAAGCCTGTGCAGACCTCCTGGGCGGAGGGGGCTGCAGACCCCGAGSGGTGGGCTCTGCCGCAGGACCTCTGTGCCAAGCAGGGTGCAGCCACCCCCGGCACTGTATCCCCCTGGGGCTGGCCTCCCACAAGCCATGACTGACGCAGCAGAGTCCTGATGGCTGCCAGCAGCCCTGCTCCATCCTCAGCCCAGCCCAGGCAAGCAGGGGTGCCCAGGCGAGGACACGCCTTGGAAGGAGGGCAAGGAAAGCGCACAACGTTGGTGGATGGGTACACGTGTGGGTACACACGCCGGAATGGGAGGGAAGACTAGGAAACCCCCCCAGGGAGACACAGCCTGACACCAYAGTGAGAATGCATCTTCAGCGCGATGTTTTCCTTCGTTCTCTTACGCTTCAGCATTTCCACTCAACCGTGTCCAGCCAAGCTGTTGTTACTGGCCACAGCACTGCTGCCCCCAGGGCTGAATTAGTGCTTCTCCTACAGCCGGCTCCGCTCTCGCCTTAAGSGCTGCCAGAGAGGGGGTGGAAGAAGGCTCCTTCCAGCAGCCACCCTCCCGGCATGGACATGCAATACTTGTATAATTCACTTTGAAGTTCCCAGCCTCCGGGCGCGAAGCAGCAACCAACATGCAGTTGATCTCGCTCTGTAAACTCCTAGTCAACAGACAGCATTTCTCAGCACTGGCGTCTTCCCTGGTGGGTTTGTAAACATGAGAGTTGCTTCGCCCTCCTCAAGGAACGGCTTTTTTGGAGGYGAGAAGGTAGCAACCCTTTCCCTGGGTCAGATGTCTATAGGGCTGGCGGTCCAGCATTCTGCCAAGGCAGGGGCTGCTGGAAATGATAGGATGCCTGGCACAGGTCTGCTGCAGCTTCATCTCTTGCACCTTTATGTTTTGCTTTCCCATGACACGTGCTTGCTGCCAGCAGCTATTTTTCTTCTTCCAGTTTTACTTTTAAAAACAGGAAAAAGTCAGCTTGCTTTCCTGATAAAAATCGGGAAGTCTGAGGAGCAATTTTGTCTAAAGGATCTGTTTTTCAAATGATGAAGAACYGGGAGAAATTTTTCCCACCAGAGCAGTTCACCTGGCTTGGAAGCAACTCTCTGGTTCCTTTTTCCCCAGAAACCTCTATGTTCATCAGCCATGTGGCAGAAGCCGAGCCAAAAATACAGAGCCACCTCTGCGGGGGCTCCCCTACCCCCAGCCTCTCCCCTGGGCCCCCCAGTGCTCCCAGACCWCAGCCCACCTGGAGAACTGAGTGCAGCCAAGAGGCATCGCTGCTCAGCACCGGGCTCACCAAGGACCAGAAGCGACTGGTTTCTCCCCAAATTGCTTGTGTAGCTGCCTCCAACCCATAGACCGCACCATGTCCCTGTGCCCCTCGTGCACTTCTGGGACCCTGGAGGGTGAAGAGCGGAGGGGGCAGTGAGAGGGCTCCTGGAGCAGACCCCAGCAGCTGGGTGGGACAGGTCAGCGTCCCACACACGAGGCACGAGCCAGCCCACTGCAGAGCCTTCCCCTGCCAGGCCTTTGACGGAGGGGCGAGCAAACCCCCAGAGAAAGCTACTAATGCTCTGCAGCCTATTTACATAAATCTGGTACATTTTCCCCTCCCCTGAGAGYTGCAGTACTTCTCGGCCCCAGCCTTTTAATCTGATGCTCGCATTTAAGCGTTCTGCTAATTAAACAATCCATTGCAAAGCTGCTGCTGCGATGCCTCCCTCTCCCTCGCGGCCCCCTCGCCGGAGTAGGGCAGCACCATGGAGCAATACCAGCAGCCTGCCAGTGCTAATAGCTTTGGGAATAAGATGGCATCGGCCCTGGAGAGCACCAAACCCCCACAGCTTGGGGGTTATGTTACACTTCAACTTGTCACCCATCAAAACCTAGAAACTGATCTCACCTAGTGGAAGAAAAATCGATAGCTTTCTCTTTCAGCACCAGGGGATGTATTKTGTCTCCTTTCCCAGGGTCTTAATCAAGGGACATGATCCCAGATAATGTATCAGTGATGGTTTTGCAGCAGCTAGGGACATCTGGCACATCACAGTGGGGTTTAGCCATGGGCCACTTGTCTGGGTCAAAATTCGTTCCTGCTAAGAGGCTGAGGTTCAACCAACATGTTAGATGGACCAACGTAGGTCCAGACATGCCGGGCACTGCCAGAAGGACTATGCTACTGTCCTGGTTTTGGCTGGGATACAGTTAATTTTCTTCCTAGTAGCTGGTATAGTGCTGTGGTTTGGATTTAGTATGACAATAATATTGATAACACACTGATGTTTTAGTTGTGGCTACACAGTGCTTACACTAGTCAAGGACTTAYCAGCTTCCCATGCTCTGCCAGGTGCACAAGAAGCTGGSAGGGGGCACAGCCAGGACCCAAACTGGCCAACGGGGTATTCCATACCATATGGCAACATGCTCAGTGTATAAACTAGGGGGAGTTGGCCAGGGAGCAGTGACCACTRCTCGGGAACATGCTGGGCATCGGTTGGGCGTGGTGAGCAATTACACTGTGCATCACTTATTTTGTATATTCTTTCATCATTATTATTATTATTTTCCCTTTTCTGTTCTATTAAGCTATCTTTATCTCAATCCACAAATTTTACTTTTTTTTCCTGATTCCCTCCCCCATCCCACTAGGGGTGGGGGAATGAGCAAGCGTCTGTGTGGTGTTTGGCTGCCTGCCGGGTTAAACCACAACAGCTATGTACTCCAGAAGCTGAGCTGGAGACAGCACCAGTGAAAATTTTGGTTCCCGCTGAACAGTACCCCAGCAGCATCCCTCTGCCAGCAAGTCCCCTCGCCTTGCGTAAATGTAGCCATCTCCCATGAGATGAGGTGCAGGAGCCCTATAGCACCCAGGAGCGCCGGGAGGGGAGGCTGGAAATGCAGAGTACTTCTTGGCAGGAAGAAAGCACTCGTAACCTATCACTGAACACCCTGCCGAGGCTAATTGCTACATTAGACATCTGAACAAACAACACTAATCACCACATTAAACAACTACAATTAATGCTGCGCTGACAAGCAAAGTGCCACGCTGCATGCAACGCCTCCGTCTTCGGTGTTCTGCACAACCACCCCTACACCAGGTCAGCCGCAGGGTCTGAACCGGGTCCTACCAGCTCCGGACACTCCTACTAACCAAACCCATCRTGGGGCCATTTCCCCCGACTGTCCATGAACAGAGCAGCGGCATGCAGCATCAGTGACTCGCTTTCCTTCTTTCAGCGTGCCCTTTGCAGAATGCACCTGCAAAGTGGGCAGAGATGTGTTGCTGAGTAGCATTTTACTTTTAAAACTTTTTGCTCCCCTCTTCCAGAGCAGACAGGGAATACTCTTGGGAAGGGAAAGGTGTTTTAGCACTGCGGTAGTTTCTGAGCTCCTGGAGGAACCACAGTGACAAGGGACAGACAGGGACACGACAGCACTTTCAGTCCTGACACCGCACGCAGAGCCAGATCCTGCTCCCAATGCCACGCAGTGCCCGAGGCCGCTCACCGACAGCACCGTAACTCTGCCGGGACCAGCCGTCACAGCTGAGCCTCCCACCAACCTGGAGATGCCAGGGAGAGCTGGGCTGTTTTTAACGCCTCTGGCTTGGCAATGAATTTCCTTTCATTTATTTACAAAAACAGCATTTTTGCAGCAAGGTTGGGTTAAAAGCATAAATAAAACATTTTATGTCACGCTGGATTTTCACACAAGGAACCAATAGGGTTTTGATTTAATAATAATGAGAAGAGAGCCCTGTTTATTACCTGTCAGAAGGGCAACAAAAAGCACCAAAGGGTCTCACTCGCGCTCGGCACTTCCAAGCAGCCACTATGCACCGGCGGTGCTCCCGGCGCAGGAGCAGCCTGTGGTACCCCGCGTGGCTGGGAGGACACCCCAAACCTGGCAAGCAGATACACAGCTCGCTCTTACACTTTTTCCTTTTTAACTTTTCCCCGTCCCCTTGCTGGTTTGGGGTCTCTCGCCCTTTTCCATCTCGGTTTCCAGGTGYCCAGATTGAGGGAGTTTGCTTTAAAAGCAGCACCTATATCTGAAGCATCTTTGCTCCGTACACAGGACCTGCAGCCAGGGACGGTGTGGGACAACTCAGCCACCCCCCTGCAACAAGGTGCCCCAATCCCACAGCCTGGGCATGCTGCCCTCTCCCTGCACCTCCCTACCACCCTCCACAGCATCTCCAAAACCCCACGTGCGAGACTGAAGACCATGCTGCCAACTAGCAAGGGGCCAGGGACACAGGGCAGCTAAACTGCAGAGCTGCTAACTTCTGTTTTTTTCTTCCCCCAAAAATTCATCCTGAGTTGACTGATGCTGAACCCAAGGGAGAAACAAGGCAGGAGCTTTCCAGGAACGGATTATGGGGACCACGGGGTGCTGTTAGGACAAGGGGTCATTGAACCCTCTGCCTCTGAGCATCCATGTCCACCCTTGCGCTGCTACTGCTGGATGGAGGCAGGAACACAGGAGAAGCGAAAGAAWCCCTGTGCCGGAGGAGGTCTCGCTGCTAATTAGACCTGAAACGCAGCTCTGCCTCGCTGCGGCCCTGGCAGACGTCACCCAGCGTGGTCCAGGCACAGGGGAGCACGGGCCAAGGCAGGCACCACCTCATTAACGCAGACCGAGTCCGACCGAGCCTTGCCGCATCCTCCTCCCCAGGTGGCAGCTCTCGGTTCCCACTGGATCCTTGTCATTGGGATGGGAAAAATACGGAAGCACGTACTTGTTTACTAATTCGCTCATCTGTATGTTTCCAGGTGACGATGACGAGGGTTGCCCGAGCCTGGAACGGCACCAAGCCCCTACCTGGGGCTGTTGCCTCGGCAGCCAAGGAAGCAGGAGCCCACAAGAGAGGAAAAGCCCCCAGACCTCTCCACAACATCCAGAGTGATTTGCAAATCAAGTCTGCTCATGCAGTTGTCAACAGCTACACGGGACTTCCAGTTACCTAGTTTCTAATGTTATTAATTACCTGTCTTGCAAGCACTTTACATCAGACATGCAATGTTTAATTTCATACATAAGAACCCAGAGCACTCAACTTTCAATATTAATTGGGAGGACTGCTTTTAATGCCTGTCTCATTTTCACAGCACAATACTAGTACTTACATGAGAAAAGCTCTGCTACATCCCATCATCTGGCACTCTGTTATCATCAAGAAGCACAAGAACCACATGCTGTTGCTTAATTAAGTCCCCGTAGCACAGGGGTCTATGGGGGGGGTTGTTTTGTTTTTCGTTAAGAAAAAGACCCCCTGGGTGCTCAGCTCACCGCAGTACCGTTCCTGCGGTGCCCCGTGTTCCTCCGCAGAGCGCAGCCCTCGGGACTCACCAGGCAGCTTTTTTATTTTCCTCAGATGTTTGGATGGGGGTTTGCTCTCGCTGCCTGCCCCTGAACGGGCTTGCTTCACAGTTTATTTTGGGAGGCTGAATATTGCACTTGAAGCGCATTTCACAAAATGCTTATACTCCCCTTTGTCAGGGAGCTGCGTGSTGCTTCCTTCATCGATCGCTCACCCCGAGCCCGAACGGAGGCAGGGAAGAGAGGAAGGGTGTGGGAAAACAACACATTTTAGCACTGTCTGTAAAATAGAAGGGCGCATCTCTCCGTGGGTGCATTTGCACAGAGAAAATGCCCAGCCTTATTTGCGCATAGTGATAATGACCACAGCCATTAACGCTCTGAGTCACAGGCACTGTGCCCAGCGTGTCGGCAGCCTGCGCCGATGACGGAGGAGCTGTGTTCCTTGCAGAGACCCGTCCTGTGGACCGAAGGAGCCACCACCAAGGCCACATCGTGAGCTGGCACGGCCGGGCAGCCCACCCTCCACTCAGGGTGGACCAGCAACACCCAGCGGTGTCCCAGCCCTTGCGRCACTGCACCCGCACTCCCCTGAAGTGAAAGCACCCAGTGATTCCCCTGTGCTAGATGCTAACTTCAGGCCAGCTGGGTGTTATCTTTGCTAACTTGCACRGAAAACCTCCACGATACTCCAGCCAAGGGCTCTCAGCTGCTTAAAACAGCTCTACAACTGGGTGAAGTAGGAGAGAGTATTGGCACAACTCCGATGACGAGGTGCTGTAGAAACTATGTTTCTATGGCAACACCGTATTACGAAGCTATTTGGATGTTCATTAGGGTTTTCTAATTCTCCTAAACCTGYTCAGTCCATAATTCCCACTTATTCCAAGATCATCTGTGTGATCCGCGCRCCACCCTCTGCAAACTGCGCAGCAGACCCTTGGTTTGAAAGAGCTCTGCTCGCCTGCCCCACCAGGGAGGGGACCTTCACTCCAGGTGTGCCAGGGACCATGGCGTCTGCAGATGGAAGTGCAGGATTACACTCTATCTCAGTTAGGGGAGTCAAGAAAATAACGGCATTCTGCAATGCTCTGTGAAACTCCCATTGCGGCACACGGAACAATTTAAGCCTTAAAATAGACTAAGAACAAAAGGCTAAGATCATTAACAAAAAAAAAAAAAGACAGACAGTAAAAAGGTTCCCAAGCAAAAAGTCAAGAGAACAGAAGAAAAACGCTCGCCAAATCAACACCACCGCATTTCGACAATTACCAGACGATAGAGCACAGCCATCTTCTAGAACATGGGCCCCATGAAGCAACAGGGCAAACTGCTTATGCAAGAAAAGTCTTTGTTTCACGAAAAACGTGTGCACTGTCACCAAAGTACTGCCCCTTACACCACGTCACCCCCCCTCCCCAGGCACAAGCTCCTGAACACTGGGTTCCTTACAAACCCCAGACCTCCCTGAGGAGGAGGAGGACCTTCCCCATCACAACCAAGAAAGGGGAAGGGGCTGCACACACTGAATTCACCAAAAGAGCAACTAAAAATTAAGTCCCTGCTCTCTGGGGCACAGAGTCCCTTCTCCAGCCCCTCTTCTACCACCTTCCCCCTGGCAAAGAGCCCCGACTGAAAGAGCAGCTTCAGGGTCCATTCATAGGCACCCTGCTCGGTCCTCAGCTAGGAGCAACTACACCTCTGAAACTGCAACCTGCTTTTATAAAATAGTAAGGAAAAAAAAAAAAAAAATCCTTTTTCCCTCCTTGCAGCATGTAAGGTAATGGTGGAACTCGATGCTGCAGGCAGAGTGGAGGCAGGGATGGATGCCAACAGGTCTGAGAGAAGGATCTGCCACGTGTRGGCATCACCAGGATCTCTGGGTTTGCCACAAAATCCAGTATTCTTTGGAACAAAGAACATGGTTTCAGACCTTGCACATTACTTATCCTCCTCAGTTTAGGTTATGGTCTATCTGCACTTTTCTCTGAAGCACCRTGGATCTGATCCCATTTAACAATTCTTCTGTTTACTGCTGGGCAAGCATGGGGACTGACCCGTTTACACCTTGAAAATGGATATAAAACAACTGAAAGATTCAGAGATTAAACTATACATTACTTTAGAAAACACACAATGTTATGCTGGAAACTCCACAGACAGGAATCAAGACCACTTTGCTGGTTTATTTAGGGTATACAAGACTTCATCCCCAGTGCTCGCTGTTTGCAGTAAGACCCATGGCCATATCAGCAGCACCATCTGCGACTCCATCTGAGCTTATAAGCTAAGCAATGCTGGGCATGGTGCTTTCGGCTAGAGAAGCTATTCTCCGCTTCCCCCGTCGTGAAATGCCAATGACAACAAATTGTGGCTGTATATTACATCCCAGAAATGGCCCCGCTGCAGCAGCAGAGGTTACTTAAAGTTAAATCTAATGTAACATGCACTTAAATATGCACGTGCAAAAAAAAAAAAAAAATCAATGTGGCACTTTAGGCACAAGTATTACTGACTCTAGATGTCCATTACCAATTTAAGGTATTAGTTTAAGAACAGCTATAAAAATGACCTCTGCAAACAAACTGTCCATCGCTAATAATCTTGCCAAAAGTGAAAAATTTATGCCATAGTATAATTACATTTCCAAAGTTAGAGGAATCACCGTGTGAAGCGAGAGCTCGCGAGATGCCACAGAAATGTGTCACCACAGGAACATGTTTCTGCTGGAGCAGAGAATGATGGAAAGATGTTTGCTTATTTTTAGCCTCTAGAGGTCACAGCCTCACAGTTAAATCCCTGAAGTCAGACAAGCAGTCTCTATTTTTGCTCCAATACATCATTTATAAGACACTGCAATTTTTTAAACAGCCCAATTTAAGGTCTCCATTTTGGGGACATCAAAAGAAACTTTCACTGGTCTTTACAGCTCTATATAACCCCTGGGCTGAGCCCAGGAAGGGTGTCTGCAGTAATGCTTCGGCTTCTGCAAGTTGCACAGGTCCCATTCATGACCCGTGGTGCTGAGATGACAGAAGCGGGTAGAACTGCCGAAGCATGAAATTGGTTTGAAATGATGAAGTGAAGATCTGTTTTTCTTCGAGATCAAACCACATCTGAGAACACCGACAGCAGTCTATTTAATTCCCCTGAAATCTGATCCATACCATTGTTTTTTCATCCCCTTATTTTCCTGTTCAGAAGCCAACACCTACCCACGAGTTTTTCACTTGACCAAATGTCACCAGGCAGTTTGGCAATAATTTCTTCAAATGGAGAGGAAGAAATGCCTCCCTCTCAATTCCTCCAGACCGCAAGAGATGAAGCACAGTGACCTATGCTGTGCCACTCCAGAGATGCTCCCGAAGCCGCTGTAGCACAGGGCCGCCCAGCAGCAGCAGAGTCGAGCAAGCAGAGCAGCGTTTGTGGCGGTGATAGACACCTCAATCCAGCCACCCCTGACCACTTGTTTGGCCCAAGCGTGGCAACCACGTGGAGCCATTTTAACATTGCATGAAATGGCCAAAGGCTGCATGTCCTCCTGGGGAGYGAGGAGGAAGAGGAGGATGCTCAGACGATGATGGGTGCCAGGCTCCGTTGGCACCAGACACTTGAGTGCTGGACCCATGGTGCCACCCCAGCCAGACTTTGCATTATCAGACTATACACCATAAAAGCATGCTCCAAGACCTTAAAAGGGCCTTCTTCCAGAGACAAACAACCCCTCTCTTTTCACACCGTTCCTTGTTTATAAACATTTCAAACTCATTAATAAGTTAAAGGCAGGTGATGCTTGGTGCAGTTCAATTACAGCTGCAGCATTTAGTGTATTACCACTCTTTAGCATGCCTCCACCATGTATTATCTTGTAACTGGATAATAGGCACCCCCACAGGGAGAAAAACCTTGACTTTCAAGCAAGCAAACTGTTTTTTGTCTAAACCAGAAGTTTTAACATGAAAGCACCGCTGCAGGTTCTCTTTCTGGACACAGAAAACCTGTGTCAGAAAAGCAGAAGCCCAGACCAAAGCTGAATGTACAAAATGAGATCCCTATTTTGCAAATAACACTGGTTAGGCAGTCAACCTATTCCTCTCCCTCCCTTCTGCCTCAGTGACTGCCTGCGCCCATTGAAAGCCATTGATAGAAAAGCCAGACTTCAAATAACACATTAAAAGGACCTGTCCGAGCACTTGCACCCATGTCCCGCTATATTCAAATTTCTCTGGGRCCTTGAACAAATGTTAGAAACTCAGATCATAAAAGAGCACAGCATAAACTTCAACAAGGCATCCTCATTTAGAAGCTACCTTTCCTGAAATCCTTTACCCCATCCTCATTCCTACGGTAGGCAGAGCTCATTCAGGCAAGACAATCCTAAAGAACCCAGATAACTCCAAGGCCTGGGAACAGCAGCCAAGAAAACATCGTGAAGGAATAAAAATCAGTCCCCTCCCGCCCCTCCAAACATTACATTTTATTGTTTGGCTGTTAAAAAAAAAACAAAAAAACAACAACAAACACACCACCAAACACAACACCAAACACACGGGCATCTGCCAAGCACTTCTGCTTCACTTCAGAACTCACTGCTGGGAATGAGCTGTTTACTCCTCCCTCCTGGATAAAATGCCGTGCGGTCCCCATCCCGCTGGGCAGCACAGCCTTCCCTGCATCGCCCGGGCTCTCCGAGGAGGCACCCACACCAGCACCCACCCCCGGCATCTTTCACAAGACCTGGCTCTACCACCAGCAATCATCTTCCCCTGGAAAACATGATCTGGAGCAAGAAGAGATATTACTTGCAATTAGCTGATAACCATGCTCTTGCCACAATGGGACCACAGGCCAAAAAGAAAAGAAAATCGCAGCCTAGCCCAGCCCATGTCACCCCACAGAAACCACAGAGGCAACAGCTTCAACAGGAAAAACTATTAATACCAGAGGACAGATTCTGGATCCTTCAAGGCAGCTGAATTTGAAGCCTGGCAAAGCACAGAAGGCATCCTCTTAACAACATACCTGCACTTCAAACTGCTTTAACGAAAGGTGTGTAAATGTAGGTAAAGCAAAGCTGGCAGGTTTGTCTCCAGTTGTGACAGACCAGATTTCCAAAATTTCGCTCAGCATTTCTAAATGCAGACGAAGGAGTATTTCCTACTGAAATCAGCTGCATTTCGATATATGATTTGATTAGGTGCCCACTGTGACTGCTCCAGAAGTACGTATTCCCACGTTGAAGGGGGACCCTGCTCCTCCCGGGTCGCAGAGCCTGGGCTCGTGTCTTCTGCTGCTCATCTTTATTACTACAAGGCTGTGAGAAGGGGCTGGAGGAGGCATATTTATCACCACCACTACCACTTCCCTCTTTTTTCCCAGCTCCCAAACAATTTCTCAACTTCAAACAAATCCAAACTAGAAAATATTCTCTCTGCACCTGTTAGCTAAGCTGACAAAGGTAATTAAAGCAATTGGCTCTCTAGTACAAAAGGAACAGAGCATACCCTACCTCCATCATCTCTATAACCATGGAGACGCAAAACATCTCCACCATATTAACATGGAGATGCTAAACAGCGCTGGTCCCTGTATCCTCCCCCAAGGAACGCCACTCTGAAATATAACCTTTAAAAACCCTCCTTTGCACATGATGGTCCAGCCAGTTTTTCCCCCAGCTTACAGTCCACCCATCCAGCCCGTATCTCCCCAGTTTGGCTACAAGGATACTACAGAAGACTACAGTCCAGCTGGTATCGAGGTGGTCCAAATCCCCACCAAGWGCCCAGACTGCAGCTAGGAGTCTTCACAGTATTAGAGCAGGCTTCATCCACCTCCTCCTCTTCAGCCTCTGCCTACTGCAGGCATCCCCCTTGCTGGCCCAACTTCTGACCCTGACCCATCGTCCCTCAGCAAGCATTTATAAAACCATAAATGCCAGCATAACCCAYAGTAGAGACTAAAAGTAACAGATACCTACATCTGCATGACATTTGCATTGATATGGTTTGAGTTGGCCTAAAAAAACATATCCAGGTATTTTCCCTCTGAATTTCTGTTTAATTAAAAAAGCAGTACCCCCTATCTCAGTACCACAAAAAGGTTACAGCARAGCTGCACACTGTTTGCTTAAATCAATTTGAAAGACTGCATTCAGCTCAAGCCTGTCAACGTCTAAGTCAGCTGGGCTGGGGCGTTGCTTCTTGRGGGGGTTTGGTGGTGGGTTTTTTGKTGGTGTTTTTAGGAAAACATACATTAAATCCACTATTAATAGCCACATACAGAAATTAATAACAACTCTGAGGTATTTTCTTTTTTTWAAAAAAAAAWAATGTACCTTGATACAAATAACCTTGAAAAACATGAATCATCTGCCTGCTATCATTTTAAGCCAGATTGCTGTTATTTTTGAACACTCAGGTGAATCRGTGTTCATACATGTACTTAAGAAGGTGAAATCTGGAAGAACCGCATCAGGACAGACTTTTGGGAACACTGTAAAAGCAGATTCATCAAATTGTGCCTGAAAACCAAAACATCACTCTGCTAAAAATTCCTCAATTGTACACCTCTGTTCATTTGGAAAGACGAYGCTATTGTTAGGAAAATGCGCTAATTAGGATTCCTGTGCTAGTTTTAGGCTGAGTTTCTCTTCAAAATCTGCCTCTAGCAAATGCTGAATCCATTGCTTTTGTTTAACTAAAACAGGCTTATCATTTTTTTTCCTTTGGTATATTTTACAGCTCAGATTTGAGTAAGACTTTCAGTTCAGAAACGAAAGAGCTCTTGCCAAGAATACATTCCTGTAACATTGCAATTTGATGGTTTGTTCAACTATTTTTTCCCCGCTTGGATGTTTATTTGCAAATGATTAACCATGCTATATATGCACACAACACAAGTTAGTGGTTTTCACCTATTCTTTGTCTGCAAGGGCTTAGCTACCAGGAGCCAACCTGCATATTTAATGTATTTTAAACCAGTTGTATTTCTTGCATTATTGCTGCGGAGTCTTGGACGACATCCAAGCGTACTAAGTTTAGCTACAAAACTGGCTCTTTTAAAATAATTTCCTTGTTAAGAAGCTGGCTGCAGAGCCTCCGGTCGCTGCTTGGCACTGCAAAGCAATAAGCTGGGTGCTGCCAATGCTGGGAGAAGGCAGCAGCCCACGGGCACCCGTGGCATTTCCCCCGTGGGTGGCACGGGGCATCCCGGCCAGTGCATCCGAGGGGAACAGCCCTGCTGCCCGCTCCCTGCCCGTGCTGTTTGATGAAGCAGCCAGCGTGGATCACACCGCTGCCTRCACGGCTCTGACACCGTGATTTACTGCTGGGCAACCCCAGCGAACTGAAATCCGTCTCCCCAGCGGCTGGAAAGCCATTTTAGTCACATAACAAATGGCAAAGGGAAGGAAAAGCTCCCTGCCAGCGCTCCTGTGTCCCTCCCCGCGCATCTGCACGCTTGCTGGAACAAGTGCGTGCAGGGGGATGGCACACTGGCAGAGGGCCTCCTCCTCTTCCTCCTCCTCTTGGCTGTCAGTTCAGGTGAGCAACACACAAGAAGCCCCTCAGGGCTGGGATGCTGGGGGGGCCATCCCTCTGGAGCATCCCCGGGGCTTAGTGCAAGCAAAGACGGCGCAGGTCAGTGGAGGGCCACCTGACAGCTCCAGCGGACCCTCATTTTCCGAGCAGCCATAAGCCAGTCCTACCCAAAGGATAAGTGTGAACAGCCCTGACGCTTCTCTTTGGTAGACCTCCTTGATAGACCTCCATACACTGCAGAGAGATGCTGAAGGAAGCATGCCCACACCATACGGATACCCTAAGCTCTTCCCTAAGAGAATGCTTGGATCCAAAGGAACCAATTACTTAGCAGATAGTATGCTGCTGCATCAAGGAACATATAGATTTTCTGTAATGAATTACACAGTATTATCTTTATTATCATTTCTTTTAATGTTTCTGATTTAAATGACTCTGGCAGAAACAGAAGAGTTTCCAAGACTTGTCAAAGGCTCGTGCTCAGGGTCTTCTGCAAACAAAGACCTTAGTAGTTTGGCACCATGCCAGCAAAGCTGCAACACCACTCCAGATGAGATGGTCTCCAGGCCTTAGAATATTACATTCAATTCTTTGCCCTCAGAAAAAACACATCGCCGTTGCCTTCCTGGCCTCTGTGCAGGGGCAGGTTTCTTTCACTGACTTAAAACCAGCTTTTATGAACACATTTATAACTACATTTAACTTTTATACAGATCATCCTCTACGAGGAAAACTGAACATTATACTAATCCCAATTACATCTGAGAGCAAGAATAGTCTMTCTCTTCATAATTATTATGAGAATGTATTCAATTTGCTACTTTCATCTAACAGCAATTACAACTGTTTACCAGTTCTAAAGCACATCCTTTAGGAAACCATGAGTCGTATTTCATGCTAATCACTGTTTATTTGGTATTCTCTTCTGAAAATAAAGGGATCAGTTCACAAACCCTTAAACAGAAATGATAAGAAAGAGGAAAAAAAAGTACCAAATGAAGTGGTGTATCAGAAAGAGATTAAAAAAAATAACTAAGATCTTCCACACGCTAAATAGTTTTACAAAGCACTCATTGTAAAAATCCATCCCTAGGACAAATGCTGCCTGCAAATAAGACTGTTCAAGGCTTTGCTTTGAAGCCACTTGCAAAAAATTAGCAGTCTAGCGGTACTACAAAAAAATCTCCCTTCAAGGAGATGTAAGCTAAGTTTTAGAAGAGGAAAGATTCCAGCAAAGAGATGAGATAGCCACAAACAGACCACTAATGAATGCACCATATCTCCTGCGCTATAAAACAAGCCTGCCTGCTCCGGTCTGGCAAAGTTTGGGGGTGATGATTGTGCTCACACAGCAGAGAAATCCCCTCCTGCTTCTGACATCCTGGGGCACGGCAAGTTGATACGACTACTTTACCTCCAGCATGTCTCCTGCTCTCCTTGCAGCCCCTCCTATAGCAAAGTTTTTGACAATGTCCTTAATGCCAGAAACATACATGGCACTTCCAACTCCTTTTAAGTTTAAATCTACAGATAGGAAAATATTACAGAACCTAAGTAAGAGTAAGATAAATATATACTATCACCAATGATTAGCATGGAGAGAAAGGGCCCCTAGAGCTGGTACGTCTCAAGGAACAACGTGGTAGTCATCTCTAACCGCCCACCATTTACATACACAACTATGGAAACCGATAGTCGATGGATCAGCAGTGGATGGCAGCCCCTGAAACAGCTCCGTGCAGCACTTTGCACATGCAGAACAGGCCAAAGTCAAGCTCTATCTATTTGTATTGGCTAATCTAAAACTAACGGCAAGCAAATTCCAGCTTAATCCAATTATTTGTGCCAAATTAAAATCCCTCACTAATCCTTCATCAGTGCCCGGTTATTTTACAGAGGAGAGAAGCCATGGGTTTCTGTAACTGACGGGAAGCTGCCCAAGATAACGCAAGCACGGGACCTGCTGCACACCATGCACGAAAGCCTGCAAGCCAGCGAGGAACCCCTGGGCTCCATCACAGCCCTGGGGCTGGACACGGGCAGCAGGTCCCCCGGCCCCCTCCTCTGCAGACTGCACAACCGGTCACGCCAGGGAAAAACAAGGAAAGGGGAAACCATGCTGCCCTTTAGGCTTCCATATGCTATTTGGAGACACGTGGTCGGTGTGGCACACACAGGGCATGAGTGCCTTAAATAATTGTGGCTGCATTGTAAGATGATGAGGAATCTCAGCACATCACAGACATAAATAAAATCTCTGTTCTTGTCCCTCCCCAAGACAGACCTGATGCAAGTAGCTCCAACAGGAACCGTATGTCCCRATCAGGATCCAAAACCCCCTCCTCGGGGTCCCAGCACGCTGCTCATCCCCCTCTTCCCGCAGGCCATCTGTCCCCAACTCCTCCCAACCGCCTGCGCATCCAGCCCGGGACGACCTGGCAGGGGAGCGGGAGCATTTCCACAACCGCTGCCCATAGTGCACTCGCTGTCCAGACACCGAGACGTCAGCCTCCGTGCTGCCATCTCGACAGGCTTCACAAGACGCCCATTCACACCAGCACAACCCCCCCAACAGCCACCGCCCACGTCTTTTCCAGTGCACCAAAATAAACTCATTCATTAGAACATTTGACAGCATTTTCCCCACAGAGGAAGAAGACGTGTGGAGGCTTCTTCTGAAAGCAGCATTATTTGGTGCTCAAGTTGCTATTTATTTGTTAGCTGATGAAAAGAAAAGGAGACGTTTATGTACAACAGCCCTCTTGAGCAAAGCGTGAGTTTATTCTGAATGTGCATGATGGCAGGGCAAAGCCAAGAGGTGCTTCTCAAGCAATGGCGATGCAGAAAACCCTACTTTCTGTGGCTSCAGGACCCAGCAGATTTCCAAGCAGACTCCCTTGCTGGGTCGCAGAGACCTTGCAGTCCACAAGCACTTCCCTCACCGACCCATGCCGATGAATGACCAAGGCTAGCAAGACAACACAAACCATGGGAACAGCTCCAGAAACCCCATCAGCCAACAGCATTTTTGCTRGAATAAGGCAAAGATCAAGCTTTTCTAAACTGCATCTTTCTAAAAGGAAAAAAAAAAACCACTAAACACCACAAAAACCTTCAACCACTAGTAAAAATTAATGTGAGTTAYATTTACTACACGTATCCAAAAAAGGGCTCTTCTGCTTTAGGAGACATCAGCAAGGACATGACCTTTAATGCTGTGAGTCAGAGCAGGGGGTGGATTTAGAGTCAAAGGGCCATCTCTGGTGGAAAGAAGTAATTACAGCAGAAACCCACCTCACGGGGATTTTTATCCAAGGAAAGGTTTCAAAATATAAACTAACAGCTGCTGCTGTTAACTACAAGCCCTATAAAGTATCTGGAGATTTTGTTCTGATCACCATAGGTGTGTTCGGAATTAAGAAATAGTCTTTCAGTTAATAAACAAACCAACAGCCAAAATCAGCCTGCAGTAAGAGTGACTTATAAAATGGCTATTAATCAAACTGGGGGCGGGAGGAAATCCTTATCTTCTAGTCGACAGAAAAGGGAGGTTTTGAAAGGTCATGGGGTAAAACCTGAATGTTAAAATGAGAGCTCAAAAAACCACCAAGGAGAACCATTAGAAGAAATCTATGCATTCATCCCTCTCAAAACATGCTTTTTGCTGGCTCACAGACATCAGAAACCAAGGCATCGGCTCCAACAGCTCATCTCTCCCCTCCATCTCAGGGCAGAAATCAAATATTTGGGACATTCATAATTCAAGCTCTTTAAATCTCAAAATTAAATTAAGTTTTCTTAATAAGCTACACATCATGCACTTCTAAAGGGCTTCTTTCTTGAAAGGTTTAATAAACCTTAAATAAATAAATAAAATAGTGTACATCAAGAAGTCATAAAGTTCAAACAAGATAACCTTGAATTTAGTTTCCTGCACATGGTAATGAAGCTCCAGAGTATTGGAAATTCCTGCTGCTGTGGAAAAAAAATAAATTGGGCAGACACGGTGAGTGCTATCCCTTAGTACAAATGAACATAAACAAGATGCAAGAATGCAAAGCCAGCATGTGCGGCCAGCTATAATTTTCTGTGATTAGAGACTAAAATGAAATGTAAAACAACATCCCAGAGTGTCAAATTAGTGAAAGAGAGTCATGAACAACATAAAAAGAGGATTTTTGAAAGTCTTACAACTCCCTATAAGAATGATGAAAATCAAAAGCAGATTCATCTTGGTATTCAAATGAGTTTTCTGCTTAGCTTCCCCTTGCACCCACTGTTTGCTTTTKTAAGAGGGGGCTTGGTGGGGTTTGTGAGGTGCAGGCAGGGCCCCAGGCAGCCCCCTGCTCCCCCCCAGATGAGGTGCCCGGGTGGCACAGCACCCTCAGTCCTGCAGCACCCTTGGCCGGGGCTGCCTCCCACGCTAGCCCTCAGTAGCACCCAAAACCAAGCAACGATACACAACTGAGGGTTTTTTGGACAGGAAATGTTGCAAGATGAGCATTCATCCAAGAGCAATAAAACAATATACGACAAAATATTAAAAGTGCTTTAGGGGAGATCTCCAGGAAAATAATTTGGGGCTAGAGAGTGTTCCTTTGTCCAAGCCCAGATTTCCTCGCAGATGTTACCGCAGAGCAACACCACACTCCTAAGAGGTGACGCACTACCTGGCCTGCACACGCAACTATATGTTTTCCATCAAGAAYAAGCCATGTCCAAGGCCAGATCTATCTGATGAGTTCAGAAGAGGAGCCAGGCTCACCTATGGGGAATGATCAGTCCAAAAGGAACCATCTTCTAGAAACACAAGGGTCAAAATAATCTCCTCAAGCTCTGGTAGATGGAGTGTATAGAGGTGTACGTACTACATGTGCAAATCCTCGTTCTACTTGTCCCTTCTTTAACCGCAAACAGGCTCAGCAGTGCAATAATCCTAGCCAAGATGCACTGCTGCAGCAGGACACGAAGTAGTATGCGGGGGAAATGCGTCCCCAGGGAAACAGAAGACATATCACCGGCTTGTCATCTGTACCATGCCATAATCAAAAATCACCTGGCATGCACTTTTACTTCACTTGAAGAGAAACCTGACACAAAGGAAGTCTGCAAGGTTTGGGACAAGAGCAATTCCCTCATTGCCCTTATGAACCACCTGTTTCTGAATCTCATTCTGTGCTGGGGTGCTGTAGCAAGGCTGGGACACCAGCCTGGAAACATCTCCATATCCTGAGCTCTCTCCCAGGCAGCTGCATCTCTTCATCCCTAAGACTAAACAAGCACTATCCTGGAAATAATCAGGATTTGTCTTCCCCAGGAGGCTGCGAACAACCTCTTGCTCTAATGAATATTTCAACCTCCTCAATTTCTAGCCAAAATGTATTTCTGGCCAGCTCATCCCCACAGCAACACACTGCCCATAAGCATTCAGCTTCAGGTTTGCAGCATTGCTAGCAGATGAAGATGCATCTGCTTCCTTGCAGATAAACAACTCTGCTGAGGAGGCTCCAGACAACACATTAATCCTTCTAAAGTCAGTTGTAATTTAAGGTCATTAAACAAGTTTAAATTTAACAAACTCCATGCAGAAAGCTGGTGTAGGGGGTTCCTATGGACTGTCACATCTATCAGCACATCTGTGCATCAGGCTGCTTCCCAACACGGTTCTTCACTATCCCAAAATCTAGAGAAGGGAGCCATCGAGCTCTGGAGTCAGAGTCAAGGAGAGGTGATATGAAGAGATGAGCTCTCTCCCCTTCCCTTCCATCCCACGCACCCCCTTTTGTAGGACAAGTGGTAGGGTATGGAAGCAGCAGGACCTTATGCCACTGATTCCTAACACTTCAGCAAAGTATTGGGATTCTAACTACAAGTACAGAGATGAAAACTCACTGTTTGTCATGATAAAGGTCAAAGCAATGGAGGCCACCTTTTTCATTTAACACAGGAAGAGGCAGTATTAGGCTAAAGCCRTCCCTGGGCAGCAGATGGTTAGGGTGATGGGTCCCATAGCAGAAGAGAGGTGTCCCTCTGCCTTGGTTCATATGGGTAAGCGATGGCTCAAGAGTCAAGAGCTCAAAGGGAAGCAGGACAGAGCACGACTTCATCAGCAAGGGTAGCTAGGAAGCAGGAGACAGCACAATACCAGAGGCCAAACCCAGTTTTCTACAGAAACATTACTCAGCCAAAGGACTTGGATACTTTTGCCTCATTTTGAAGAGGCTCCAAGGCCAGCAAACCTGTGCACCTATTGTCCTACATTCATGCCCGTCCCTACAACAGCTTGTCCTCCCATGCCCATTCCCTAGTGACACCAAAAGAGCTACAAAGGCTTTTGCACATGCCCACCTATAACCACAGCCCTAGGGACACCATAGCTACATTTTTAGTCCATAGCTCTTCACGCACCAAAGATGGACTAACTGCATGTGAAGCAGCTCCTCATTTACACTGGGTGAACTGGTATCAGAGTGGAGATTTCAGAGCGTGTGGAGCTGAAAAAGTGTCTGAAGCCTCAAAGGAAAGACCCCATCTTTCTTCACCCCTTTCATCTTTACTTCTGGCTGCCAAGGGTCTTGACAGGTAACTTGTTGGTTTATCACCTTCAGAGTGCAAGAGCATGCAGTATAGAAGTGAGTCTAGAACTGAGATCACCCAGGGAGCAAAGCCTCTCATTAAAGGCAGAAGCAACCTCCAGTAGAAAATCRGAGGAGGTAGGGCTGAAGGATCTCATAAGGCCATTTGACTTGCCGACCTGTTGATGCTTAAGCCTAGGGCAATTCTCAGCCTTTCCCACCCAAGCGTACCCCTCAATTGCTAACACTTTCAATTTTAGCTGACAATGTCTCCTTGTTTCTTAACCTTTCACCCAGCAGCAATATCAGTAATTACAGATTTTTCTTATAAGATACTCAGCTCCAGTACACTCGAAGGGGAATCRGAGCAGGAGGTTATGAAAGTCTGGCTCTGCCATCAACCTGGTTCAAGCCATAGCAAGTCTCTGAACTTATTTTCCTGACACCACAAGACTTTGATCCAAGCTTTTCTAGGAGAGAACTACTGGAACTCCAGACAAAAAGCACCGTGCAAAAGCCCTGCACCACTCTCTTGAACTTGGCACCAGCATCCTCAATGAATTCTTTTTGGGATGGACGCCCTGGGGGCAGACGAAGCTTTGAAGAGACCCCACCATGACTGCAGACCGTTGCTGAAACAACACAAATGCACCTGTTTTTATCCCTGGGTTTGCCCGGGAGGCTGCACATCTTTGAAGGCACAGCTTGCCTCTCTTGAAGCAGGATTCAGGGAAGAGCATGGCTGGTTTTGGCAGCAAGACAGTAAGGCCTCTTTAAAACATAAGGACTGTGATACTTGCTTAGGCCAAAGATCTCTCTAGCCCAGCATCTTAAGGTGAATTTGTCCATTCTTTGAGCTCATACAAACTTTGAGTACCCACAGTGATGAGGAGTCATCAGAAACCTCTTCCCACAGGTTGTCTGAAGTTGATACCTGCTGGCCCTTGTACCATGAGAGACAGCAAACAGTCATCCCCTGTTTGGTCCCTCCAAGCCACATGTGGTTTTGCAGGTTTTGATCATACCCTCATCTCCCACCATCGGTTTTCCAGGCAGCATGAGCTCTCTTTGGTGTRCATCTCTAAAGCTCAGCCCTGCTGCTGGTGGTGCAGCCGTCACAGCTGCTCACCGTGGGGTGTCACCCATGCARAGAGACCCCCGTCCTGGGAGGGACAGGAGGCTCAGGTGTCAAAAGAAGAAGTCTTGTTAACTAAAAAGGCTTAAGCTGACAATGGTTAGATGCAAAAAAAATAACCTATGAACAAATCTATTCATCTTTTCTTATTTTACCCGTATAATGGAGGTCCAAAGACACGGCTGTATGAGATGCTCAGCAGCACTCTGCRGGAGGGGTGGAAGCAGCAGAATTGTAACCTGTCCTTCAGGCTGTTTACTACAAAATAAAGTTTCACTCTCCTCAGACATGAAATCCACAGATTACTTCACACRCATGCTCCAGCATCAAATCTGAGTCCTTATAAAAACAAGGATGGTGGGACAGACTAGCATCCTCCCGCTTCGGAGGCTGGACTGGGCAGAGGCACCAGCAGGTCTCGCTTTCCTGCGGCACTTGCTGGGGTACGTCTCAGCCCGACCCACAGTGACCATGCAGGGGGAACCACCACAAGCATCCCCCGGAGGAGAAGGCAACAGGTCTCAAAGGGTTTACATGGAAGAGATAATGCCAGGCAGCAAAATCTTAGTCCAGAAAAGTTGCTCGCAGTCCAGTGCTTTCATCGGAAAACAGAAGACTATTTTTTGCTCAGATAGAAGAGATRGTGAGTAAATACAGAGTGGTGGGAACAAAAGTTTTAAATAGAATTTTCCACTAATGACTTGGTCTTTCTCATTTCCATTTTTCCACCTCTGCAGAACACTGTCCCACAGCCGGAGGGAGCGAGGGGCAGCCCGCAGCCTCTTTCGGGAAGCATCGCATGATGGTGCTCGCAGAGTGCCTGGCAACGTAAAAAGCCAGATCCCAGCTGAGCTCTCGGCACATTATTCCTTATAAATACAAACTTAATTTGGAACTATAAATATCCCTAATTTACAATTTTGTTTAAAAAAAACCCCAAACTTGAAAGACTTTCACCAGATAGTATTTTGCTCTTATTTTTTTCTGCAGCAATTTGAAAGTCTTCATAGTGGTTATTCTTTCTCTTTTCCTTACAACAGAAAGTTTTCCTCAGCCCCCAGGAAATCCCTCTACATAGAATGGCAAGAAAAAAGGAAAATGCTTCACGGGCAAAAAAATCAGAGCACAGAAGCATTTTTATATTTTCTTAATCAAGAAGAATTTAAGTATTAACAAGCTACAAATGTTAGAGAACTAATTTCACACTTTTCTTTCCTCCAAATTAGGCTCTGTTAATCTTTAAAATAGAAAAAAATAGCATTTTGCATTGTAAATTACTTCCACTGCTGAGCCTTGAAGCCTCAATGAGCTACACTGAAATTCTCCAGCCAGACGGACTGCAGAAACATTGTAAGACAAAAAATCTACACTTTGCCGAAAGCCTGACTCTACCCTCCTCCTTTCAAGCACAAGTTACATTGCTTGTAATTCAGCAGGGCTTTTTAAGTGACATTTTGAGCGTAAAAATCCAGCAGCTTATTCCTGGCAGAAGGGCAACGAGGGAAAAGATATGCGTACACCAACTTTCTGAATTAATTGGGGTCCGATGCCACACGGAGCTGTGCAGCATGCTAGGAGAGCCGTCCGTGTGACCAATTAGCATTTCCCCTCGTTCCCTGGGCGCAGAGAAATGCTACCGCACTTCCCTGCCGGTAACGGTGGCAGCGAGCACATTGCAAAGCCATCCGCRTGGCATGCTGAACTGATGGCTCACTTAATTAAATGCACTGCTGAGCAGTGGCAAGGATTTCATGGGGTATTTTGACAGGCAAAGGAGATAGGAACCCAGGATATCGTGCTATTTCAGATTTACTTTCACTGCAACCTATATAATATGTGTCCCTAGTGGCACTGGTGGCACTGGTTGTTTTTTAAAATCATATATAAAGATACTCTACATGGAAGAGCTACGCTCATGGAAAACAGGTTTAAACTCAGGTATAATCCCATCCTGAGCTACCTAGAAGAGAACGGGCAGCAGYGTCCTCTTCTGCAACAGATACCTCAGGATTTACCTCTTACAGGGTTACAGGGTGAGGTGCTCACGGCAGGCCAAAGTTGACGATTAAGAGCATTTAAGGAGAGGAAATCCRTTCATGCTGCACCTCTTTAGTCAAACAGGTGTGGAACTTATTTTATATGAAAGCCTTGCATATTGAACAAAATGCCCATTTCTTCACGAGAAAACATCCTATTTCAACTGATTTGGCACAGTAGGTACCCCACACACATCATCCCAGGAATAATTCTCGTTCATAAAGTATTTCCTTCAACCTTAAAGATGCACCCTTGCCACAGACACCTTCAATGGCAGCACTGCACATTGCCAGTGAAAAATCAGTGTTGACATCTACGCTTTAAGTTTAAAAGAAAATGCAATTTACAACTAATGTACTTCCAGATGAAAGAAATCTAGTTCTCTTTTATGAAAGCAATTATTTAAGGTATCAGAAATAAAGCAACAACATTTGACAAGCGACATGCCCCAAAACCTGATGAAACAGAAAGCAGACAATACCTTTTTTCCCCACCAGCCTACGTTAAACAGGAACGAGAGGAAAGGGAGGGAGAAAACCCCCYATCTATTCCAGCATAAATTAAATTGACATGTTCAATATCATCTGCATTAAGAGTACAACACTTTAACTGACAAACAAGTCAAGCTAGGAGAGAGCCCTTCCCACTTCCCCGGTGCTCAGAAAGGCACGTTAATACTGGGGCTGCAACAAAATGCTGCGATGTTCCCTATCCGGTAGCTTAGCAACTGTTTTTATTTCTTAAGGCTTGTCTGAGAAAGAGGGACAAGGGGGATAAAATAGCATGGAAGAAGCAAGTGTCATGTTTGGTTTCTTTCCGAGCGGCTGACGAGAGGGGCTAAGGACACACGGTCGTTACGGCCGGGAAGGATGGTCATGGACGGGCTTGGGCATCGGTGGGTGGCAATCCCGGCCCAGCGGCTTCGCCTCCTCCCTATCCTCAAAGGCACAGAGAAATTTCACCACATCTAGAGCAGAGCCAAAGTAGAGCAAATGCATTATTTATTACCAGAAGCTTGAAGAAAGAAAGAAAAAAAAAAAAAAAAAAAAAAAGATGCTCAGAGACTCCTTCCTCCCTGTAGCTCTCCAATTCTTTGGCCACATCAAAATTCTTCCTGCTTAAGCTCTGCTGCCTGCTTGAGAGGGAAAGAAAAGCCTGACTAACAAAAGCCAGAGCTTGCCCAGGCCCAGCAAGGCTCTCTCTTCCCCAGTGTGGAGGAACGGCAGGCTTGCCGCCAGCACGGCAGCCCGCAACCACCCCATCTCACTTCCAAAGATATACATATTATTACCAGAATACTTCACCTGAACAGCCTTAATAAAATACGAGGGGATATTAACTAAGCTGTAAAAATCTATAAAAATTCTGCTTTACAAGAGATATTTACCTATGAATCAGCAGTTGGGTTAATTCATTATTCAGTAGGCTTGTTATTTACAGTGTATTACAGCTTTGTAAATTATTTATATGTGCTTGTCTCTGTCTGTGCATGATTTTCCCTTAAGAGACGAGAAATGTTTATTATCTCCCACACAGGGAGGTTGTTTCAGTCAGAGGTAGGATATTAAAGCATCTGATGCTCCTCTCCGGCTTTCTTCTTATCTACATCCTGTTGCACCGYCGTGTACGGATGCAAACACAGCGAGCGCAGGGGTCCCAGGGAAATCCACCCAGCGTTTGGGAGCCTTCAACTCGAAAATGCAGCTTTTTGCACCTTGTAGGGGAGCATCCATTTAGACAGCAGCTACCCCGGGGCCACCACCTACCGCAGGTCCAGGAGGAAAAGAAAGTTTAAATTTTGTTTCATGTTGAAGTGTGAAAACCCACCGTCAAATCAGATTCCTAACGGGGATCTTTTTAGCTGCTAATGGTAGGTCAGGTTTTAAAATCTGCTGCCTAATTGGCAAGCACATGTATTTTGTGTAGCAGATGCCAAAAAAAMCCCCCAACATCTGAGGGACCTGGTGTCCATCCCTTCAAGCAGAGAGCTGGACCACAGCTACGGAAAAGCCATCAAACACGCAAGCTCCGCAGCGCCGCCATCCAGSGCCAGCTGTTTTGAGCACCCAGCATGAACCACGGAAACATTAAAAGCTCTCTTAGATCCAAATAATGTCAACAGCAGCTCAGTGGATTTTTACAAGCATCCTAAAATCGGTCAGCCACCCAGCTCTCGCCAGTACCAACTGCAGAGGAGTACTTTACAGTCCTCACGTAGCTGTAACAAATAGGGCTGGGCACCCACGTCCCTTGAAAAGTGACTCCCATGACCCATCTGATCCCATCTTTCATTTGCTTAGTAAATCAGCAGAAAATAATGTTTAAACACGTTTAAAGCATCTAGCACACTTAAGACTTTTCATCAATAAAAAAAAAATTAAGCCCATGTTTCTGTATTAATTAAATTCCAACCCCCATGCAAATGCAACTTGGTGCCCATCCAAGATAAGCAGTTTGCAGCAAACATGAGCCGTGGCATTCGCCGTTCCCAACATAAAAATATGTGCAGATGGACGTGTGCTAAGCCACATCATTAGCTCGGAGTGAGCCTGCCTGTTCAGCAAGTGTAACAACAAATTTAGAGCAGGAATGCTAACAACTGTAAACAGCACGTGGATTACTTTAAAAAAAAAAAAATCAATCTAACTTGGGAAGTTTGGAAAAGATTGATTCAAAACATCTCTCTTGCTGATTTGAGTAGTGATGAGAGACCTCAAAAAACAGAGTGAATGAGSAAAAAAAAGGGGTGGATGAGCTTCAGTGCAAATAAAGGTACCATTGAGGTAGAAAGCATCCAGGGAGAAGCAGCCGAAAGGACCGACAGGGCAGAGCAGAGACGCAAAGGGCCAGAGTATTACTGTGACCCCCTGGGGCATCTCTAATGGTGGTGGCAATCAAAGATCAAATTTGCTTGACCAAATCGCAGGAGGACCAGGACTGGACAGCTCTAGAGAGCCAGAGGTGCCCTTTCGGACCTGGGGACAGGCTGAGACCAGCTTGCGTTGCACTGGCGTGCAAGGTCTCACACCACCGCTGTCTGCAAAGTGCCCACGTCAGGGTGGAAAATTAAGCCATAAAAGAAAATGACTGAAGCTCTGTTTAACTTGATTAAATATTAAGAACGTTTCTATGTAAAGTCAGCATTAAATCACTAATCGCATTACCAATTTTTTAAATACTATTGGCAATGTCAGGCTTAATTTATGTCAAGCCACGCCAACAAAGAACTATAGTCTTTTTATTCCCACTGAAATTACAACATTTCCAACCTCAAAGAAGTCTGTCACACAGTTATTGTTTCTTTTTCACAATCTACTGATTGTGAAAAGTTAATGAAACTGCTTATAGATAGAATGAAAAAATAATTTTCTCCCTTTTGAATGAAGTTAATGCATTTCCCTCCTGTATCAGAAACCACAGCAGCCCAGAGATGGCCAATTCTTTGCTCTGATGATCAGAGTTCCTATCTTTAGGTCTTAAAGAACATTGGTTTGTTGTCTTGTCATCTTTTCCATAGTAAATGCTCAAAATGCAGTTTATTTATTTTTACACATTTTGATGATGCTACTGTTTCTCCATTCATAACTGTCTTTCCAAGATAACAAAGATTCTTATTAACAGAAGCTTGCTTTTCCCTCAGCTGCCTGAAAAGTGAATTTATTAGAAATACTTCCATGGCTCAAAGCCTGCACTTACATCTGGGCAACAAATATTTCAGTGGGGCTCCTGCATGAAAGCAATACAGCTGCAAGACCAAGACCAGAATTTGAAACAATAATTTGTGTCGGCAATCTGCAGAGCTTTTTTTTTTTAAACAAGAAATAGTATTCTCAAAACACATCATAAATACATTTTCTTACTCTCTCACTGTCAGCTGAGGATCCCAAATACTTCTGTTCATTATTTGTTATCCAGAAATGGGATTTTAGCCTTTCTTTAAAGGGAAAACCTTTTTATAAAAGTTTTGCTGACAAATATTTACAGCATTCAAGCCACTGACCTGGTCTAAAAAGGTGACTTCTGCACACAGGAGCTCAGCAGATCCACCCTGCAAAGAGGTACCGTGCTAGTCCCAGGCTTTTTCAAACAGCTTCATTCTCTCAGACTTGAAAAAACTAACTGGAATTAGATAAAGCGGGGAACTTACTTGGGTTTTCTTGCTTATGAAGAAACAGTGAGATCTACTAATCTTCAGATTTCTAGCAGCATGTTAAGAACAGGCAATCAGTCCAAATTTTTCACATTCTGAACTTCCTCATTAGAAGAGCAGTCCTAATGCAAAGGCCATTTCAGTATTTCTCGTGTGCATCCGATACACTTCAGATAATTATATTGCAGTAGAGCTTTGCAAATGCTATTTTTGCGCACAGTTATTGAATTCCAGTTTCTTTCCAAAGAGAGTCTGAGACAAAAATCACAAGCAAAACAACACTAATTAATATATCAAGAATGCTTCAAATCCTAACACACACATATAAATCTACACAACTTATTTAATATGTATGCACGGACACTGGATTTTTTTTCCTGGCTAAGAAAGAAGGAACACCAAATCCGATGCGACACAGCCACTCTTCCTCAGTGTATTTTATGGCTACCAGCCCAGGAGAATCACTTTAATAAATAAAAATGCAAAAAAACAAGATTCAAGTCAATTATTTAAATCAAGGCTGTTGCTGATCTAAATCGTGACTAAACCCGGCGCTTTAAATCAATCAAGCCTAACGCACTTAAGAGGTCTGATGCAAGCCTGCCCATCGCTAGCCCATCATTGCTGTGCTTTCCTCCTTTTAGTGTTTTTAAGCACAAGGAGTGAAATCCTGACTGTGGAGGAATCTGTGGGATTTGCGCCATCCTTTTTTATGCCCRTTGCTCAAGGAGTGCCTGGGAAGTCGGCGACCCAGCCTCAAGCCATACACAGCTCCCAGCCAGCTCCTGGCAGCAAATCCCTCAGCCCTGGCATCAGCTCCCGTGGCACGGAGATGGCTTCGCTAAAGATGTCACGGCCAGCCAGAGCCAGGCCAAAACTGTCAGCGTGGTGGACGAGGGTGAGGGGAAGGAGCCGACAGCTCCCTGTGGAGGTGCTTGCAAGGATTTCTCCGAACGCAGAACAAACCGCAGACCTCATGCCTACCAAGGCAAGAGCACCATAAGCACCCAAAATGAAGCAGCCCCCCCAGACATTGCTGGGTGCCTGCTCACAGTCCGTAAACTCAGGAGCCCAGAGCCAGGCACCACAGCAGAGCGCTTTCTATACAGTTGCTTTGCCGCTTGTTAATAACACTCCTAAACTAAGGAGGGAACTACAATAGTGCTCTTCTCTCTGCCTTCCCTCCCCACACCTACCCCCCATGTGTAACACCCCCCTCCTTGCAGCTCCCTTCTTGGGACCCGTTTCAGCATTTAAGCTCTGGGTGGGTTCTGGTTTCTCACTGGTTACAGGAGAAACTATCCTCAGAGAAAACCTGGTTTCCCAGCTGTGTGTATCGACCGGGTATCTGCAGTGCAGAAGACTCTGTAAGCAAACACAGAATGATGCCAACTCTTCCCCCTACAATCTGGTCCCTATTAATTTAAAATTATTTGAAAACTCCAATGAAATATTGAATTAAAATGTAATTGCAGGGGTTGGGAAAGGTTGTGGCACTAAAGCTCTTATGAAGCTGCTTCATCTACATGACATTTTGGCAGCATTTACTGCCAGCTATGCAATTTAAGCGTGGAAGCTGATAGCCAAAGGGAGAAAGATCCCAAAGCTGCACGTTTTGGAGCATCACCCCACATGATAAGATAACCATGAGGAGCCAGGACACCTCAATATACCAGTCTTAAGCCTCCCCCACAGCATAAGACACTTCATATAAAGGAAGAAGCATTCCAACAACAGCAAAAAACAGTGTAAAAACAGAAAGCCTGCTCTTGGTTGGTTTCAGCATGCCATCTAAGACTCAAACCATGCAATGTTCTTGCTTCACCCCTGTGGGCACATTTTGGCAGGCATTTCTCTCGGAGGTACGGCGTGCCGTAGCCACCCTCTCTCTCTCAGCTCRGTTATTTTTACCCCGCATTGACTCCCCAGCCTGGTTCACCACACAGCCACCACGAGGAAAGCAGCAGAGGCAGCTTCAGCTGATGGAGAGAAATGCTCTTTAAGCCATGGTCTGAAACAGCGTGGGCAGACACTGAGTTAGATCCATGTTCTCCCGCTCCTATTTCATATTCATCATCATCCAGCAGCAGCCACCAACGCGCTCCCCCAGCTCTTCTGGAGCTCAGCCATGCACGGCCATCCTGCTTCCCCCTTGCTGGGCTGTGCCTAAACCCCCTCTGTGCCCACGAGGGAGCACGGCCGCAGGAGTAACCCCACACCACGGCCACGCACCCCTTTTCCTAGCGCTCAGCGTGGCTGTGCCTCTCCAGCGGGTACCGTGGCATTAAAGGTGGGTACTCTGGTGCATCTAGGTCGCATCCCGCAAGTGCTGCGGCAGAGCTAGTGACAGGATAGCAAATATATCAGATATTATGCACAGCCCCGGTTTGGGAACGCAGAGCATTTCTGACCTCCCCAGCACCCATCTGGCTGTTTCACATCAGCACAGGCAGTAGCTCGCGCAGAAGCCCGAGAGTTTTCGCACGCCCACCATTGGCCGCGCGTATAAACAGAGACTTGCCTGCTCAACAGACACTGCATCCTACAGCAGCTCGAAGTAACTCAACATCCTCCCACCACGCCACCAGCCTCTCCCTCAGACACCCATATAAAGATGCCTTTGCATGCATCTTTAAGAAAAAAAATCCCACAACTCCAGCAGAGCAGATCCCACACGAGCCTCACGTTTCAACCAGGATGCTCTGCCCACAGCTCCCTCCCGGCATCTCCGCTGCTAAACTGGGACACRGGGAACCAGCCAGACTCCTGTGCCACTTAGCCACATCCCTAAATAAATCCTCTTCACCAACTAGCATCTCACTGGAAGGCAGCGGGGTGCCACCGTGACACGTGGTCCCATCAAGCAGAGGGGTCAGGGAAGCACGGTCACAGGCCTGCCCTTCTCCCAAACCCGTCCCTGTGCACCCACCAAGAGCTGGCCCAAAGATGGGCACTGGGCTCAACCGACTTGGGGTCCCTGGCCGCAGGGACAAGTCCTGTACACGCTGTTGCTCCACCACGTGCAAGATGGCTTGGCCGCAACTTGTCTTTCATGCACATTTGCCAGAAACACTGTGGCTGTTGTTTCGTTCAGCCTCGAGGAACGCAAAGACGTTCGCCAAAGACATACCACTTGTCCAGCTAAATATACTAAATCCTGGATCTCTCCAGGAAAAAGCAGATGCAGAATCCAAATTAAACAAAGTATATCAAGCCCCTAAACAACAAGGGCTCCCCTCTCAGTCCCTAGCTCTCCACCAGCCCAAGGAGGATGTAAAAGTCTTCACAGAGATGGATCTTTCTTTATAGACACAGATTAGCATAAAAGGCTTCACTGTACAGTAAGTCCCCGAAAGACAGAGTCTGAGGCGACACCAGCCACAGACGGTTATTGATTACGAGTCAAAATGAAGAACGGTCTGTTTTGAACCGAACAATTTTATTACAGTCTTTGCTACCAAGACACAGTGGCTTTGAAGACTGGCTTCAGTAAGCAAATCTCCAGGCCATCTGTCAAAGGCAATGCCAGCATATTATTCTACAGGGTTATTCAAGTGACCTTAAAGCAACTGTATGGACCTCTGATATTTGTGCAGGCCAAAGACTGTCTTCATACATTCTGAAGACATATAGTAGCTATACAGCATTGTGTCAAAAGATGAACTTTTTTTTCTTTTTCTAACTAAAGTCTTTTAGATCATTTACTCAYCAAGAACATGGGAAGCTTCTAGTTGAGAAGCACTGAGACACCATGAACCTCACTCAAACGTTCGTGCTTTCTACACCCACAAAGAAGTTACAGAACTTCACGCGAAATACCTTCCGGAGCCCAATACCCTCTYAGTCTCCAAAGCTGGTTATTTCACTCCCTAATACCAGTTTCACCAGACAAGTATCATCTTCCAGAGTTAAACTGAATTCCCAACATGACATRGAAACTAAATATAATGAAGCAACTGCCATATATCACCACTTTTAACGACATGTTCCTGTGCAGCATTAGCATGACAACAGCTCAGCTTCAGCTCTTCATTCTCATGTCTAGGGCATTTATTTAATGTCTTTCTTATCTGCTYGGCTCGGTCCATATCCACCCGTACTAACAGATTTCCACACAGCACAAAGTAGTGGTTTTCTGCTAACTTGTCAGCCTTCCAAGCAGCAGCTATACCCAGGTAGGCAATAAAGCCATGAGCCTGCTCACCAAGAACTCTTCCCACCTGTCAACAGATGCTTAGAGCAACATGATGAATATCAAACAACCAACTTGCACACCAGCATTCAGCTCAGCAGCTGCTTCTTGCCTTTCTAATAAAAAAGCCAACAACAACAAAAAAAGCAGTTTATACCTTTCTGATGGCAAATAGCAGAGAGTACTCYAAATACGCAGCTTTCCACATAACACACCCACTCTGCTGTCGTAATACTTCAGCAGAAAAATAATTGCGTTTATTGAAGTCTTGCAGTTCAGGCCTAATCCCAAGCCGTTGCCCCATGCAGGTGAGGGAACACATGCATCTGCAAAGGCTGGGATCTGTCTCACAGCTGAGATCACAGCACACACATCCTCACTTGTGGGATAAATAACATCCCAGTGGCATTTCCCACAGCAGAGGACAGGTGAGCAACCTTCATCCTCCCAAGCAACCAACGAAGAGGGTGCAAGCACAACTTATTCCCAAAAGGGAAATCTGTGCAACTAACCTAGCTTGCAAAAGCACACACATATCTACCTCTTTCTGGCTAAGATTATCTGGCTATTTGGTATTTAGAGGAAATCAGCACTGTAATTAGAGCTCAGAGCTCTGAAAGGCTGTTGAATGAACTCTGCACAAAGGACCTACAGGGATGCATGGCTTTCTCGCTTAACCAGTACATTTGCTTTTCAAGTTCTTCACTCGTGAACTTTACCCAAACTAATTTGATAATTCAATTTTTCTTCTTTGTTTCTCCCTAACATTGATTTTTGCTTTCTCACTCATGACTGAGCATGTTAAAAAAGAAAAGATAAAATAATAATCCATCAGCCATAAGAAATATACTATTGTTTTGTTTCTGCAGTTCCCAACTGGTACATTCTCCTCCTTCAACTACCCGCCATATTCAGAAAAGCAGATGGCATCATTCAAACAAAATTAAAATAGATAAGAGCATGCTAACTTTTTTATGCCTTATGACGATCTTCTTTATGATTTTGATTCAAAAGTGCGAAAACTATACCAGATCCAAGGTAGTATAAAGTGCATCATGGAAAAAGGATTAACAAGCATCCTTCCACTCCTACAGTGAATGCAGATTCCACTAGTGTTTTGCAAACCTATAGTCTTAATATTAATGCAACTGAGGTTGGCCACAGTTTGGGAAAAGAGAATTTCCTTTCGCAGCAAACATCGAGGGCACATGCATTTATGTCTGATTATGTGCACACAGCAGGGGAAAGCRTGCAACACAAATGTACACCGGTCTGCATTACAAAATCCTAGAGCCAAAGTGCCTTGCAAAAATTCACAGGCACTTGGGGGTGAGGGAGTATTGAATGTGCATTTTAAAAAAAATATTTAGCTAGAACTGTTTTTATCAACACAGCAGTCAACGCTGTGCGCAATAAATAGATGGACAGACTGTGRCACTTTCACCCCTTCAATATCCTGAAAAAAGGAAGAGGCAAGGGGAGGTAGGGATCAGAGAAACCTCTGTTTCATCCCTTCCTGAAGTCTCCTTATCTGTAACACCATTGTCACCAAATGTGTATTTGCATGGCTGGGTACACCCAGTCCTCAGACTGCAGGTGTCCATCCCACACCAGGAGCCATGGTAAGGGGTGCTCACAGCCCCGCAATCTGGCTCGCAGCCCACCCACGTCTCACCCAACAAGCGACTGCAGCCTGCGGAGAAGGCACTGYGTGCGTTTGTTTTTCCAGTAATGGGGAAGTGGAGAAAGGAAAAGACTCAAAGTCATTGCAAAGGCACACCTGAGAACGAAGCTTTACTCAGAGATGTTACGAAATGTGGAAAGCAGCCGAACTAATTTTTGAAAGCATTTTTCCTCCTTCTAAAGGCTCTGCTGCCATCCTGGCAAAGTGTACCCTTGTCAGTCAGTGGCTAACCTTGTCAAGGGGAAGAAAAGGCTGGGAAGTGACAGGTTTGACAACCTGTCGGATGCCTAGTGCTCTGCTCTCCTCCCGATCCGATCACTATCAAACATTAAACCACTATTCCTCCACACAGGAGTGCAACTCGATGCTTGCAAGCCTCAGCCAAGAAAGATAGCGAGGCTGGTGAGCTGCCAAGATCCTTGCTTTGTCCCTTCCTTGCATGTTCTAGACTTCCCTTTTATGATCTGATAAAGTTCAGTGTGTCACACCGGGAGCAGTCCCATAGGAGTCCCAAATAGGTCACTGAAATTGCCATTGGTTTTCAGGAAAATGAGACCTAGAGGTGGACGATGGGGCTGTAACATCTGAAAGGAGAGACATGGGGGACAACTGCCTGGTTGCCAGTCTGCACAATCTAGCTCGCAAATCAAATCCCAAACTTGGAGAAACCCCAGATGGACCAAAATCCCCCCCATCCCCTCAGAAAAGCAAAAAAGCCACTCCCGTGCCACATGTACTAAAACCCCAGCACACTGCACATCATTCACTCAGTCTTTAGACACCCACTGAATGAGATCATCTAAACATAAGGACTCTCTTTCTCTGTGTTCAGGAGGGGATAGAATATTTCAATTCATCTCTTCCCTCCACACACAAAACCTCTGCTTTTCCAGAGCAGCTTTCAGGATTCATGAGCAGAAGCAGCAGCACTGACTGTAAAACCCTGCTCTTTATGCTCTTTAATTCCACTGACACTGCAAGAGTCGAAGGCTGAACAGTCAGGAGGAAAAAGCATCTTGCAATTGGGAGCTTAGCTACAGCTAAGTGAAGTTGGAGCTGTATTGTATATTTGAAGAGGCCATTTAGCCAACAGATGCCAAGGACAGACTACAAGTAGCACTTACATTGTTCTTTCACAGTGTTCATATTTAACTTAAGTCAAGATGGTCTGCTATCTTCCTAGTTCCCAGTGGGCTTAAGTCAAAACTTAATTTGTTGCATGAAGACCTTCTCAGCAACAAAAGCAAGATGCCTGCTGCAAAGCCCAGCTGCTTCAGCTCAGGGCTGCCGGTCTAACAGTCAAGTTGACTTAAGCAAAAAGCAATTTGGGGGCTTCCTCAAGTCTGAGGAGGCTTGTTAACTCTTCACAACCCTCCCTGCTAAAATGCAATTGCAAATGCAAAGCAGGCAGGGGAACAATACCCCCAAAAAACAGTCCTCAAGTTGCACCATGCGAGCAAGAGGAGGCACGACTGGACTTCCACAGCACTTTGAAAGCATGGTCTTGCCCACCTTAACAGATCTGAAGTGGGGCAGCAGGCCAATCACTTGCTGTCTATTTGGGTACTACTGCTCTCCCCAAAACACCTACTGGAAGGGCACACGGCTGCAGCATCCGCGGGGCAGGAGGCAGKGGCTGCTCCTGCTCTCAGGCGCTCGCAGGTGATGAGAAGTGACAGGTTTTGAAGCACAGAGACCTTCGCGTGGGAGCGGTGCTGCTGCTGCGTGACAGCGCAGGACAGCAAGGCATGCTCTGTAGGGAGCTGTCGTCCTTTAGATAAGGCCAAACAATCTAACCCAAAATACCAGACAAGCTTTCAGGAACATATAAACCCTTTTTCAGGTCTTTGTAGCTTGTTTGCCTGAAAACTTGTCTGTTGGATTTTTTTTTTTCCCTTTTTCTTCCCCCCCAATTGAACACAAGACTTCCAAATGCATTCATCTGCAACTGCTGCTTCAATACTTCAGATCCCGCAGCCCGGGACATCACTCACATGCAGGCAGGGCGAAGCTGCCCCTTCCTCCTCCGCTCTGCAGCCTCCTCACCTCCGCTCCCCACTGCAAATGCCGTACGCAGATGCACAGAGACCCCACACCGCAACACTCGTCCACCTGCCGTGTTTCACTGTTCTGAATAGAGACAAAAAACAAGCTTTGCAAAGTTTAAAATTCAGCTAAAGATCTCAGGGAGAAAGTACAACAGTGAGAATATTTCTCTTTAAAAAACAAAATTTTACATCTCACATCGYGTACAGACTTCCAGGGTTGCTCCCTTGCAACAGACAGCTCACTGCTCACTTTGCTTTAAGGATCCTCCCTCTCTTTTTACACTCCAAGAAAAGGTTTCTTTTTAAACAAATAAAAACTAAGGCTTTTAAAGACTGATTTCCCTTTTCAAGGCAGTAAGGAAATAGATTCCTTTTAGCATGCTTCATGCTTGAAAAGGTTACAGTGGCCTTTCAAAATACCACACACTGTGCATTCTGTATAGCATTAATGACTTGGAGGATGCACTGATACTTTCTAGTACATCTTAACCTTTTAAAATTGGGCCTTCATTGTCTTACCTTAATAAGCAGTTTGTTCACCTTAAGTCATTTATGTCTCGCAAAGGCCACCCTGGCTGAAAATATACATTAGATGTAAAACCACTTGTCTTGCGTGCGTAGTTTAGTGCATGTAACAGCGAAGCAACGGCATCAAATAAAACATGCTTATCCTCTCCTCCCATTACTTCTCTCCGCCGTGACTAAAGCCTCCCAATAATCCCAGATGAGCAGCTCCCTGGCTCTTCACCGCACTCCTTCGAACCGCAGGGCAAGGGGGCACCGACAAAGGTGTAAGATTTTATTCACTGCACAAAAGTTGACCTGCCGGTGCAAGCACACCGGCTCTCTGGGAAAAGGAGGGGGCAGGAATCGATAAGAAATCAACAGTGATTAAYGCTGTTCGACAATCTTTTACATTAATCATGTTTCCGTGCTCTTGAGAATGCGAAGTGGAAAAATCTATAGTCATAAAAGTGTAATTGGGAACACTCTTCCTACTCACACTGAGATGAGGGAGAGAAAATCTTAAAAAAAGTGTTTAATTATTAAATRTCTAATTTTAAGTGACGCACACAATAGTGTTTTCTTATTCAAAGAAAACTTGGAGAGCAAATAGAGTGCCAGGCATCCTCCCTGCCTGCTGCAAGCAAGCCCTGCCAGTTTAGACAGCGATCTCTTTGTCTGATCCCTCAACTCCACCATTAACAACCTGATAAAAAATTCATAAAAAACACACACCTAGCAGAAGTTAAAATACAGCCACAACAAGGAGTCAATCACTCTTTCTGGAGAACAAGCTACACGATGCCACGGAAAGCAATGATGACTTCATTAGCTTTTACAGTAAACATCCCTCTTGGAAAGCAGCCTTTATGATCCACCAAGGGCAATAAAGAKGTCTTTGCAAATTGATGAGACAAATACTTTGGAGGTATAGTTTCCTCCAGAGCTAGTGGGAAACAGAAGATAATATCATTCTCTAAAATTACACAGAGGAAAAAAAATTATTCCTTGTTATCATGGCAAGTTCACACCTGTAACAAAATTAGGGTCAAGCACAAAAAGGGCTTTAAGCACATCAGCAAAGAGTGAGGAGAACTTCTGCCCAGGGAGGGTGCCCGGAGGTGCCCGGAGGGGAAGGTCTGGTTGGCACAGCATGAGCTGGATACCCACCGATCCAGCTGTACTCTGAAGTCTCACCTGTAACCATGAGGACCGTTCTGTGACAGCTTTTCACCATTAATTTTGGGAAGTTTTCAAGTGATATAACAAAGGAGAGGAAAGGAAAATAGAAAGAAAACAACAAGCATCTGATACACAACAGAGCTGATCTGAGGTTCTCCTTTCACTGATCAGATGTGATGCTGACCAACCACATTAAACAGAAAAGCCATTTTTGAGCAAAGACTGAGTTACCAGAAGCTAAAGAAATTAAATTTCCAGGTCTAAACCTGCAGTCTTAAAATTAAATTTTATCCAAGGCAAGAGACCTCTGCGAGCATGGAAATATGAAATGCCTCTAMAGAAAAAGTACGTAGGAATAAGGAGCTCAAGAAGGATACCTCTACTGTGAAAAACACAGCTGCTTTAAAAAACAGCACTGGAAGCAACTGGAAACCAGYAGCACAGGTACAACTGGGGAGAGACGAGCAAAACAAAATTCAAATCCCTTCCTTGCCTTTTGTTGCTCCAACTACTTCTTGTTTCCAAATCGTATTTTGGGGTACCTGGGCCATCTGGGACTAAGCCCCGGGACAGGCAGCCTGGCAGCAGCGATGCCTCCCRCAGAGCCTCGCCACCCCCAGAGCCAGCTGCAGCGCGGGGCTGCGCAGGCAGYGTTCGTCAAGTGGAGAACCTAAGCTGAAGAATTTTTCACTGTTTCTGTTACAGCTTTGCTGCCAAAGCAAGTACACTGCACCCTAAAACGTGACATTTCTCATAAAATCAACTCCTTTGAGTATAACCTTTACAGGGAGGAATGGATTCACCTTAGCAGCTCTCCCTTGCGAGGATCCGGAAGGCTCATACGCTCTCCCGTACCTTTCCTACCACACTCCACAGGCACTGGATGAGCCAATCCAGTTTTGCAAGATGTATCGCTTAATTAATAACTTTGATGTTGGCAATTAAGGTGTGTTTGAAAGAAGATAATGAATATTTTTTCACATGAAAGCACCACTTTTTTAGTCTAGCAAACCTCTATGCAAACTATAATTGATAGTTTGGTTTAACGTGGAATATTCYTGCTGCAATTATGGGGTTTTATTGCTCTATGTTACTGCACTTTGCACAAAAAATATTTTTYGTTATCATAAATTCATTTGCCAGCAGACTGCTTAGGATGGGAGTGGAAACGAACATCAGCTTCTCCAGTGCTGCAAATCTCGGCTTATTCCTTGCAATACAGCAATGGAGGAGCTCTCATATGAGACGGTTGTGCCTGGCTCGCTACAAACCTGCAAAGGACCTGGGACATCTGCAAGGGCACTGCATAGCTCCCCACTGCGAGGCACTGCAGATCTGCTCGTACCTTATACRGAGAAGACAAAAAGCAGGAGATTTTTCCAGTGGGAAGAGGGGGAAACTGAGGCAGAGAGCGTGTACACGATTTACCATGAGTCACAGGTGTTTTGTTGAGGAGCTGAGGTTCAAACTCTCCCAAAAGTACCTTCAGACCACCCTTTGCTCCAGGGATCCCTGCCCATTAAGTGAGGAGAGGATGCTGCTCAGCCTGTCCTGACTCTATATCCCACTGGCAAAGCAACCAGATTTCAGCTCCAGAGTATCRGCGGCTATTCCTTGGACTGGAAATGCTAACTGAAACAGGTTTTTCAGCTCACTRCCAGATCAGCTTCTGTTTTAGCTCCAGGAACAAGCCTGGAAGGAAGCAGAGCAGTACCGGCTTCCTCTGTACCCCAGCACACGTCTTGGGGCTACCACACTCCTTGGCTGGCTAGCAGGTCTCTGAAGGCATCATTAATTCTCTCCCTGCAGTAGCCCAAGGTACACGGCGAGCTACTGTTCATGGCACAAGAAATCTTCCCCCCACCTTGCCTTGGAAAAACACCATTTCTCAGACCAAAACTACACAGCACTTATGGGAAGCCACCTTCAAAACTAGAAACCCATCTAGGGTCCCTGGCCCTATCCCTAAGCCCGCTTTCCAAGGCATGGTCCTGTAACGATGGGCCACACATTCCCACTGAGTCACTCGATAGGGACACCGTGATCCCCCCCCACGGCCATTTGGCAGCACGTCTTCTGAGACCGCTAACGACTTCCTACCATGTCCTCTGCCAAGGTCAAACCACTGCTAACTGGAAAATGTCTTGCCCAGATCCAACAGAAGTTATAAGTCTGCTCTCAGGAGAGAAGATGTTTACTTAAGTTGAAGAGGAGAAAACACAGGAAAGTTCAGAGAGTCTCAGGGCTTAGACATGGCACCAGACATTTTACAGAGCTCCTTCTGTGCTGTCACCAAGCCCCGTTCTTGACCCAAAGCTCTTAACCCACCCTCTACATGCCCAGCACTGTACATTCMCCACCTCCCAAGCTTAGAAAGAGGATTTACTGATTGAGAGTTGCAGCCTGCACTCTAATCCAGTAAGCAAAACCACAGGATTTCTCAGCATGAGATTTATACAAAGTTACTTTAATACCAGAGATGGTTCCCCAAGGAAGCAGAGCCCCGTGCTCCAGCTGCACTTTGCCACCCCWCCAGGACCAGGAGCAGCAGGAAGGCTGGTACAGCCATCACAGCTTCTGCAGGACCATCCCAAACCAGGCTGGGGAAGCAAAGTGCTCACTCAGCCGGCCACCGACAGAGCCCCGCGTTAACTTGCCCAGCCTAAGCAGTATGAAAGTGCTTGAACATGAGGCGCACAAAGCTGCTAAACAGTTCAGACAGACTTGTTCTAAAATAAGTCTTGGAGGAAATGCCAAACTTCACTTTATTAGCACTTAAATAAATTTAATGCTATCTATAGTTGCAGCTCTAACTATAGCTACAGCTGAGTAACCCTGCAGAGTTGCATTTTAAGACATTCCTTAACTAGAAACAATTTGCATCAAGCTGTGTAAGATGCTGCTTCTTACCAAGAACAGAAAGGTAATTTGCGCTCTTCCCCTCCTCATACTGTTTAATTTCCTAGGAGGTTAAAAGGCTCACCTGGCCATTAATGTAACAACACTACTACGTTCGCAGAATTGCCACAGACCATGATCATTAGAGCAGCTGTGCCAGAAGTACAACTTCCTATAGTTCTGTCCCAAACCTCTGCCTCTGTTCTGCGCACCCAAAAAAAGAACCATGAAATAATCTCACAGTACTCCTGCGAATGAATAAGCCTATCATGCATATGCCAAAGCAACCCATGCCACTTCTGGGATCTAAATCTTTGTAGCCTGCAGTGAAGAGAGACTATGCTATGGAGAAGTGATGGGTCCACATGTTCACTGCACATCCGCRCATCCTGGGAAGGATGACTTCTTTTCAAATGCTCCTTGCCACATTACACTTGCTGCAGCAGCAGCCCAACTACAATTTTTCCACAGTGAATTGGGCCCTAATTACTGAACAGTTTGTGAACAACTGCCCTTAAAATGTTAACAGCYGAAATGATGATAACAATAATTCTGTTTGCAGTTATAATGGCCCCTCATTAGAATCGCTTAATTAAATATTTTCCAAAACTATCCCAGAAAAAGRGCCTGCTCTCTCAACTGTAAAAGCAGAATCCAAAGCAGCCGCAAGGAAACGGTGGCTTTTTCCAGTTGAAGTATTTTCTATGGCCAACCAYGAGGAGTGACCTCACACACGTCCCTAACACGGCAGAATTTGCCATCATTAATCCTTTCATTCAATAGGAAAAGATGCTGCAGGTCCTGGTGAGCATATTCCCCTGTGAGCGCTGTGCCATAAATTAGAAATGCTTAAATCTTTTACACTTATTTAGCCTTTATGCTATCTCTCCACCCCATTCACCAACTGCCTTTGTAGGATGAAGCAATAATTTAACATTCTCCCACAACCAAGTCAAAAGGAACAAATGTGCTTCTTCAACGTATGCACAGCAGGATAAAGGGGAGATTTTCTTTCATATAAATGCTTACAGCATAGGTGATGCTATGGCATACAYTGTCCCACCTTCCCAGCTCCCTGCCATCCCGCCCGCACCTTTGCRGAGCCACATCTAATCCTCTTAACCACACACCAACAAATGAGAGTCCTCACACTACCTTCCACCTCATGCAAATGAGACAAAATAGATATCATGTAACACATTACCATTTGTTACCTAATTAAGATTTAATGGCAAACCATGATTGGTTTACTCCAACACAACCAGCTGTTTACAAGCAGAGAGCTGGCCTAGGAAAGCAAACACACACTCAGGATCTTGCCATTCATCATTAAAATATCTTGAGTCCCACTGACGAAAAGCAGACAATTCTTGCCATTAAACACTTCAGCAATGCCTTACAGATTACACTGGGTGACTGACTTCTGTTAAGTATAGAAGGGAAAAGATTTAGATTATTTTTTATACTTGTCCCCAAGCATCTGCTCTCAGGGCTGGACGGGTCTTTGGTCTGACCTGGCAGATGTCCAGACAGTATCACATGGATTTAACTTTGCTGTATCAATGCACTAGGCAATTTAACAGGGCCACGAGAAAACAGCTGTGCCTCCCGGACAGGAGCATCCCTGGCACATACTGCTGGCGTAGTGCACCTTAGTGCTTCTGTAGTAAAAGCCAGGTTCGGGGAGCTGGCAGGCTAAAGGATGACACATACACCCTTCCTTTCTTCTTTCATTGGTGCACTGATTCATGCCATGGCATGTGGGAAGCTGGGGAGATGGCTTAACAGAAGGACACAGTGGGAGTCTATGGAGAGCTAATACTGCTCGGACTCCCCAGGAGAGGGCTGCACAGGTTGGGAARAGAAGAAATATGTATTATCTGACTCAACTGTAGGATGCAGTTCTTGGATATTTTTATTCTAAACTCACCCTATTTCCAAATCTGTACAATATCAGGGGGCAAACTCGAGTGAGAACTGCCCGAGCTGGCTCTAGGAGCATTGCATCTTCAGTAGCCCACAAGTTGTTCTTATATGAATTCACCCTGCTCTTCCTTTTTGGGGTGAACTCAACCCCAAATGAGTTATAGTACTCCTGGCACATGAGGTAGGTGTCCTTTTTCATCACTGCAGTTGCCAGAATCACGATGTCTTCCTGGGCAATCAGTGATGTTCCTTTTCTCCCAGGCACCCTTGCTTTCCTTCAGATCTTTGCAAAGCTGTTGTTAAAATCCATTTTTATGAATGAATGCTTTCCAAAGTGCTATAGATAGCAGAAGGGTTAAAGCATCCATTGAATCCTCGGATAGGCACTTGGAGGCAATATGCAAGACGTACCATAATCCCTGAGGGGGATTACAGTTTTGCAGTCTGACTCAAAACAAGTTTCCAACTTGATTATGCATCACAAAAAGGTCCATCCTGCTCTACTAATCTGAGAAAAAAAAAAAGAAAAAAAAAACAACAAAAACAACAGAGTAGCTTGGACAGGTCTGAATTTATTTTTATTTCTTCTCCAAATACAACTTCAAAATATTTAGGGCCTTTCTGCCCCCTACATAAGAATAAGAAATAATCCATTGCAACTTTTCAAAAGCCATAGCTGTATTATCTTGAATTTGAACTTCAAATTCAAGCTATTTTAATACTCAAAAATTCTCAAAGCCCCAACATAAACTGCCCTTAAAGCACAAAAACATCTGGTTGGGAATTAAAGTGGAAGGACATTCAGCCAGGGCCAAGAGGTCAGAACCAGTACCTTCGCTATGATTTTATTTGGCAAGATCTATGTTAAAAGCCTTCACTGAAACCAGTAATAACTTCCTGAAGTACAAGCAAGAAACACAGAGCCATGAGCCAGAAAACCAAAAGCAAAGATACTAAGAAAAAGGAAGTGTCTAGAAAAGGAAGACGAGAGGAGAGAAAGCTGTTGGGACAGGGATGGGGAAGGATTCTGCAGCTAGCCCACCATGAAGAACTGAGTCCATGCCAAACGCACTCAGAGACGCTGTGCGATGCACACCACAAAGCCCACAGAAATGGGAAGGGGTCCTAGAAGTGTGCGCGAGACAGCCAGCTATTAGCACCTCCCCCTGAATTCGGGGCACAAACACGTGCACGAGCACTAACCAGATCTAAGCAGCACTGCTTTTCCATCAAACTCTGTCAGGCAAACATCTGTCAGAACGTCTCGGTTGTTTAATCACATAAAATGTTTCCTCTTCATTTTTGGCACCTTATACTGAAATAGTCTATCGCAAGATGTCTCTGTATCATGCTCTATCAGCGTAACGCAAAAGAAAAGCTGTTTATAAATAGAGGAGGCACAGTTTGAGCCCGATATTAGATTTTCATGTGCTTGCTAGCAGCCAAACATACATAACAGCAGAATAATTGCAAATCAAGCGTGAGCATATGCATGGTCCAGGGAAAGAACCCCTGAGCAGTTCTCCACCACACTTTAATTTCCTCAAACATTATCTTTCTAACGAACTGGGAGCATGATGAATGATCACCTTCCTCCACTGGGCCATGTTAGCACTGTTTCAACCGCTGTCTGTTGTTTACTGTTTCTGGCCACYTGAATGTCAATTTTTTCAAAACAGTATTTATTCAATATTGATCTTAATACCAGCAAAAAAAAAAAAGATGCAGAAGGGAGAAATGTACCCCTGCAGCTCTTCACCTCCAACTCAAGAATATTTCTTTGATAGATTATATATATTGAAGATCCTGCCAAGTACCAATTCATGGATATGTTACAGGGTAAACTAACAGGAAAGCATTGAACAATTCCCCCTGCTCCTACAACTCCTATGCAGAATTTGAGACGGGAAACCACAGAAGAGCTCAGTCTCAATAGCACTGGTAAAGCAAACAGCAGAAGCTCCCAACACCAAGTGGTTTCACTAACACACCATCAAGTTCTTCTAGAAGAGAGCAAAGTTTAATCAGAGGTTGAAAGCGGGACAGAGGGAGGAAGAGCTGGTTACAACCAGGGAGGTTGATTTGGTTTTCCAAGGAGCATCTCTCTGCTAAAGACTCCTTCGCCTAATGCCCGCCCACCCCAGCTGCAGCCACAGCCACCAGAAATTAGCTCCAAAATAACTGCAAAGCAAATTGATCACAGTATCTTCTTCTTCCTCCCTTATTAAGGCCCTACTAAAATTCAGCAAACCGGTGGGAGGGAACAAGCAGCCGACCGACAATGGGTCAAATTATCCTCATTGTTTAATGCCTGCCTTTCTTTTGTCCAAGCACCCCGAATCCACAACAGCAAAGAACTATTTGGATTTTTGTTCCTTTCGGCAACGCAGCACATTAGTTCTCCGGGTCCGCCACCAGAAATGCAAAGCACCGAGGAGCAGCGCTGCGCCCACAGCGATGAACCCACCCTCGCACCTGCGACCCCCAGCCCTCCGCTGCCCACCCTCCTGCTCCCYGCCGGCCCCTCGCCCTGCACACAGGCTTTTCTCTCCCAGGCTCGGAAGCACTTGTCTCTCCAGCTGTCTCCCCATCTTCCCTTCATCTCTACACTCATCGAACATGCTTTTAACAAACCACTTGAGATCCTCACAGCCAGGCTGTATCTAARGTTTGCTGATTCTTTCTGCATAAGATTTAAAGAACAGCCTTTCCTACCCAGCCACACGCAGCAGCTCCCACCCAGGGACTGCTCATCTCACAACTCAATTACAGCACATTCCTCGACCTTGACAAAGGCATCTTGCCCTGATACCCACTCAGAAAGCTGAGGAGAAAGATCCTTCTCCTAGCCAGCAACTTTGACTGTGCCTCCATCCATATATTCCTCCATCCCTGCTTCTCTACCAAACCAGCTGTCTGGCTTCAGATTCAGGGCCCTTCCCACCCTTTCCTGACTGCCACTTCCTAATCCTGCCAGGAAGAGTTGGCTCCCACCTCCAAGCTGCCCACACCATCCATAAGCCAAGCAAACCAACCAACCTCTAGGCTTTCTCCCATAGCAAGCCCCTCTATAAAGTTAAAGGAAAGCATCTGGAAAGCAGCTCCCCTCCTTATACAAAACCCCTTTTAAGAGGAGTGCTTTAAGGTGTCTACAAGAACCTTCAGCCTCCAGCTCYTTTAGGTCTCTGCTGATGGTGCCAACAGACATGGTTGCCCTGGGCCCTCCTGCGCCAATGGACGTGTCTTTGGAGGTGGGACCATCACACACCTTGGAGTCCCTCCATGGTGTACGCTTCCAAAAGCAATGGAAAGAACAGCTGGATCCCAAAACTGCACTGCTTTTTAACAGGAAAAAAAAGCGAAGACCACTTGAAAAAATAYACATTGCAGACTGGCCAGACAAGCCAGTTTTGAAGATGAGCACTATTTTTTACACATCCCACTACTTTTTACAAAACTGGACCTTTGTGCATTTTCCACTGCAGAGTGTTTCTGGAGACGGCGGGAGGAAGGAAGGACACGGCACACCCTGCGCTGCCCAAGAACAGCCTAAACCACTCAACTGTTGCTATTTCATTAGGGCTCCAGCAAAACTACTTATGAGCAATTCATAGCAACAGAGTCTTTTTCATCCAGGGATCCTAGAGTAATTTGCAAACCTAAAACGCTGCACTACTTGCATATATTACTAGACACGAACTCATCTAAGTCAATGATGATACAAGAGGGCTTGTAAGCACTCCTTCCCTCCACGTACATCCTTCCCACAGCCAGCCTATTTCTTCYCTCTTTTAGAAGTCCATCTGCTGCATGCACACACTGGCATAGAAATTTGGAAGTCCCCATCCTAGCAGCTGGCTTAGGATGCGGCTGGTCAACCACATTCAACAGYGGTGATTGAACACGATCAGTTGTACACCGTGAACAGCAGTGTCGGAATCAGCCCACAGGTCTGCTTAATCAACAGTCTGCTTAATTACAGCAGAAAGGCTCATTTATTATTCCCTTTTCAAATGTAACTTTTCCACTTTTGTAGGTTTTTTACCTTAAAACATTAGTATAACTGGGTTAACATCCATGAAGAATAGGCATTTAGTTTTATGGATGAGATTAGCTAACAAGCTTGAACAGGTTTTATGTTTGACTTTCAGTTGATCTGGACTTATTAAGTCATTTACCTGGTCTCTGCTGCAAGACACTCATTACCTCACTGTGTACAATTCCTTGGAATATTTTTTTTTAAGTCATACTTGAAGTACCCCTTAATTATTTGTGGTCTGGCAAAAGCTCTAATACTAACGTATTAATGTTAAAGAGAAATACAACACGCACAATAATTATCTGCCACTTTATGTGCACTGAAATGAAAGTGAGCAGGTTAACTTAAGCCTGAAAGACTGTTTTAACTCTAAATTTGAAAATAGAATTTGATGGTGCATGATTAAACCTCAAATTCTGCAATTCACGTAGGTCTTACTGGAGCAAGAGCATGTTAACTTTATAACAGCAGGAAGTTTTATGAAATCTGCCTTGAAAAAAAAAATCAAGCTTAAAAAAAAGCACTTGCTGTAAAACACCGTTTTGCTCTCCCTCTACAAATCTTTATGATTTACTTTTGAGTCAATAACTCACTAAAATTAACAAGATGAAATTATGTTTTGACAAGTTCCAGTGCTGATGAACAGATTTTCAAATCACGAATCCAGCTTCACCTCATTTTCCCACCACAGCTGACAGTCGAGAAGTGAATCATTCATTCCTTCTGGCCTTCATGTATTTTATCAAATGCTACAGGGAACAACTAACTTCAATTCCCTCAAGTAATTTCATAAAATGCCAAACTTAATGTTCTTTCACACTTTAATAAAATTAAGTTCTATAGGAAAGAAAACATCCTCCTAGCCAAGCTCAACCACTTTGATCATATGTTGCCATCAGATCAACCTAACCAAAACAGATCTACTACACATAATCCTGCCACTCAGAATACATATAAAATATACCACTGGATAAGCTTTCTACCGTTCCTTGGCAGCGTACAAGGTTGTCTTCTGCRTAACACTTGGGTCCCACCCCACCGAACAGATGGGTGTGATGGCTGCACCTCATTTAGGATAAATAAAGGAGTTTATTTGTCCCTAGAGCCAAGGAGCTGAAGCAATCACAATACACCCAGAGGACAAGCACATGCAAGTAGCACATGTCCAAAATTTAGTGGAATCCACACAGAGGAGCTTTGCAAAGCTTCTGAAAGAGGCTGAACAATCAGGGTAGCAGCAAGAGCGGTCCCAGAAGATGCAGACCTGAGACCCCAAGGGGAGAAAAAGYAAGGACCATTTCTAGGTTGAATACTAATTAGAAAGGGTGAGCGAGGAAACTGTTCCCTCCGGTCAATTCTCTCCTGCATCCAGGAAAACAGGGCTTGGACACCCTTCATTTATTCAAAAGGTCGCACAGAGATCTCTAGCTTTACTGTCAATCTCCCCTCCTTGGCCAAACAGCTCAGAGGACCCCGGATTTTGGGTAACTGGTCAAAAAGGAAGTCACTCCTTTTGRACAGAATTCAGACACCTGCAAGTTTCTGGTTTCTCCCAGTAAACCAGAGSTGTCAGGATGCCCGCAAGTTCCTTCCGCACAACAAAACTCCAGGGAAAAATAAACACCAAATTATCATCRTAGCCACTGACAGAGGCAAATCTTAATTAACTCTACCAAAGTCAGCGGGCCTGCAGCAAACAGAGAACATGATCCCGGCGATAATACACCAAATCCATAAAACCTCCATTTTTGTGTACAGACTGGATGTTTTCAAACTGTTTAAAGTGTTTAAATGCGGCACCTGGGGTACTATCCTAGCCCTGCTGAAGTCAGCAACAACAGCAAGCTCCACAAGCTCCTGCACCCCACAAGGACATCATCCAAGGTCAGGCAGCACGAGAGCTTGAAGGATGCCGCYGMYGCCGCCTCCTCCTCCTCCTCCCCAAAATTGAGCATCTCCTCCCCTTGTGCCTCTCCCAGGAACAGCACCTACTGGAACCATCCGAGAGTCAAAGASGCTGCTCTATGTGCAGCTGCAAATGTTTTATTTATTCTGAAAACTCAACCAACACAGCTGTGCGACCTGAAATATGAATCAGTGGAGTTTGCGTCTTACTGCAGGCAATCACATTTATTATAATAAATAACTATAAATAAATAATGAGGTTGCTTAACAGGGACACGGGTAACCTGTCTAGACAATCGCGGAGGTGATGTACTCAGCACTGTAATGTCCTCCAGATTTCAACAATAAGTCTTGATTAAAAATATTWTTTTTTTTAAAAAGCAGGGCAATGATTGCTTATTTAAAAATACCACAGCCTGCTTCTCAGCATTGCTGGCACGCACCTAGCAAGTTTAGCTAGTAACACCTCACTCCCTAGCAAGCCTTCACCACAGCAGACCCTTAGAAAGATGAAGCAAACACTCCAGCATGTAGAATTTCTCATCATTTACTGCCACATAAAACAAATTCTCCTATTTGGAGCAGCGAATGTCACTGCTCCATCAACAGGCTGGCCTACCCRCAGCTCAACAGCACCCTGCGACCATCACCTGGGTCTCACGGTGGTGCTCTGTGGAGGGGAGAACCCCTCTTCCCCTTCCCTGGCATCTCACTGCCTGCGTAATGGAGAAAAGCAATGGCCAAACTAATAGCTGGAACATGTGACCTTAATTAATTAGCAGACCTAGTGGAAAATGCCAACTCTGCATTGTCACTGCCTGCTTTCAAGGACCTTCTGCCTGCGTCAGCAGTACAGAGAYGCTGGGTCCATTAACGTTCGCTCCAGGATAAGGACAGATGATGCAAGAGTGGCTTTAGCAACCTGGTACAASAGAGGCAAGGTCTGAGATAAAGGAGTAACCTCCTGTGAATCGGTTTGTGGTGAAGGTCTTCCCTCGCCATAAATGCTTCTCCGACAACTCTGTGACACGCTTTAGGAGAAACCCACCAAGAACAAAGCTAAGGTCAACTGGAAAGGATCGGGAGAGCAAGCAGATGGCCGCCTGCCACCTCACCAATCAGCAAAATCATTCACTTCAACTGCGTCATGAAATATTTCCTCACTTCTTCCTCTCTCCCTCTAGCTGYCCTCTTTTATCCATGAGCTGCGTCCATTTAGGTTACAAGACCCATTTAGCACATAGTGGGGAACAGCTGGGAAAGCAAACAAACAAATCAGACCAGTCCCTTCCCCAGTGACTCCAAAATCCTAGAGGCAGCTGCAACAAGCAATACTCCTCTGGGAGTAACACAGAAAAAAAAAAACAAACTTCTTACTCTATAAAAATATCCCTTGCCCTCAAACAGGCCTGCAGTTACAATCAATTTCAATAATAAACTTTATCAATATTGTGCACCACTCTTCAGGAAAAGATCTCCCTTTGTCCCCTAAGCCATGCATCTGCCCTTGGAGGAAAATCCCAGCGCTCTGAACTTTACAGAAGTAAATTCTGCAAGCATCGGCGCTGCTACTGTTTGCAGGATGGCCACGAGGAGCTTGATGAAGGCTTAGACACACACCTGGCTTGCAGGACAGATGCGCCTTCACAGGGGCACTGTTTTGTCAGTCAGGTCCTAAMGTTTGCTGAAAATCTTGTGCATCACAGATATGAAAAACCACAATCACAGCTGCTCATTGGGATTTCCATTTTTATTTCCATGGGTCATATTAGAGAATGAAATATCCTSTAGTTTAGCAATTAAATTTATGCTTTTTTTAAAAAAAAAGAATACTGTTATTGTTACCACCTCTAAACCACTAAGACTTGTCCAGACGCTGTGTTAAGCATGTTTTGGATACCTGTAATAAATAAAAAATTAAATCCCAAACGGGCTACGTTTTTTCAGGGGACACGACCTTACCAACTTCAGCTCCTCCAGGACCACAAGCAGCCATGCAATTTAAATCTGAATTCTCACCCCCTTTCCCAGCTTTTTTAAATTTTTTTTTTTTTTGTAAGATCAAGTTCTTTCAGTACCCACCACACGCTGGATTTATAATGCTAATCAAACTTCTCCAGGTAGAGATAGACTTTATAAATTAAGCCTGGGTAAAATAAATACATCAGCCAATCTTGGTACAAACATTCCTGCCTCTGATTAAGTTGAATTCCAGGACTGTGCGGCATGCATTTCAAAAGGGTAAAGTGGCAGGAAAGATGCACGCTCTCCCTGCACACAGAACAGCRTATTTGCATCAATGTGACCTCAAARCAACAATGCCTGGGCCGGTGGCAGGATGAGACTCTTAGCTGTTATGCAAAAGTGCAACTTGCTTTACTGTTCCTTCATGCCTCCTYWCCCACGCAGCGAGCTCCAGGTGCACAGCAGCGGTGCCTGCTGGTGGCAGGGCTAGAGGTTTCGGCTGTGAACACCCTGGTCCAGGTGCTGGGATGAGCTGAGTACACAGCCCCACACCGAGGGGCCCAAATTGCGCCCTCTGAGGCTCCTTGGATGCTCTGAGATATAAATAAGTGCCCACAATACAAGTTGTACTTTCCTGTTTTATGCTAACTACAGGCACCTATAAGAAGCGATCAATAGTAGTCTGTGCCATACCCTAAGAACCCTAAAATATTAAGTGCAGGAACCATCACAGACAAGACATTACGGCATTTATACAGGCTGAACTCCTATATCAAAAGCTATTTATACACTAACTAAGCAGAGCTGAAGCGTTCATCTGCTAACGAAAACAGCTGGGTGGTTTAAACAGGACCCAGGGCAAGAAGTTGGCAAAGTATGAGCAACTATGCTGCCCAGTTTCAAGTGTAGCTCTACACTGAGCCAGCTCCCAGTACGACCACTGCAAAGAAAATGCAYGAAAGCTGCACCTAAGCATTCATGCATGGGGAATATAAGGGCAGAAAGTGCATCCCAACCCACTGGGAAGAAGAYATTTCTAACCTTGAAATCATCTTGATCATACCCATTTTACTGCAGTGCTAATGCCAGGTTGACCAACGTGCCATGCAAAGCCCATGGGCACAGAAGAGGGCACAGAGCTGTCCACCAGCCAAGGCGAGACCCTTCTCACCCACCCACTTGGGAGCCAGAGGAGCAAAGGCTCCTCTGACCGCATCCCTACCACCCACRGCAGCCCACATCCACCGTGATGCCAACACCAATCTCCTCCTCAGCTGCGCTCGATTACTTGCCATTGATGCCCTAATTTATCATTCTTTAAGGAGAGAGTTGAAGTGTGTATTATATATCTCATAGACTTCGTTTAAGCAGATGCCATTTGTTGTTGTAGTAGGTRCGGTTTAAAGAGAAGTACTTTCCTCATTAAATGAAAACACAGTGGTCCAAATCTCTGCCTTCAATTCCACAGTGAAATTCCCTCTCTTCCACCATGGACAAGATATGATTRCCAATTAAGAAGTGAAAGCAGAACACAATGCAGTACTAAAGCAATTAAACAGGAAAAGAGTCATGAGCGCAGGATGAACACAGTCTACTGGGGAAAAAAAAAGAAATTAGTCCTTTAAAAGCAACAGTAAAAAACTGTAGGTACCAGATTCGATTTTGAGAAAATGTTAGCAATGATACATATGCTCAGTTGAGTTGCCAAAAGGAATTAGTTTAAAAGAAAAAAAGTTTAAAAAATACACTTAGAAAGCAACAATATAGTTCTGGTTTATGTACTGCCACCCTCGTACACTGCTGCATTACAGAATGCTTCAGAGATCACGAAATGTTCTCCCATCACCAGAATGAAGCCCAGCAAATTGCTAATGATAACAGTTAAAGCAAGATGTGGAAACCCAGTTCTAAARATGAAGAATGTCAAAAACTGCACGCTTGTTTAACAGCCCTAGCCAGGCAGCCGAGTGCTGTTCACAAGCTTGTCCTCCCAGCAGACTGCTCCGCAGAGCCAGGGCAAATCAGGAGTTACTAATTACAAGTGTTTAAGGAGGATGCAGTGACATTTCTTTGTAAGGCTGGAGCACTTTGTAGGTATCACACTGGCTTTTAACCTCTCATCCCATCATACAACTCTAATGAGCTTTGTGGTCCCAGCATTAACCGCACGGAAAACAGCTGACACTGCAAAAACCCAGCTCTTATCGTTAAAGCTAACCCCATCCTGTTCTTCAACCAAGTTAAGACAGAGCCGGTGTGGGGCATGAATTACCTCCTTCCCAGGGAGGCCACCCCTCCGGGGAATGAGGCTCTTCGTTCAATCAAYGGGATGAGCACCGCTGCCTCTTATAGGGGTGAGTCAGGCCATGAAAGCATTACAGAATGCAAAGCCTGCAGCACACGTGATGGGGAGTGTGTAAATTTTGGCTATGCAGCAGCCAGACCGGGCAGCACCAGAGATCAAGCCAAGCTCAAACCCAGCAGCACCCCGGGACGCAGCGGGCAGGCAGCGTGGGCCCACCCCAGGTCACAGCGTCCCCTTTGAYGTTTTCAATGCCCTTCGGATGCCTCCAGGAGCAAGCCAAGGATGAGCTGCCGAAGGCACAACAGCGAGCACAAACTCCTTCCCCAGGTAGTTCAGACTCCCAGAAAACTCTAATTTCAACACAAAACYGAGGGCCTCTAACATTACCTCTTCTAAAAGCTTCTCTTGTGCTCTTGAATGAAAAGAGACCCCAAAGTAACTTTCTAAACCAAAGGGAATGAAAGGGTTAGACGATGTGTGTGTTACRCGTGTTTTAAACTGTTCAAATTTCCAGGCAGCTGGTAAGAAGGGGGGGGTCTGACCTGAATTAGCTAAAAATTCCTAGACATTTTACAAAGCTTTACTAGTAAACTCAGCTACAGATCAGGGCTCTGACCCTTTCAAGTTTGCACAAACCTAGAATTTCAAGGTATCCAGAAAGAACTCCAAACCAAGGCCAAGTCTTAACAATCCCAAATAATGTTCTTTTTAAAATGTGCTATTAAATCATTGCTATTAAAATATTGACAGTGAAGCAGGTTCAGGTATCCTATGGACATCTCTAGCACCAACCACTGCAGAAGTAGATACGCCCAGACAACAAAGACTACTGAAGAGCTTTGGGATGCCCGACTGCATGAGCTCATCCCTTAATCCAAATTTTATTTTGAGACTCTAAGACACACAAATTTAATGGGATTTACTGGCTCATCCTCTAAATCTCAGGTTTATGCATTTCATTTTGACAGCCTCCACCCTGGGCTTAACACCTGGGACACAGAGTGCTATAACAGTCTTCAGATGAACTCGCTTTCAACTCAAAAGCTGAGAAAGCAAGGAAACACACAACCCTGCAGGTCATAAAACCTCCGCTCAGCAAACAAAAACCAGCAAGGTGCAGGTCGCTCAATTCAGAGAAGTAATTTCCACCCCAGGAGAAGGTCGGAGAAGGTGCAGCTCAAGACACTGCACACAACTCTTGTTGGGTCGGATGCGGGAACGGGCGGCCAGCTGCAACAAGCAGGTAGTYATCTCAGGGAAAATGTGGTATTTCGAAAGCTAAACAGAGGCAACAGCTTCCGCTCGCAGGCTGTGGTTAAAGCAGGTGCCTTCACGGTAAGTGAAAATGTCTGTTGATACTTCTGTTATGGAAAAGTTGCTCTAATTATTAGTTATAGCTCTACAGCCTACGGTGCCTTCTTCAACGAACCTGCAGGAACATCTCCAGTACCATTAACAAAACCACCAGTCTAGATCTTGAGGAGGCCAGCTCTTTGCCAGCCAGGAGCAGGCAGCTGTCCCGCAGCAGGAGCCRGAGCCCTACACCGTGCACTGCCGCAGGAAGGAGATCTGGGCTTGCAGCACGCGAGACTGTCCTGCTCCAGCTCCATCAGTCGCTGCCACCACCTGCATGTCCAGCGAGAAAGGAAACAAGCACACCAACCCACTGCCAGCACCAGTCTTCTGGATTTTAATTAAGTGGAAAGAAAAGGGCTAAAACTCTGCGGGGAGAAACTTCCTGCTGGTTTGCTTCTCCTCCAGCACCAGCCCGTCCCCTCCAAATTGCTTTTGTATCTTGCCGTACAAAATGTCTTTTTCCTCTCTGGGAGGCTGGAGGAGCATCTCACGGGAAGGGTGACCGGATTTCACAATACGTGGTTTTGAAGGTTGGTGTTAAATTTGACACTGTAGCTCCAAAGTAATTGTGACTAACCACTAAATCACCATGGGTAATGGATTCCTCTGAACATTTATAGCTAGCAGTTCCATTATGCTCTAATCTGGAAAACATCTAAACGACTCTCCACAAAAATTAGAGGGGGACATAAACGTCTTGATAAAAACAAGATTCCAGAGATACTCCACTTAACCACAGTGACTTCTATAATATAATGTCTAGTGCAGTAACATCCATTACAGTGCAGTCATTTGCTATTTGATTTTTAAACCCACGCTTCAAGACATCAATCTAGAGAGCATCGAGTTTACGTGAAAGGTGAAACAATCAAGAACAAACCTCTAGGACAGTGCTGGGAGCTGCAAGGAGGTGTGAGTGGTAGCAAGGGAGCCGAGCAGCACCAAGAGGCTGCCTGGCAGCTGTGGATGGAAGCTGCCTCTCCCTGCCGCCAAATGGTAAACTCAAAGTTGCCCTCGTGCTCCTGGATGCTCATCCCTGCACATCATTTGAATCAAAACCCCTCAGCCCATGGTAAAACACTGCACTAGAAGAAGTGTCTGTCTGCCCTTGTTCAGCTTCATCCTCTTCCTAAATCCATGATTTCCAAACTCTGAAGGTCTGGGGATAACACAGCTCCAGAGGGAGAAGCACCACCTTAGAGATCCTGGCTGTCCTCTCTTGTCTAGAAAACAACGCCAGTTTGGTGGGGACAGAAGAAGGCCTTTATGCAATCAAAACCCACTATAAAAATAATACAATTAGCTAAGCACACAAGAAGCAAAAGAGGGAAGCATTATTGATTCATTCCGTTTTCCTGGAAAAGCCTGAACTGTGGTTAAGTGGAGGACAAGTTGAAATTTTCCATTAGTGGAAAAAAAAAAAGCTTGTTTAAAGAGAGAAGGGAAAAAATCCCTCAGGTTAGTGTTCAAGTACAGCAACAATAAATTTTACCACAAAATCTCTGCTAGGCAGATACTCACGCTGCTCCCAGCCCAAGGAGCAGTGGAGCTTGCAAAAAGGCTGCTCTTGTTTAACACAAAAAACRTGTAGAAAATAAAAACCAGTAAGAGAATCCCAACCTTCAAACAGGGAAGGGAACAGACATCCTTTTGACATTCCTCCCAGTAATTTTTCCTCCAATCTCCCTGCCTGGGGGAGCACACAAGGAGGGRAAGCCAGCTGCCAGGGAAGAGCTGGGGGGGTTTTGTGCACCAGGGGATGCAACTGCTGTAGGTGACCCCGAAGAGCTCGACGGCGCTTGCAGCCTGGAGCGATCTTAACTTACTCTGGGCCAGGGACACAGGCGTCAGTCTAGACCAGGGACTTAAAACCACTTCACCACCACACCTTCCTGAGTCGTACCRTGCACTCCTACACCACAACCAAGGATCAAAGCCAAGCGATGCAATAAGTGACTGCAGCACATTCCAGCCRTGGTACCTGCATTAAAGTGAAGGCTTTTGCTTTTGTTCTTAACAGAAARGGATGTTTCATCTCAGCTGCCCAAGCAAAGATGAAAAACAACCTGTAAAATAAAAGGATGTTGTCCACATGAGCTAAAAAGCCTGTGTTCTGCTCCCCCTTCTCCAAACACCCCAAACTGACTCCCACCACCTAGCACACTGCGGATTTTAGGATCCCTTACACTAGCACAGGCCATGCCCTTGGGACACAACATGCTCTTCAGCATCTATAAATCCTACTGTAACCCACTTCCAAAAGAAAGTGCGTCTCTCAAGTCCTGTAACAGAGCCCAACACAAACTCCCACAAATACAAAAAGGCAATGACTTCTGGCAGCCCAGAACTGCAATTGCTGCGTTTATATCGCATCCCAGATGCCCGCTTTCCCTTTCCGTAGAAAATAAGTCAGTCCTCTGCCGTAAGGGAAACGATTAGCCGCACTGTAAAAGATACGGCCCTAGACAGGCAAGCCATCTGCAAATGCTCGTGTGTCCAATGACTTCTACCTGCCCTCTGTTTGGAGGGAGGAGATGAGGTTTCCACCCCAAAGCTGTCCTCAATAAGGAAACMGGTTCTAGGTAAGCTGAATATGCAGTGGTGAAAGTCACAGGAAAGCAGTTTGGTAATGCCCGCTGCCAAAAAAGAGCAACTTGCTTCACAGACTATTTTAGTTTCCCTCAATAATCAGATTTCAGCTTGAGTATCCATCATCACAAGATGCCAGATCTCAGGTTTAACCAACCTACCCTCCATTATAAGCAACAGGTACAAGTACTGGGATTCCAACATGTACTGTGAGACATATAAATATCCTTAAAAAGATCTTTTAATCATAGGAGTAAAGAGACCAGAATTTCACTTATCTTGATAGAACATTACATAAAACATTATCGTACTCTATTTTTCTCCCTTACAGTAAAAATATTTAGTGTACTTCATACCCATAACTCTTCTGTGAATACACAGGTTTATTGCAGGAAGCAATTCACCTTCATGACTTCAGGTGATACTTGAGGAAAAACAGAAGTAAAACTGTCCTGCTAATTCCAGGAAAATAACATAACGTGACAGGAAAAGCAAAAACAACCCTTTAGACCAGAAACAAGAGAGCCTTAGATTTCTTAAAAAAGCCTCTGTTTGCAGTTTCTAATTTGCAGTTTCTAAAGTACAGTTAATTTGCAACATTTAATACACAAGTTGTCGTCAGCCTTAAACCTCAATTTCCAGACCTSAGCTGTACCTGGGAGAGCAGCAGGATGGGCTGAGCACACGGYCAAATCCTCCAGCACAACTGCTGAGCCACCACGGCCGAGGCAGAGAATCTGCTTATGTATTTTACAAATAACCGGATCCTTCCATAATCCAGGCTCTGAGAAATGTTTATCTCGCCATGAGCTCAGCTATCCTTAAGTCCTTTCTCTGTTTTTTTCCTCTGTGCTGCCTGATACACTGACCAATTTTATAAAAGGGATTGGCTGAYGGGAGGTCCAGATTCAGGTCAGATGGAGCTGGCCTTTTGGGTATGCTCTCCTAGATGCTGGTGGAAAAGAGGTCTAAAACTCCCCTTTTCCCCTACRCCCTCAAACCAAACCTGCCCAGGAAAGGCATCTATTCTTACAGCCTTCTCCTGCAGAGGCCTGGCTGTTATGCAGAGCCTGAAAACAGCTGCTGCTTCTGGTTCTCCAGGTCCCCAACCCAAACCCGATATACTAGCCAGGACAGACACCGTCACATGGACGCATCAACTTACCCAAGCTGCTCTCTAGGTCTTTGGGTCCTGTAACAGGGAATCTCAATTTTCACTTGTCTCAGCAAGTCTCTAGACCCTACACCCTCTGCTCGTCTTGGTGCACACGCAGCTGCAGCACTGACCAGTTCCAAGTTGCAGGAAAAGGAGAATTACAGCAGGAAAAGCTGGCATTCCAAATGAGAGCAAAGACACATGAAATCCCAACTCTGCAGAGCAGGAAACTTCACCACCCCAGGGCAACAGAAGGTGCTCACACCATTAAACCGACCCCTATTCTGCAAAGTGCTTAGCAATACATTTAAACACTAAGTATATGCTTAAGCAATACATTTCAGTACTTTTGTTCACACAACAGAGTTCAGGCTTGACAAGATATAGCTTGTGCGCATCTTAAGCCTAGTGATGCACAATCTCCTTCCGATCCTTTCTCCAGCATTATCAGCACTGTTCTCAGTCATGTGCCTTCAGTTATATGTCCCAATAAATAAATTAAAGATTTAGGGCAGGTTTTCCCAAAAGCTGTATTGTACCAAACCTCAGATCCAATGCACTTAGCCATGCAAGCAACAAAAGAGCTCAGTAATCCAAACACAGGGCAGTGCTCACGCATTTCCCGTGCAACATTTTCTGCTGACTGTATTTCTAGCWAAACTGCAATTTCTTCTTGCATGTGGTAGCTGCTGAATATGCCACAAAACACTGGGAGATAAGACAGCTTGCAGAACTATTCCYCAGTCAAAATTCATCCCTAGCCATCGCCCTCTTCTTCAGCTGTTCTGCACCACTGCTAGCAAGCTGCGATCTCCAAACTCCAGCAGGTATTATCAGCTGAACCTCAGCACTACCCCCTAAACCTAACTCAGTGAGGAAGTTGTCTCTATCCATAAAAATTCTGGGAGTGCTCACATTCCAACCCAGAACACGGCTGACATCCAAAACGCAACTAACAGCATGGAAAGTGAGCCAGTAGCTTCTCAGGAGAAGCAGCTGCAGGTGCAACTACTCTTTTCATTTGTTTTCTCTGCCTCTTCTCTGGAAATGGGATGAAAAAAGGCATTTATAACTCCACTTTGCAAAATGCATCAGTTAGACCCAAGGTGAGCCCATGTTTTTGAATATAACTGACCTGTTCCAGAAGCAGGACTGGTTTAAATGGCTATATAGGATAATTCTGCAAAGCAACAGTGTTCAAGAGATATAGGGAACTGACTACAGCTTCTCTTAGGTCTCTGCTACCACTGCCTTCTGATGGTCTAGTCCTCTCCACTCTGAGCAGATACAGTCACCCACTGCAACCAGACAACGCAAAATCTTAAAGCAGAGCAGCAATGTGTCATTCCTGCTGACTTTGGTCAGGTGTTAGATACCCAATGTCTCCTATTTAGAAGAGCAGGGCCTAGCTTTTCTCACTACGCCTTTCTACGAGCCAGAGCACCGGGTTCACAGACATCCCTTTAGGGCATGCTTAGACCCTACTAACTGTAGGACAACCGCACCAGGCTTCTGATCTTCCCAAGTTGTTCCTTCCAGAGYGGTCAGAGACTGCTTCATCCATGAAAGGGGTGAAAACTAGATCGTGCAAGAGTTCTGGCATGAAAGCACCGAGCGGTGTGACCACGCACCAGCAGCTACGCGGCCAGGGAGCTTCCCTCTTCCCTTCCCGGGAAGAGGACGAACCCCACAGCCCGCACAGGACACCAGCACAGGGCAGTGTACACGGCAGGCTAGAGTCACCTGTCAGAACAGTACACTGGGTTTATAGTTAAAAACTACAGCTTCCCTGAATGCAAACTAAACACTTAAAAATATTTCCAGTGCCTCTACCTAAGATTAGTCATGTATAGGCAGYAGAGCTACTATATGCAGTCAGGCCAGGAAATCCAACATTCTTTATGCTTACATACACACAGAAATTATCCTGATGTAAAGAGCTGAACTACATAGACAAGACAGAGGCTGAGAGGAAGAGGACAGGCATGGTGATGGAGACAGGACTCATCCCAGGTGTAAAGTYCTGGCTTCTCAAATCCCACTCGCATGTTTAGCCACCACTTTTCTCSCATGTAGACCAGAGCCAAGACGACAGACCCCAGCAGCAACCTGCCACCAGAAAGCCAAAAAACTGACCTTTAAGTCAACTTTATTTGAAAGCCAAAACTCTACCCCACATTTTATTGACCTAAAATTATYGGAAATCACCAAAATAAAAAAACAACAAAACAAAACACAACCCTATTGAAGTTTCAGCTAAAGATGCACAGTTAGGAAAAGAGCAAATGTAACAGGGAGACCATGCCAGCACAAAACCTTTTTCTCTTACCAGTGACTGACTAGCAGCACACCAGAAYTGAAGGAGTTAAAGCCTAGTTTATGCCATTTATGTTTTTGCAAGTCACTCAGCTATCATCAGGCAGACGCATCCTGTTGCGTCTGACATTTCCTTGAGCACTTTTGTCTTACATCTCTGTGCTACCAGTGTACTGATTAGATCCAACACCCCCACAGAAAAACAAACAGCTCTGTGAAAGGCAGAAGCCACGCAGCTATCTTCCTCCCCATCTACAGTTGGCGACAGCAGTTCCAGGAGGAACGAAGCCTGCCGCTCTTCTGGGAGCATCGCACGGACAGATGCCTCCACCCACATCCAGCCCCACTGAGGTCCTCCCCGGGCAGCACCATGGGAGGATGACTCCCGCAGCATCTTCCCTATCAAGATGAGTTAGCTGCTGACAAAGAAAAGGAGAAAGTTAGCACCTGGCAGGTTTTGCTCAAGCAGAGCACAAGCACGTTCCCAGTAACTTTCTCTAAACCCGCAAGGAAAAAAAAAAAAAAGCCAGCCCCCAATGGCTTAGGATTGCTCCAGGGAATAGCTTTCCCACAGGCGAAAGGAAATGTTGTCCCCTCAGTCACCCCAAAAAAGCAACTCTCAAAAGCAGCTTCTCTGGCTTTGACCAAGGAAACATTGTTTTTCTTAATAGGGGTGTTAAAAGAGTTGCTTTACTCTGAACACAGGGAAGCTTGGAGAAAATAATCAGTCACAGAGTCTCCTTTACTCACCTCATTTGGGTGTTTGCTGAAGGATCCCACAGTTCAAATAGCAGTCTGAATGAGCAGATTCCCACTGCTGGGAGCCTTCCAATGTTTTAATTTACCCGACACAAAACGGAGTAAAGGAAGAATTGATCTTCCAGCTACTTGGACCTCTAAAAGTATCAAAACTTCACAGTCCTTTTGACTATGTGAAATTATGAGCATTTGCTACAAGGATCTCACGAAAGGCATAGACTACTTCATGCTTTTATGGAGATGTGCAAAATCCTTTAATGCCGCAAGATTATCTCCCTCATAGCTGCATATATTTAGTTATATCACATCAAAAGTTTGGCTCCTTCAGAGTTGGATAAGCAGCTGAGAACCAAGAAGTAACATGCTTTGAGTCTCACCCCTAATGGATCTTATGACTTATAGGTCTCTAAAGACTAATGATTTTTTTCAAGACTAAATAAATGGAGATTTCACTCAAAGCTGTATATAAGCGATATCTTAAATGGATTCTGTCTTTAAAAGCATGAACAGCTGAGGAAGAAGGCTAGAGTCAGGGAAGAGGAAAAAAAGCTGGTCCTAATTGCCACTCATTCAAAAACACTATCTTGTTATACACATATCTACATTACCCACCCAGAGATAAGATGGAAATGGCAACAGTGAGTTAAGTGTTTACCAACAGACTTTTTATTTCAACAAGAAACACCCCACTGGATGTTAAACACAGGTCCCACCCAATGAAAACATGTTGAAGGAATTATACATTCACTGTTTGCATCAGCAATATGAACTTAAACACAAAAAAATTGATTGCTTTGGCTTCTTAGTCTCACATTAGCAAATGCAATTATCTTTCATTAATTTTACAGAGTGTTCACAGTAGAAATTAAATCATTTCTTCATGTCTGTTTAAGAAAAACTTTACTGTGTTAATTATTCATAAATACCAAAGTCTGTTACTTATTACTCATCACAAATGTGATTCATTTCAATAACGCCTGAATAATTCGGTGCTACCCTATTAGGCCCAGAACACACTGTACAATTGCCAGCATCAGCAAATCAATCACAAACAATAATCCACGCTCGCTCTCCAGTGCCAGCTGCCAAAGAGGAGGAGGAGGAGGAAGGCAGGAGCAGCACTGCCTCCCCACCCCGGTCACCACGCTGCCTTCATCCTCACATACAAAAATGCCGTCCTGCATCTCCTGTCCTGGTTGGCTTTGCTTCCATCCAAGATGCTGCAAACTCCGACAGGAACTGCTTGGGCGAGCATCCCAGCCCCAAACTGGGAGCAGGGAACCAGGGTCCCGAGGGAGGGAGGCAGCGGCTGGGGATGCTCCATGGCTGTGCTTCCCCGCAGGGTTACATCTGGGCAGGCAGCTGCCCAGCAATGGGAATTAGCCGATTGAGAAGTGGGGGAGAATTAATCCTCGCAAGTATGTAAGAAGCCTACAAGGGTAATTCCAAAAAAGGCTGAAAGTCACGAGGGCTGCTCGGCCACAGTAATCCCCGCAGAGCAAAACAAAGCCCAGGCGCCATTTCTGCAGCTAAGTGGTTAAATAAGGAATTACTCAGAGTTTTGCGTCCTGGCCGCCGCTGCTCAGCAAGGACAGAGCTAGCCCAACGCGACAGGGAGGGGAAGAGGGGACTGAAAAGTTACTACAGCAATAAAATATGCTCGCATCTGCTGGAATTACAGATTTTTGTACTGTTCCCTCAGTCATTTTAAAGGACATACCTGGCCACACCAAAAAAAAAAAAATCTCATAAAGTTGCACCAAGTTACAAGTATCTTTTTTTCTTCCCCCCATAATAAAGCCAAGAAATCACCAGTACTTTGGACACAGTTCTCTCCTCCTTACACTCAGTCGGTGCTCGCAGCGGGCAGACAGGGCACACAGACAGCCCCCCTGCCGGGTCCCGGCCCCGGTGGGCTCCAGCCCCACGGTCCTGCCCTCRGCACAGCTCCCGGCGGCACTTCAAGACCCCTGTCCCCTCAGAAAGATCCATTCCCATATCCCATTTTCAGCCACATATTAATTATTTTGCTTTCTAGCAAGTTACATGAGCTAATTTGGGCCAATGCCGTACAGAAATGCTGCCTTTATTATTACAGTTGTGGAGAAAGTAAATTAATGCAAAGGATTGCACACAGAGGCCTAATCCATTTGAGGTAAATCAATGCATTGCACATTTAAATTGCTCTGCTTTCCTTCAGAAAAGTACATTGAAGTGATTCATTAGGCACTGAACTGTTCACAAGAAACAGACCAATTCTCTTAGGCATGCCAGTGCATCTCTGCTAGTTAAATAAAAAGCAATCAAACCTACTAATAAGTCCTTTTTGCCAACATTTACATCAGTAGAGAACATGATTCCTGACAATTCAGATTAAATAAATGAGGGACAAATTGATCTCAGTTAATACGCCTCAGAACTGATGCTCAACTTGTTAAACTTAAAAATCTGTCTTTTAATAAAAATAAATAACCTATTGGTGATGCCTGACTTCCAAGCGCCTTTGATAACCTTTAATAAAGGTTATAAAGTTAATGAAGAGGAATCGCAAGGCACAATCTGTGTCTATTTTAATACAGTCAAAGATGTATTTATAGTTTCATTTTAATATTTATAAATTCTGAGAAAAAAATAGCAGAAAGGCACCTTTTCAAGAAAAAGCAATCACGTCTCAGTACAACAGCACCATGCCATGATGTTCATATTCCTCATTCTCTTCTTTAGGAAGGACCAACTTGGATAACAAATGGCATAAACAGTGCAAGGAATAACGCCTGTGCCTCATTTCTTGCCCTATTGCAATCACCGGGATTTATTTTTGCAACAATTAACATCTCTACCCACAAAAAAATTATCCAAATTTAAAATAAAAGGCTGTAGGAAACACATACTTTTAAGTAACTAAAAGCCAATTTGCACTTTATTGAACATTTAGAGGAGAACTGAAGAGACCTAATATGGAAAATGGTTTTTTAATCCCTTTAAGATGTCCTTTAAGAAGTCCAACACTTCATCTGCAAAACCAGCAATATCAATTTAGAGAGCTTTACAAGTCCTATAATCCAAACTTWAAAAACCACGAACTTAAGTTTACAACCAAGACTTTCAAGGTCAGGCCCTATAATGGGATTAGGTGAAGGAACCACTTGTACTTATGAAAATAATCCCCTCCCCTTCTCCTCCCCTCGAAGCCCCTTCTTTGCTCTGCAGGCTGGCCCACTGCTTCCAACGCCCCAAAACCAGACCCAGCTTCGGTCSCACCAGGTGCCAGGCGGGGAAATTCAGCTGCCGCAGATGCACATTTGCAGGTGGTGAGATAACATTCACCGCGTATCTCACCCTGGAGCCGCAGCAGCCACCACACCRAAATGAGCAGGGTCATTAGGAAATCCCGCTGATAAACGAAGCGGCACAGAGTCGCTCGGGCCTGGCGGCATCTCTGCAAATGCTCCGTTTTTTTTGGCTTTATAATTGTTGCGGAGTTTTTCCCAGGGAGTTCCAGTGATGCGTATTTCAAGGGCGGGCAGGCACCCTCCCGGTGCTCTGGCCAGGACCCAAGTTACAGCAGGTCACCCCATCTGCTCGCTCACAGCCTCCAGCTCAGCCATGCTGGTCCCCTCCTCTCCCCGAGCAGCCCCCCCCGGCCAGGTTTCACCCCCAAAGCAGCAGCGCTGGGGGACCCCATCCTTGGAAATAGTGTCTGCTCCACCAGCACCCAGAGGTTTTAAATTGCCCACCTCCTGCCCAAGCCTTTGCTATCCAGCCCAAGCCTTGGGGTGCCGTGGGACTCCACAGCATCTCTCCTGCGTACAAGGGGTTTAGTGCCGATTTACAGGGCTTAACTATTCCCTAAATTCCACCACTACAGGTGTAACAACACAGCTCATCCCCTGGCACAGCTATATATCACCTTTGCTGTTTCAATAGCAGCTGCTGAGTAGGCCTCTCCCTAAGAAGCAAACCCCCTCCAAGTGATTTTTCTCCCCCTGGCAGCGTTACATGGTATTTTTCCCCCTCCACGCAGAAGCAGCTTACTGGGAAAACCCAAGCACAGAGCACCAGGAGGATCCGAGCTCACGCCAGGGCTGATGGCAACACTTGCTGCAGCAAAGCCGCCTTCTGCCCAGGGCTCTGCCAGTGGTCCAGCTTGTGAGGAGTTGGGCACACCACGGCGGACCACGGAGCGGATGAGATTTGCAGATGCAAATCCCACCACATTTCCAAGAGCATGAGGATTAATCTGTTCAGCCAACAGAGCCACACACAGTAAACACTTCCAGTTTGCTGGGAAATGTTTGAACGCATCTTTTCCTTAGGTTTTCATAAGACTTAACTTCAAAAAGTTTAACTAACATGTAGGGACAAGACAAGAACATCCATGCATTGCCGTGGGCTTCTGTCCCACATCACGACAACGTGGCGCCAGCATCAGGCCTCTCAAAAGCCAGTAGGCACCATCCCTGGTCCTGGTCCAACAGGCTTGTAGCAGCAGTGTAAAATTTTTTCCAGTCTCAGACTTTCTGGCTCTAGAGGCAGTTCTGCAAGCTCGTTCTCCTCTCCACAGAGAACATCTCTTTCCTTTAATGCTAGCTAGGAGGGACACCAAATACAGCCCAACCTCTACCCACAGCCACGTCTCTCACCCGGAAAGGGTACAAAGCCATAACACCACTTAAGAATGTAGGTATCTGTATTTGCCCCCATGTCTCGTTACATTTTCCAGTCTAACCCGAAGGCCTTTTGTTTCTTGCAACGGTGCCATTGGATTTATTGCTATAGACAAGTTCGGTAGGTACTTCCCATAATAATTAGCCAGAGCTGAGCGAAATCTCAGTTCTGTGATGCTCGCACGCAGTTATTTTGGATGCTGCCTCAGTTCAGTGTGCCAAAAGCTTTGAGGCTTCCACAATCCATCAAGTGACCCAAGTCAGTCACTCATGACTAGGAAAAGGCACATTTCTCCTTTCTCACCACCACTGCCAAGTGGCTGAGACAACCCCCTCCTTTCTGCCATCACCATCAGCCCATTCCACCAAACCCCTCAGCAGCAAATCCAGAGCACTCAAAGCATCAGCTTTGCCTGCACCTTCCCCTTCCCTCTCCCAAGATTTCCGGATGCCGGTTGCAGTGGTGAGCAACGCTGGTGGAACAGAAGACAAGCAGGAACAGGGGAATACAGAACATGCACCTTGATGGGACTCAAGGACGGGGGGGGTGTGGGGAATTCCCTCTCCCCACACCCAGAGATTCATGTTCCTCTAGGGGAAGGAAAGACCAAAGGAGGAGAGGGAGATCTATTTAGCTACTTACTATTTATTAAGGAGCACAGGACATCCACTACAAAGGAAAACAAGTTTTGGGAACCTATATAGTCATAGACAGGAAAGCACCCTTGTGTTAAATCCCAAACAAAACAAAAAAATACCACAACAGCCATCCTGAGTATTTCTACTGCTCCAGTGCAGGAATCTGCCCTCCAAGCCTGCAATTCCCAAAGAAAACAGAGGCAGACTAGTGATGGGATTAAGAGCAGAGGCTGGAGGATGAAAGCTGCAGGCAACAAGGTTCTTCACGGGCACCCTCCAGGCTGATCCCATCAGATCATATCACGGCAATGCTCTGTACCTAGTGCTGAGCATTACGAGGTCCAGGACAGGGTATCCTCCAGACTAACAAAGGCCCAACTTTTAAACAAAAGAAAACGCCCCTACAGAACAGCCCAGCTAACCAGTAATCTGACGAGTAGACTCTCCATGCCCCACAAGGCAAACCTCTGTGCAAAGTGATCACACACAGGTGCAAGCTAAAAAGTTTGCTGGAACAATGCCCACTCGTTTGGCTATTCCCAGACAAAGGTACACAGCCCAAAGACGGTAACTACAGATTGCATTATGCAGCTGCCAAGCAGTTCAAATCACTCTTACAGCAGGTCTCACTTTTTAATCACCTCGATTATAAATGCAGGAATTCCCACCCTTGTCAAGCCAAGCTTCACTTGAGGAAATCATCCTCTGCTCCTGACCAAATCCTGCTCCCTGCCCTGACGACGCTCCCCAAACAGGCTTTGCACTCCTCCAGGTCACTCCCCCATCTCTCAGGATTTGCACACCAGGGCTGTGCCGTTCCTTCCCTCCCCGCCAGCACTAACCCAGCACACACCACCCGGGACGGTCAGGCCTCCCCCCCAAAACCCCCGTGCAGGAACAGCCAGGCTGGCCCTGCTCAGAGCCCCTCATCCCACACCTACTGCTGCTCTGAAAGCAGCTATTATCTGTCCAGAAAGTGCTTAGAGTCTGTTACTGCCACTAGGAATAGGTGCTAATTAACTAGTTGTCAGCTGAACATTGCTAAATCGAGAACGCAAAATAAAATTAAAGACAAGGTATTACAATGGGCAGGAAGATTTGAAGGGACTATTGTTCATTTAAGAATTTCTTCTCTTCCTGTATTTTCAAACATTTAGGAGTTGCAGTCCAAATAACTGCTTGTCAAGACATTATTTGGGAGAACAACTGTAGCTATTAAGCAAGCTGTGTAATTAGGTTATTAAAAATATAACATCATTTCAAAGCCTGAGAGAGCAGATCTCTACCTAACACAAAATCATCACAGCTTCATTTTCATCCCTCTCTCCTGGCTTCAATCCCAAGTCACGAGTCCTAGCGACCTCTCAGAAGTCAGCTATGACGATGTACATGGTTTGCTGGACAAGGAACCATCGCTCTGAACTCTTGGGCAGGTACACAAAACGCTTCCGTTTCGACTCAGAAAAGCATGTCTGGTAATCCAACAGGGAAAAATAAAAAACAAAACAAAACAAAAAACATAAAGCCAAAAGCTACAGACAAAAACTCAGCTCTCCGAGCCTGGCATTCCCTTCTGCCTAAGGTGGTGGGTTCAGGACAAGGACTATCCCTGTTTTCCGGAGGGCATGACTAACCCTGAGCACAGACAGACCTGTCTCTGGGGAAGGAAGGGAAACCCTGCCCCACAGCTACAACTCTGTATGCCAGACCCATCTCTGGGGGAAGAGAAGGATAGATCACTGGAAGCGGTTCAGCAAAAGAGAGCTCACGTTACGCAATTTCCATTTCTGCTGACAAACAACATATTTATAGGACAGGTAAACTAAACTACATAGCCTGCAAGGCTCAGCAGCCTGAAATCGGGAAGCTAATAGATCCAGAGGGCAAGGAACTGGCTCCTGATGTTCGCAAATGGGATGTCGCAAAAATGAGACAATTAAATTTTAAAGCAGTAGGGAAAACAAAAGAGCAGGAATCACAATAGCCAAGTCTCATAAAGAGCTGCTTCTCGCATACAGGAAGATAATGACGCTAACCATTTTTCTACTAGATGGCAGTGTAGTGTCACACTATATAAAAGGAATTCTAGAAAGAAATTGCTTTCTATTTCAAGTGAATCTGTCCTTAGACTTGACTTCAGATAGCATGATATATAACAGTACCCTCATTGTAAGCGGACCTATCATTAGTCTACCAGCGCAATAGGAGTTTCTAATTTCCCAGCAAAGCAATGTGAAAAGACACTAAAATACTGAGCTGTTCTGCTACACGGTACAGCTGCGCGCACAGCTGCGGACAAGCTACTTGGTCTGTTACAACTGAAGGTCTGCTGTAATCAAACAGCTCCAGGAGCTGAGGAAGCGGGTCCTCGCTGCTCAGAACAAGCCAGCTGGCCTTTTGAAAGGCAGGGGCAGCATTTAGGCAACCAGCTAGCTATGGTCAGACGAGGTTAGCAACTTCAAAGGAAGGTGCAGGGATGAAGAGAGCGGTGTCACTAAAATTCAAAATGCAAACACAAAATAAACAAGGTTAGGGCTGAAGGACGATGCAAATATTTGCAGGTAATATTCAGCCAGAAGAGTAACCTTCACTTTGCAAGGCCGCCATCCGCACAAGCTAAACTTCAGCCGTAACAAGATACAGTGGCTCACGAACGCTCCCAGAACTAGTGTTAATTCCCGGCGCACACAGGAGCTACAGCATGTGTACCCGGGGAGCTTAGTACAACGGGGCGATTTGCCAGAGATGGAGCAGCTCTCGGGGAAGACTGCAGACAGCCGGAGGACCCCTGCTTCTCCACGAGCCGTGGAAGAGCCGCTCCGGGGGGTCCCCGAGCCGCGGGGCTGCCAGGCCTGTTCGTGTGTCACCCTGCACGATGCTCACTGCTGCTAAGGACCGGACTCTAACTCCTGGGCTTTCCCCAACAGCAGTTACGGTCGCGACAGCCTGCGGGACATCATTTAAAACACTTAACTGGCAGCAGAGGGGGGGTCGGGTTTTGTTTGCTCCACAGAGCTCAAGGCACGCTGCACCCACCACGGCAGCCCCGGACCCGTTTGGCTCCCGGAGCCCTCGCTGCACCGTTTTGCAGCCTGCTCCGTGCCGGGGTGCGCGGTACCGACCGAGCTCACAACCCGCCCCCCCCTCACCGCAGCAGCATCCCCGCCACGACTGCGCCCAGCGGGTCCGCCGCCCTCCCCGCCGCACCGGCGCCCTGCCACCACCACAAGCCGGGGGCTGGGGGGGGCTCAGGGCCCACGGGAAGCTCCCCGGGGAAGGCCCGGGGCCCCCGCACGGCCTCACCTGGAAGGCCGGAGCCGCACCTCCTTCTTGCTGTCCACCACGGAGGGGACGCAGTTGGTGAGCTCGGTCCAGTCGGCGTGCAGCCCGCAGCTCCAGCCGGTGGAGAAGCGGGAGAAGAGCCAGGTCTCCCGCTTGCCGGGCCGGTGGCAGGTGCACTTCTTCTGCCCGGCGCGGCACTCGCAGGGCTGCTCCAGCTGGATGTTGCGGACCAGGTGCCGGCCGAAGGTGGTGCCGCCCGTCTTCTGGATGTGCAGGAAGACGATCAGGTCGTCCCCCTTGATGTTGAAGTCCACCCGCCGCAGCAAGTCGCCGGCGGAGAAATTGAAACGGGGAACGAAACGCGCCGGCGTCTCGTCCTCCGCCCGGTACGGGTCGGCGGCGGCGGCGGGGCTGAGGGCGCGGAGCCGCAGGAGCTGGCACTCGGTGCCCGGGCAGACGTACTGCAGCACGATCACGGCGAAGAGGAAGAGCATCACCAGCGCCAGCAGCACTTTGTGGGACCGGTCCTCCATCGTCGCCGGGAGCGCCGCGCATCGCCGCCGCCGCTCACAGCCGCCGCCGCCACCGCGGGGGGCCACCCCGGCCGCGCTCCGCCGCCATCGCCCCGCCGCCGCCGACGGCCCTTCCCGGCAGCCCCCGCGCCACCTCCCCTCAGTGCGCCTCCGCCCCGCCTCCGCCCCGCCCCGGCCACGCCCCCTCGTCGGGCCACGCCCCCTCCACCGTGGGACCGCYTCCGCCGCGGCCTCTCCGGTACCGGCGCGCGCGCTGAGCTCCGCACGTGGCCGAGCCGCGCCGCAGCGGGACCGAGACCGGGAGGCTTGGGGACCGGGGTGCGTGGTGCTGAGCCGTGCTCCGGCCATGCACCGGACACCGTGCCCTGAGCACGGCCCGGCACCGGGGCGCTCCCTGCTCCTGCCGCCGTGCCGGACCGCGCGGCAGGCTGAAGCGTGCCGCACCCTCGGAGGTCCGTGCGCGGCCCTGCGACCGTTCCCACCCCGTCTGAGCTCCCTGCGGCAGCAGGTTGCCCAGGGCGGAGGCTGCTGTTCCCGCAGGGTTTAAGGGCGGCAGCGCGCCTCCACCCACCACCCACCTCCGTCGCTGCCCCGCTGTGCACCGACCGGGCTGCGCTTTCTCTCCACGCCACACGCTAACACCCGGGTTTTGGCAGGGGGATGAGTGCCTTGACGGTTTTTCTTGACGCCCCGGGTGGTTTCAGTTGATTCAGATACCAAATATACGCGCTCTCTCTGTCAGCGTATTTTGAAACCCCTCTGCACAATGAGAGTGKTCTGTAAATAAAGCAATAATAACAAGGACTCTGTGGGTTTATCTCTGATTAAAGTCCTTTGTATATTTATATGCAAATTATGTTCAGCCCTCCAGCAGCTGGCGTGTTGTCAGTGATGAGGCCYGGTGGATGGGAGCACACCGGTGCTCACCCCCGGTGTGCTGTSAGCGTGGCTGCAAAGCCGCCGTTCACCGCGCCGTTCCGCAGGACCACCGACCCGCTGCACGCAAACCGCCCGGCAGGCCAGGGAGCACAGCACAGCAAGCGAGCCTGGTTTTCTTCTTTCCCTCTTGGGTGCAACTGATGCTGTGGCAATTAATGTCTGGGAAAACTGCAGCCTTGCAAGTGACTTRGAAAAATGAAATACAAAATGAGGCTTCTGGCTAAAGGAGGTTTTCACCCCATCCCCGGTGTCCTTCTGTCCTTCCAAGGAGAAGCAGCYGGAGCAGGACCTGAGGTCTGTCCACTCCCAGTTTGACTGATGTGCTCCAATGTTTAACTGGTGGGCTCAGCTGCAGACGTTACACAGAGGTGCTGCATCTTGCAACGCTCCTTCCCTCTCACTAATCCATGAATTCAGGTAGGGCTGGAAAGGCCCGAGCTTCTCCTTCCCCTCCGGAGCAGGCGGAGGGAGCAGTCCTCCCCAGCGCAGCGCCTCAGTTTCGCTCTCCTGTTGCTTGTGATGCCTCCGTTTCTCTGCCTGGCCAATCACCCMGGAGCTGAATTTTCTAATATGCACAGCAGACAGCAAAGAAAATAATTTGAAAACACTCTCCCAGACCTTTATCCATCACAAAAAGAAAAAAAAAATGGCCTGCCTCCTTTCTCCTCCTCTCACAGTGCTCCTGCAATTCACTTTAAGTAATTTCACCAGGTACATGTGGTGTTTGGAGGGGATGTCTTTATGGTTTTCATCCTTGAGCAACCTATCCTGTCTTTCCTATTTTTTTCCAGTTGTCTCTAATATTTTGAAAACATTTACACTCACAATAATAGGCAATTTTATCACAAAGATTCTAGGCATGAGAACTACTGAGTTAATTTGCTTCTGTTTATATCTGTCTCTCCAAAATGAATGGATTGCACCATTTAATAAAAACACTGTGTTCTGAAATTCAAGCCTTAAAATTGTAAAGATGTTTCTGTGCTTTATATCCATCACTCTCTCACAGTTGTTTATATAAAAAAAATACATTTGCCTCCAGCTTTATTTATTTTACATTATGAAATAACAAAGATGTGTGCTGGGTTAAAACCGATCCTGAATGCTAATACATGAGAATTAAAAGGAGGGAATAATGATGACCTAATGTCTACACTAAATTAATATATACTATAAAAGATATGATGCATACTGGGTTGGTGTTCCCAGCAGAGYCATTATTTTGGAATGGGCTAAACAAACAATGATCATCCTTTCACTGATGAGTGATGGTCTCCAGTCTGCTGCCTTCTCACCCACAGTATGTAAATGATGCTCCCTGGCTTTGATCCAGGGACGCAAAACATTTGCTTAGGCACTAAAGAAATGAAAACCACCCCAAATGAGATAAAAGTAGGAGAGAACAGAGCTGTTAAGGCTTTACAGCATGGGCAAGTTTTGACGGCTGGCATGGCAGCTGGTTTAAGTTAAGAGGTCAAGCAAAAATACTGAGCACCTAGTAACGCCAGTGGAAAAAAAAAAATCTGCCTTCTTCCCAGCACGTGGTATCCGCACAGACCCCAAACACACAGTCCCTATGGTCCCTATTCCCACTCCCCACACACCACCCTTCTCCTCTGCTGACACAGGGGATCCCCGCTACCTCCGTGTGTGCGTGCATGGCTGTGCCCGGACGAGCACATGGGTATGGCCACTGCTCCTCTTCTCTCCCACCTACGAGCATCCTCTCCCGCCGGCTGGTCCCCTCTGTTCCCACCCCATCAACAGCTGCCCCCCCAGCACAGCCTCCCCCAGCCCAGTCCTCCAGTCCAGCCCCTTCCTGCTGCTGCGGATGTGACAGCAGGGTCAGGCTGAGCTGGTGCAGGATCTCATCTTGGGCTGACTCCCCCTTATTTACCCACAGAAACGTTCAGGAAGGCGGGGGTTTTTGTGCAAAGGCACCAGGTATTTGCCCAGAGGCAAATCAATACACCACCTCAAGCCCTAAATTGATCTTTGCAGCTTTAGGAAACTATTGTTAGCTCTTCATGGSGGACTGATCATCACATCCCTGTCTATTTTTTGAAGACCTTTGTTTCCACAGCATCTGGATTTCACCTCTGCATTTGCCTGGCAAATGGTGACTGCTTGGCCCTAACAAAAAGAAAACACACATCACCTTTGAGGTAAGCAGGCTGTTAATGTATAAAACTGAGCTTTATTAGGCATTAACGCCTTCAGCTTATTGAAAGGATTGAGGTTTCATGTCAGTTCAACCAGACCAGCTCCCAGTGTCCGTTGTTCCGCTGAGGTACGGGCAGGGGTGCAGGCAGCTGTGAAACCCCTGGGCAGAGAGGCAGGACTGGGCTGTGGCAGCCCCGGCCAGGGCTGGGGTAACCCCGACTGCTGGGGCACCCGCAACTGCTGGGAGGATGAGGTCTTCTTCAAATCAGAGGGGAAACTGTATTTGCACAATAGCACAATTAGAATAACTTGATTAAAAGAAATGCAAATGAGCCATTAACTTTGCTTCACTAAATCTCCATGTAATGTGATTCTTCTTACAGTACCTGCGCAGGAAGGGGGAGAAGATAAATGAAATAACTACAGAAAAGCCTCCCATGTCATGAAAATGGCACATTTATTAAAATAACAACCACCACCGTCACCAGCCCAATTGCTGCAGCTTTCTTTTATGGAATTGTCTCTCTCAGCTGAAGCAGCTGATGGCTGAACAGGTTTGCGGCCAGGGCATTCAAAACCCACGCTTCCCATCGTGGGTCCTCAAAGTGGTGGAGCGGGTGCTCCAGCCTTGTCCTCCACTGCCCCAGAAGGACCTCTCCCTGCACCACTTCCATTAGACCTGTGCAAACCCAGTACTTTGATAGTTTTACTTCTCTGTTGAGATTGGGTAAAACTGGATTATGGAGTCAAAAGATACCACTGGGGGACAGACAGTGTGAAGACACCACCCTGTTCCCTGAGGAAACAGGGCTTAGAAAGAGTGGAAAAGCACAGAGCAATGAGATGGTCATTGCACGGGAGGAGAAGCAGGGCCGACAGCAACGAAACGGCCAGCAAAGGGCCAAAGAAATGCTGTGGTGGGAGAGGGACAGAAGCTCTGCTAACACCTCACAGAATAAGGCCCTTATCTAGAAAAAGGGTATGCAAATGAGCAAAGGCATGGAGCAGCAGGGTGATGAGTAAAACTAATTAGAAAATGAGGCTTGATTATTCATGGACTTGACATATCAGAGAGCAGCTAATCAAAGGAATAATACAAGTTTGCATATTCTTTGTAATGTGGGCATCAAAGCCTTGCTTCTTGTCACTATGGCATCACCGCCACTCATTCCTAAAACCAAGCACGCTTGATGCAAGCATAACGTCTCGCTCTGGATCACGGGATGGGTCTTGGAGAGCCTGAGGTGTCCAAAAGCACTTTTGTTTTTTCCAGCTATTGAAGTGATCTAGTGGTTATATCTACTTATAGATCTTGCCTTCCTGAATACAAACATTGCCCAAAGCTCTTTGCGTGTGTAGGAAACTGGGCAGCCTTTAAAAGCTTGAGCCAAAGACGTGGAAATTCAAGGGACCCACCTTGCAAGCTAATTGCAAGATAATCCCTTACGRTTTCATTTTGCTGCCGACTGATCGCTAAATAAACTTTGTAGAAATCACACACGGGAAGATGGACTTGGTGGGAGGCATTTGCACAGTACTTGCTGGGTGCAGGAAGCTTTCAGAAGTACCTCCTTCCCAACACGTGGCATCAGAAACCATTCATGCAGGCTGTTTATTGCAGCAAATCTTGGATTTTCACCATCAGTTGGAGCCAGCCAAAAGGCAGGCTAGCTTTCAAGTTACGAGGTATCAGCTGTATTTCCATTTCACACATAGATCTCCATCCTGTGAAAGGTTTTATAGGAGGACCTGATGTGGGGCTGGCATCTGGACGTGTACCAAGCTTCTGGGCGACACTCAGAGTGAATAAATGATACTGTCCCATCACCACTGATTCTTATCCCAGCATGAAATTGGCTGAGAAACTGCTGAAACATCAAATTCCCTTTTGATGAGGACAGCCTGGGACAACTCCAGGGAACAGGATCCATGGGGATGAAAGGGCTCTTTCAAGTATGCCTCCAAATCAGTGGGAAAAGTGAGAAGTTGGGAGCGCTCCTGCCACTGCTTGCTCRTCTGAATAATTACAGTGATGGGTATATTAATACCATTTGGCATTAGAGCCAAAAAGCAACCAAGCATTGAAAGAGATTACTGGCGAGGTGTGTGAAGCACCCTTTTGGAGGTGCTTATGAGCAGATTAGGAGGAATTAGAAAGRGTGTGAGCCAGCGAAGTCCAGGGCTGCAGGCCATATGGTCCAAGGGACATTTTGTGTCCACTTCCAAGATATATAATGCAATCCTGGTGTATATCTGACCTACTTTATAACAAAACCTACAGCATTTACCCGATTAAGGTAGGTAAGAGACTAACTTAGATATTGTAGAGTGGTCTTCAGCAGTGGTTTCATGCTGGAGAGAAATGCTGTTAAAGGACTCATACAAATATTTGTTGCATCTTCCTAAAACCAATCATTTCACATGGCCCTGAAAAGAACAGTGGGAAAAGACACAATATTACCTATTTAATATTATTATTTAAAAGACACAATATTACCTATTGTAATATTACAATATTACAAGATAGCATTCCATCTCAATAGGTAGTCCTGTGTGGAGTAAGTACAGTGGGATTTGGTCCAAAGGCATTCAAGAAATCTGAAACGTGAAATCTGCCCTTCACAGTGAAATTATTCCAGTTTAATTACACTGGTTTTGAAATAGATTTAGCTAAACTGGTACCACCCTTTTGCCTGGACACTCTTCAACCCTAGAGTAGTTAATATTGATTTAACTTAATTTGGTGTCATTCTGTGTACAGACTGCATCTCGGATGCTGCATAAATATTTGCGTATTGAAATGGATGCTGAATTCGGGCAACACAGTCTTGTGGGATTAACCTGTGTGAGAGGGGATCAGATACCGGAGAAAAAAAAAAAAATCACAGGAAGAGGTCTTAAATTTCCACAGATGAGTTCATGCAATTATCTAATTTGCAAAATGAATGAAAGAATAAATGGAGGTGAAGCAAAAAGAACCCCAAGCATTACCAAATAATAAAAAAAAAAGGAAGCTTTGAGGCCAGCTTCTTCCCAGAGCCTCCCGAGCAGCAGGGCTGATGAATCTTCAGGGAGTGATCTTGTAGTCCAGTGAAACAAAGAAACGCTCATTTCACAGTGAGATTTTGCAAAAGCAGATTTACCAGGGATAGCAAATAAATAATTCACAGTTTCTGAAGATGTGAAGATAAATTTTCTTTCCTTTATTTCAAATCTAGTTCTGCCATTTGCAAAAGGTCTACAGCAAACATCCCCCTACAAAATAAAAATGAGGGACAAAGCAAGAGTTTCACTTTCCAGTTATGTATAAAAGGACTCCTAAAAAAGAAAAAGCTCACCTTTCTCTGTAGCCCCCTCCTCCGCTGCCACAATCCACAGGGAAACAGAATATTTGTGTTATATTGCACTGAAACTTCTGGAATAAGAAAACAAAAATCAACATTTAAAATCTAGATGTCACCACAACAGAATTCAGTAGGCAATCCCCACTGGGACTGGATGTAAATAAAGAATATTGAGCACAGCAGTTTCTTGTTGTTTCCCGAAAACACTTGGGGTTCATAGCATTACAACACTTCGCAATAACTAAAAGAAAACCAGGGCAGTATGAATTTGTACCTCCTGACCCTAAATTCTAGCCATTGGGTCAGGTGGCCTGGGGCCACGCTTTCCCCGGGCGCCCGTGGCCAGCCCTGCATTTGCATTACTAAAGGCACGGGCTGCTCTTTGAATCCCCGCTTTGTGGGAGATGCTGCCAGTCCTGCATGTGCCTTAGCTGCCACTTCGCCGGATTAAAATAGTAGCAGCTATTTTAATCTGCTGCTGGAACACATCTGAAGAAATTCCTTGCAATTCCTCTCTTCTCTTCCCAGCTGACACAGAGCCGCGTGGCAGGGAGCGCACGTGCAGTTAGTGTCCCCTGSCCGGATCCATCCTTGCCTTGGACAGGAGAGGCGGATGTGGGGGTACCCGCTCCATGCTGCGAGCACCCCTTTGGCCGGTGAGGGCTGAGCAGCACGGACTGGCCCCATCGTTGTCCGAGCCTCCTGCTCAGTGCCTTGGAGTAGGTTTGGGATGCTGCAGGCCCCTGCAAGGGGTGCTGGGGACCMGCAGCAGCCCCGCCACAGCCTCAGCTTCCCCTCACCCATCTGATGCCAACGTGAGCTCTTCATCCTCCAGGCTGAGGGCTGCGTAGTCAAACATCTGCCACGTAGACTGTAAAATCTGCTTAAATAAGAGAAGCTAACAGATGACCTCTTCTTTGTCTTGAACCTTTGTTAATTGCTGATTGATCTAATGAGAAAATAAGTGGGCAGAGGAGAGAGGGTTAGTGCTGTTGYTCCTGCCCTGTCACGGGTGGCAGGGTCCGCTGCTGTTGTGTGTACACTCTGTTATACACAGATGTTCTGCGTGCACTAGATTRCTGTAGCAAAAATTACCTGTGCAAAGAGATGGTAAAGACAGCTGTTCTTTTAATGCGTGGGGCTGATTCCACTCCTTTTCCTGCTCACCTTTCCCTATTAAAGATAAGCAACACATAACAACATGGTCCTACACACTAAGGAGTGTATGACAGCACCTCTCAGCATCAAAATTCAGCGGATCTCCTACAAGGAAATACATCCTCCAACAGCACAGAGCTTTTGCGGACCTGCCTAGGTCCCAGGCGATATTTTTACATAGCAGTGGTAAATTCTTGCAGKTTTTTGTGTCTGAAAATACTTGGGAACAAATTGATACATTTCTATACATTCTTCCAACCTGCCTGATTGATGCCTGTTCATATTTTTAGAGGKCTGATCCTGGACAGCTTCAGACTCAGGGTCCAGCCTCAGAGAGGGAGCTCCCAAAGCAGTCTGCTGCAGCCATCCCTGCGGGGGAACCTTGGTGCGGGACAGGTTCTCCCTGAGACTGTCCATCCCAGGATTACTCACCCTGCCCCATAGGACTTTCACCCAAATACATTTCCCCAGCAGATCTGTGCCTTTACACATTTTTGGGAGCAATCCACCATCGCTCTCCATTAACTAAAAGATTAAAGCAACATTGGGTTATAAACTCTGTCATGTCTTTGCTCGCACTCCCTACCTAGCAAAAATCTCTTGGCCAAGGAGACTATCTCCATTTGCCACTGGCTGTTGGACCAGTTCTGTGGGTTTACATGAGCTGAGGAGTTCCATGAGCTCCCTCTAACTGTGAATTTTCGAGGGACTCTGGATACATTAATCTGCCAGAGACCTGGGACTGTGAATGGGAGGCTGTGACACTACGCAGAACACTGTAACAACCAGAAGAAAAATAACTTATCAAAAATATTATTTTCTTTCATGCAAAGAATCAAACTTTAAATGATCCCATCTGTCGCTTTCATTTGCACCCTGTTCCATTGGCTGGATTTTGCTCATTAAGATAAATTTCAAGCCAGCAGATCATTTTTACCTTCAGGGCTTTGATGAAATGTAGTGTTTCGGACTTCCTCCCGTCCTCCATTTTTGACAGCTGTGACACAGGAATAAGTGTATTTCTCTTATGCTGCTTTCCAATTATATGGAATAGCTTTGACCTTCCAAAAGGGAAAAACACTACGTTCAAATTCCTCCTCCCTTCCCCCATGGGACTAGGAGCTGGCCAAGCCCCTCCAATAAAAGTTTCCCGTTTGACCTTGCATCATAAACCCCTCTTTTCTTTATTACTCCCTCTCCCTAAAGCTTCCCCAGCAAACCTCTATCCCTTCCAAGACGCGGGCTGGAGAGCTTCTATGTTGTGCAAATGGTTCAAATGTCTTTGTTTCTTCCCTGAAAAGACATAAGAGAGATTTGTTGGATTCCTTACCTCATAACCAAACACAACCGTATATCGTGCACTTTGCATGTTACGGCTCCCTGTGACTTATTTTACTGTTAAGTGTAATTACGCATTGGAGTGGTTTCATGAGGGATGTGATAAATCATCTGCCGCTTAAAGTCTTTAAATCAAGACTGGGTGTTTTCAGTGGGGTCCTGCTCCGTGTCTGGAGCACACAGAGGCTCTCAGTGCATTTACAGGAGGGTATATAATCACATGGTCATGGTCAGCCATGGTATTGAGGAATCAGGGGATGGGCGGACTGGCCTTTGTCATGCAGGATGTAGGATTAGTTGGACTTAATGGTCTGTTTTGGCCTTTAAATCTATGAATAGGGAAAAGGAAAGAGAAAAAACAAAAAAGAACAAAAGTCCCTATTATAGCCAGCATGTTTCCGCCTTCTGAAAGCGGAGCCAGAGGGACTGCAGGCAGCTGGGGAAAACCAAGGGCACCCCTGTGCGTTGCCCCCTGCACCCAGAGCCCCCACAAACTCCCCAAACAGCCTCTTGCAAACAACCCAGGAGCCCAAACCCACTGGGATTTGCTGACGTCTTGCAGAAAACAGCAGACGTGAGGACATGCACGCTGCTCAACTGATTTTCATTTTTTTTTCCCCCTTGAGGTCATTTTAGGTGTTCCAGAACTAGAAATCTAATGCTTTTTCTGTTTCTAAATTAAGCTAATTAAAATTTTAATCTGGTGGACATTATCTTATTGCATAATTAGAAGAGCTTATAGTGCAGCGGTTTGGTTGATACCAATCCTTTTTGCTTTAAATTGGGTTTCATTAATTGAACGGAGCTTAGATAGGTGCTTATAAGGTAATAAGCTATCTGTTCTTAAAATACTCCATTTTCCCTTGCAACTGTACCTGCTCTGAGCCTGCATGCTTTATGCTATAACAGTTTTCCTTTAGTGAAGAGTGGGCAATTACACCCATGATCCGAACGAGAATTTCAGGGACAATGGGCACCCCTTGTAGACACCATTGCAGACTGACTCCACGTAGCAAACACGAAGGATCCTCTTTGGAAAATGGCAAATCCAAACTCTACCCACTGACTGGCCGATATCATCTGCTTAACCATGGGTTATTGCATAATTAATTACTCCCAGGTCTTTGTTAAGTCCTGAAGAATCTTTCTATAGACTAGATTGGTATTACTCTGCCATTTTAGAGAGATTACTGTTAATTAATTTAACTCGTCTGCATACCTAAAACTCAGCTAAACCCTCTATTGTGTCATCTGCTGTCATTTCAGATGTGTAGGACTTCCAAACTCCCATAGAAATAGAAATGGATTAAAACCGTCTACTCAGATATAAAACAATTTAAGAAATAAGTTGCTTTTCAAAACCTCCCGCAGTGCCCCGTACAGAGTGGGACCGGGGAGCCGCCCGGGGCACTGGCAGAGCCCTTCCAGCAGGTTATCCATCCCACCAGGAGTCAGCTTCCCTCCAGGACTATCAACCCAGGGCTTTCCGAAGACACTAAATTCCCTGAAAGCATAAATAAAATGTTAAACCACAATTTATCTACTCCTGRGGCTAAGGCACCCACACCGGTGAATGTAAATCACATGGAACATTTATGATCTACTGACATATTTCCCTCCTAAAATAGGAGCCCRACACATGTGAATCCTCACAAACGCTTCTCCGGAGCGGAGCCGAGCAGCGGCACAACCGACATGGAGGGATGTGCTGGCACCCCTTCCCACACTGAGCATGTGGGGGCACGAGGGGTGCTTGCCAAAAAAAGGGTGCCATCCCCATCCCATTCACCCCAGCACGTCGCCATCCCCGGACATGGTCACCAAATCTGCGTGGGAACCCGCACAACACCTAAGACCAACGGGCCCATGGATGGGTCGAGGGCTCTTGCTGCTACCACAAATAAAACAGTAAATAATTACGTTAATAATGAGACAGACCTTCCAGCTGGCCAAGTCACAGTAGCTGGAGTATTTTTTTGTCAGTAAACAATTTCAAGGAAAAAAAAAAAAGCAAGCAACCTTTTGTCAAAAACAAACAGCTCCGTGCAGCAAGCATCCCTTGGATAAAAATTGCTATTTTTTTCCATAAGAAAAGCAGAAACCAATTCAGGTATAAAAATTCTTGATTTTCTGCAAAACACACACAAAAACCCTCACAAGAGGGTTTGAAAACACTGTTTGTTTCTCAGGTAGCAGCTTCTTCTGAAAATATGGAGATTTTTAGTAGAAGGCTGCAGCTAAGGTTAAAAAAAGGAGCTGCCATCCCACAAAGCTGAGMTCAGGTGCTCACCTGCTCATGCAGATTTTGTTTGGAAATCGGCACAAAATAGCTCCACTCCTCCAAAACGGTCAACACTTAAGCAGAATCCATTTCCTAACCAATAATTCATTTCCAGAGTCATCAGTAACTCTGCGYAAGATGAGTCCCAGCAGCCCTCTCTCGGTTTAATTTGCACACTGGTTTTGTTCAGGATGCGATCCCTGCATTGCCACCTTTCCGACACCGGCATTTTCCAGGCTGGCAGCCAAAGGGATGCTTAGGCAGACATTCATGCAGACAGAAAGCTGAAGCGGGTTTGCATTACATTTGCTCCAAGAGGGGCTGGATGGAGAGCAGTGGTTTGCATCTGGGCAAGGGGTCTGAGCCAACGCGTCGCTCAGACACTGAGAGTTTGTCTGCGATGAGTGCACTCTCATGCTCGTGGCAGGGAATGGTCTCCGCTGATACCAGACCCACCAGCTCCCTGCCAGCATAGATGTGTCTCTCAGTAAGGTATGAGGGATCAGTCTGCACTTTCTTCACGGTCAAAACCCAAGGTATATTAGCTATGAAGGGAGGGGCTCACACCCCATCATTTCACCTTTCTTGAATACTCTTTCAGGGGTACCGAAGCATAGGATCACAGCAGTGTTGGTGGGAAGGGRTGTCCAGAGCCTCTCATCCAACCTCCCCCTCAAAGCAGGGGTGTCACCAGCGTTAAAGGAGCTTGGCCATGGCTTTGTCTAGCCAGGGCGTGAAAACCTCCCAGGATGCGGATGCCACATCCCCGGCGGGTGACCAGGGATGCATTTCTCTCACAGGGAAGAAGTCTTTCCTGATGTCCAGTTTGAGCCTCTCAAGCTGCTGTTGCCCCTCGTAACATCATTTGCCTTCACCGAGAAGTTTGGCTCCATCATTTCTGCAGCTTCCCAGCAACTAGCTGTAGGCTGCTGTTAACTCTCCCCTTCACCAGTCTAAACCAGCCCAGCCCCATCAGTCAGAGCCTTGCAGGGCAGGCGTCCCAAGCCCCTGAACATCTCYGTAGCCCTCCTCTCCAGTTTCTCCAGTTAAACTGGGATCAGCCGGATCTGGTAGTACAGGTCTAGGTCTTGCTCTGTACTTCACAACATACATCCCACTCCCGTGGAGCCAGCCAAGCAAAGACTGCCCCAGGCCACCGAGGGTGGCACAGGGACCTCCCACACATCTTCTCTGACAGCAGCGCTGAGGAACCCAAGTTAAGGGGGCAGAAAAGAGAAACCATTCAGTTATGATTTATCCCATTCACTGAGTTGTCTGAAAGCTGCACCTTGGGTAGGCATTAAAGCCGCTACGGTGTCTATGGCTCAGCAGATGTTCACTATTTGGTGGCATCCAGCTACRTCCTAAAGCATTCACAGCCTCCAGCCTGAGTAAAGTCCTCCCTCTCCACTTAACTGCTCAGCTTACATGGCAAAACAGCTCTCCCAAATATTCTTGCAGCACACCAAACAATCTTGCTGTCGGGCCTCAAATTTCAGTGTGATTGGTAATCAGTGCATCAGCCATCAGAAGTGGGTTATTAAAATATCTGTCATGATGAACAATGTAAAATAAATGCAGATAAATTGTATTACTCTGGGTCATTTAGTTTTAAGTGCAGCAGCCTCTGTGTTTTTTGCCACTTAAGCGATATGCAGCATGAAACAGCACAAATAAATACAGATGTAGAGAACATTAGATACACTTTGTAAGAGCAAATTATGCACGTTCACATTTCATTCTAGTTAGATCAAAATTAGATGGTTTTCCTCCATTATCTCAGTGGATTCACTAAAAGCCAGTGATTTATGAAAGAAACTGGTGTGAATGCCATTATAATTGATTAACCTAAGAGACTGGTGACCTACTTATAGGTATACAAATATGATTATAATTGTGCAGTAAGTAATTGAATGTTCTGCAGGACTTCTTTATAATGTGACTGTAATGCATAAAAACAAGAGGGAGACAAAAGGTTTCAACCCTGTGCAATGTGCTGAGATCCTAGGAGAGGTGCTGAGTGCTTCCCGCTCCTGTCGAGGTGAATAGGTGTTRAGACCTTGCAGAATCAACCCCCTCCTGAACGGCAGCATTTTCCATAAATAGACTATCGCTTGGACAAAAGGCTCCAGCCTACTTTGTGGCTRGGATAACTTTCGACACCCTGAGCAGGTCTCATCATCTGGGAGATGCTGCACGCAGACCCCCTCCCAGTTCATCACTACTGGGGCACCTTCTCAAGGACTTCCTTTGGGTCAAGGAGGGGRGAGAGGCAGATCCAGACCAGAAACTCTGTAGTTATAAAACGAAGCTATGGGTCCATATTTCTAAACCACCCCTTTGCAGCAGGACTCAGCACCGCTGCAGTGGGTTTGGGAATCTGCCAAACCCCAGGTCTCTACCAGCTGTGACTGAGAGTCCACCACTGCTGCCGTGTCTGCTAATGGGTACCAGTGTCCACGTTGCCTGTGGTACAGTCACAGGCAGGACACAGCAAAGAGCAAGAACATCTCACTGCCTCCAGTGGTTCACAATCCACATACAGAACAGGGGGCAACATGTAGGCAGTCCCCAACCGCTGGAAGCTCATGGGTTGAAGCCCAAAGACCTTACCTAGACCATGCAAACGGCTCTAACCCTGCAATCCCAGGCAAAGCTCTTTGCTAATTAAGTCTCCCAACACCTCAGCAGKGTGCATCCTGCTGGACCACGTACCAGCACCACCCAGCCCACAGCTGCCTAGAGGCTCTCACGGCATTATTCTGTGTCACAGATTTTCCTGTATCTTTTGCTGCCAGTCACTTCCTCYGACTTAATTTGTCTGAACTCCTCTGCATGGACACGGGTGGCAGAGCTAACCTCTGACAATGACACCGAGTAGCTCTCTGCAGAACAAAATTCTAGATTCCTAATTTGAATGACTAAATATACTGAAGCCCAGTGATGAATTATTTAAAATCTATACAAATTCTGATGCTACACACTGAATTAGAGACTTGAATGCACCTCTKCAATCGTGAGTCCCCCTGCCTATAGCTCCATCATGGAAAAGCATCCATTTAAACCTTCTGGGATAAATGATCTGTTAAAATTCCCTGGACTGGAAACCCTGGAGATGATGTGGGAGCCAGGACTTGCTAGGATGGGATTGAGTTAATTAGCACTGTGTCTGAGGAGAGCTGTAATAGCRTAATGAAACAAATAGAATAAAAGCAGTCTAAAGTGACTCCAGTGGATTGATGGGCGCTTCCTGCTGACTGTGGTAYGGTCAGGATTGTAACCATGCGTGCAGGGTGATGCATTTATCATGCATTGCTCGTGCTGGAGGAGATGGATGGGGAAGAGGGTGCTGGCAGCCCTGCAAGAGCTTTCTGGTATGATGTGTGCTCGGGGCAGAAAGGTGGGAACTATTGCCAGCAGCCCCTTGCTGCCACAGCAAACCTCACCCAGTGTCAGCCCTGCTTGTGGAGAGCCAAAGGCACCAACCCCTAAATCCTCTTGCAGGGTGGGGTCAGGTCCAGCGCACACTGCTCCTGCAGAAGCTGCCGTCAGGGATGCACTGTAGCACTGGGAAYGCCTGGCTCCCCAAGGATAACCCTACACCCAGCTCCTGCATCAGCTGAAGGTGTCCCACTGCTGGTGGGGGGCCCTGGGAGGGCTTGCGGGACTCCCATCCCCTCTGCCCCAGCCTCTTGTCAAGCACATGCTGGCAACGGCCCCACTTTACCCTGTAGGAAAGCACCACYGCCACTCAACTGCAAAGCCAGACATCTATGGCACATCCCGGAGAAGAGTTTGCATCTCACCTCCTGAGGTGTTACCTCTCAGCTGGGCACGCAAGTGACTRGGTGAAGATGGCCATGTTTGTCTTCTGCATCCATCCTTTCCGATACTGGTGGCCGCTGAGGGATGACTGACAGGTTCTGCTTTTTCAGTGTGTTTTGCATTCTTTTCCATATTCAGTTGTCTGGAAGAGGAATACATTGGCCCTAGCAATGCTGCATTTGAGAGAGGTGCTGGCTTCTTCAGAGTAAATGGTTCAGGGTATTTTTACAGTCTGCATAAAAATACTGACACTGCCTGTATGGATAGCTCTGTKACCGTGCCTGGGGCCAATAAAGAAAGTGTAAGGAAAAAAAAGAAAGCCACAAATTAAACCCATACTTTACAGCAATCAGACTCTTCCTTTTAATTTTTAAACTTCCCAAATTCTAGCTTCCACCAAAAYGAATCAGTAAAGGATAAACAGAGCTGCCAAGCTGCACTATTTTGAAGCAGAGAGATGACTCCCAGCTTGGCCAACTATTCTGACTGCCAAACATAATATACACTAARATGACAAAGCATAACAATGCAAAAGACCACGTACTATCTTCAGTCCCTATACAGCCCATACCTATCTCTACCAYGGGGAACTGGAGCTGTGCCCAGCAGTTGTATCTAGTCCTGAGCATTGCCTATCTACCAAAAACTAGAGAGAACTGCTGGGGACAGATAGCAGCTATTAGCTGAGCTAGTGAAGTGATACCTGCAGCTTTGCTTAAGCAAGAGGAGCATAAATAAACCCAGCCTGGCTTTCTCCACAGCCAAACTCCTCATCGCTGCTGCAGAAGCATTTCTGTCATGGCTTTGCCCAACCCACTATTGCTCAAAGAGGCAGGAGCGAGCCCGACCCACACAAGCCCCGTAGGAACTTCATTGCTCCAGCACCGTGACATATCTCTTTCTACATAGCTTTTCCCCGTCCCTACCAGCAGCATCTGAGCCAAACCCCCAGCTTCTGTTTGCCCCTCCACTTCAGACCTCTCCTCCTTTCAGTTGCAGCTCTACAAGTCCAAGTGCAGGGACAAGCCTGCTAATATGAACTGTGGGGGCCAAACGAATCCCTACGGGCAGCACCTGTGCCCTTCTCAGTCCCTCCACGCACATCAGCTGCTCTTCCTTCCTAAGCTTTGCTTGGAGTGAAGASAGTCCTGCAGTGAAATAATCCCAGCCTCAAGCCTGTTGCAGAAATTAAAAATTATTTTCTTCTAGTTGGATGCAAGGCTTACTAATTACCCACCAGCATTCGGGTGGCAAGTTTGTCACATGAATAATTGTGTGTCCACAAAAGTGTTCCACTGGTAGGGTTATTAGCAGGAAAACAGGAATTCAGTTGGAAAGCATTAATAAACCTTGAAGACAACAGCCATTATGGTGATTGATCCACTATCCAAGTGTACACAACTCGTGCAGGATGGAGGAGCAGAGGTTATTGCACAGGGAGGGTGTGCTGAGAGGTGGGAAGGAAGGCCAGCTTGTTGTAGAGGTCAGGGATAAAAATTGGTACTGTCAGGTTCAAAAGCGCTTAAAAAACCCACACATCTTTTCCAAAGCTGACTCAAAATTAGATTATTTTAGTAGTCTGCAGCATTTGCTACTTAGGCTGCTGCTTCTTTTTCTTTTATTAAACATGGGCAATGGAAGCAGAAGAGGTTTGTGTGTGTCACAGGGCAATTTGTGTTCAGTCTCCAGGACCAGGAGACGCTGCAATGCGGAGACAGCAGATGCCCTGAGAAACAGACYCAAACATGCCCGGTGCACCCGTGCCTCCGCCTGAGGGGAGTGATAAAATCACCAAATTGCTTCAAGGGCTGAAAGAAGGATTAAGGAGAGAACCGAGTTGCCCAGGAACTTCTGCCCCAGCACACTGGGGCTGCTCCAGGGCTCTCTTGCCCATGAACAGCTGCGCATTGGGAACATCTCTCCTTTCTGCTTGTGTGCCCCAGGGGTTTGTCCTTTGGCACTCACTGGAGTAAGTTTTCAGTCTGCCTGGATAATGATGCTGGTAAGAAAAGGAGGAGGTGAACCTAAGCTGGCTTGTCTGGCAAGCTAGGAACACGCACAACTGAAGCTCTGCAGCATCRTGCTCTTCTGCAGCTCCCTTTGCCTCCCTGGAAACATCCTTTTCTGCAGGGCTATTGCACCCCATCCCAGCAGTACTGCCTTTGCAAGAGCTGGATGGAAAACCTATGGCCACATGGGAGACAGAGCACAGGGAAATTCAGGTCCCTACACCCAGGACCACCACTGGGACYGGGTGCAGCCTGTGATCCACCCCGAATTGTTCATGGCTTTACAGTTCACGCCAGGCTGCACTATAGGGCGTTGAGCTCATTGCAGTATTTTTCCTTCTGAAAGGAAACAAAACCAAACTCTTGCCAGTTTATTATTTCAGCTAATTATATGAACCAACAGTATTTCATCCAAACCATTTTAGGAAAATAATTGGAGAACGTTTGCAAAATTCAAGCAACCATTTTTTTCCTGCCAGGGTGGCAGATGCAAACATAAAGAGTAACATGTCCATACATCTCCAATCTCAACTTCTTATGAAACAAAATAAAAGCAATCTGGTTGTGAACTGATCCAAAGCAAATATAATATTTCAGAACACTCCACATTTAGTTGGTGGGGCTGATTTATATAATGCAATTTAAAGCCCAGTGTGCAAATATGGAGAGGAAGACTATTTCCSCTTCACACTTTCTTACCTCGCAGACGTTGTTTTTGTTCTGCATGCAAGTGAGGAGCCCTTGGCCACTGCAGCAGTCGCCTTTGAAGGATGAGCACTTGACAAATTTGTATGGCACTTCCGAAAAGGGTTGTTTCACAAGCCAGAGGTTCCCTTTGTCATATGTAGCACTTGGCCATTTATTGTGTGATCCGTGAGATCACCGTGCAGTGGTCTTCAAAATAAGCATTGCCCAAAGCATTCCCTGCCCGATTTCGATTTGCAGGYGCTTTCTCTATTCCCAACTTACAGATGGAAAGAGAGGGAGGGAGAGGGTGGCGTCTTTCTCAGGGCAGCTCCATGCACAGGCTGAATCTCAGCACCCGCAGCCAGCATGCCACCGCCGAGCCCAGGGCAGCAGGATAGGAGCACCCCATGCGGTACCCTCTCCTTCATCACACACCATCTTAGAGGCAAAGAGCTCATTGTGTTTGAGGTTTCCACCACCCCTTTTCTGAGGAAGTGTTGCTCCAGCCATTGTCTCTGTTCTGTTTTTAGATTTCATGGTTAGTTTCCAAGATTTAGTGGCTTTTCAGCAGGCAGAAGAACACCTCAGGTTCGTGGCACTGCAGTCCTACTTAGAGATAATTGCCAAAACAAATGAGAAACAAGGGGACACCTAATAAAAACTGAAAATCATATGCTTTAAAAGTGAAATTAAAAAAAAAAAAAAAAGAGAGGAGAAAGAAATACCAAAAGGATAATTGTCATTTTCGGCAAGGAGGCCACTGAAGGATTTCCAAAACCAGTTCAGTCCCAGTTCTCAGTTTACCTTGCTAAACCTTGATCCATCATTTTGCAATGAGCCTAAGCATCCAGAAACCCACAGGCTTTCTGAATGAAATCCTCCAGCCCTCCATCACAGGCTGCAGGCAGGAGGGATGCCAAGTGCCTGCTCCGGAGGGTTGCTGCTGCTGCCTTGGCCAGAAACACTCCCRAATCCTTCCCCAGCTTAATCCCATCCCGCCCCCTGTTCCCTGGGCGAACCAAAGCTGTGTGTTGCTCAAAGGCTACGCACGGCCAAATCGGTGCTTTACATCCAGGTGCTCCCAGTGTTTGGGCTGCAGCGGCACCGTAGCATCACCGGCAAGTGCAAGATACCACCAGGCTGGGGTTGCTCTAATTTATGCCTCCCAGGAATGAGGGAGGTCAACAACAAGAATAAATACATAAATTTAATGCTTGCTGCTTTCACTTTGTTCCCAGCGGTTGCATGTGTGCATTTACACACCAGTGGTGTGAGGAGTGCTCTCGGGGAAGGGGTGCATCCTAGGACCCGCAGGGCCCTGATACCTGCATTTCATGAGCAACGCAAAACAGCCACTCTGTGAATTAATGGGAAATCTTATGGCAATGCCAATAAACAGAGACACTAATTAATACCCCCTTCAATTCAATTCATTTAGGACTCAAATTGCTAACCAAGGCTCTTCTTCCCCCACATCCGGATATTGCAAACCTTCGAGCAAGGCTGGATGTCTCCCTCGGCTCCGCGAGGAATCTGGCTGCTCCCTGGGCAATGAGCTGTAATGTAAGCTGATTTACTGCACAGCCCTGCTGGTGGGTGGGCCAGGATTCCCACGACGTTCAAGGCCTTTTCTGCAATGAAATACGCTTGACATGGAGGTCAAGTAAACTGCACTGTGTTGCATTCATAAGCATTTTTCAATTAGCACTGAAGACTGTCTCCAATCTCAGAGTTCAAATATTCAAAGTCTGAGGGTTGTTTGAGGTTGAGCGTGGGTTGAGCTGGGCCTAGCCCTCCATTTATTTTCTAAACACTGACTGTTCTGCCATCTTTATTTATGATAATTAATACTCCCTTAATGTAGAATCTCCCTGGACTTGTTCTGGGATGTGCCGTACTCCTTGTTCTTGTGCTAAGCAGCATTCCCCCACCGGAACGCAGCCATGACTTGATGACTTGAATTTGCAAAGGCACTTTGTTTCTTATGGAATTCATATTATCAGTGCAAAAAAAGCCCCCTTTTTTCCATGACAAAGTGGCCTGTTCTGCTCCAGATGAAAATGTGAATGTTTCCGTAATTACGCACTGACCTGTGTTGAACAAGCCGGCTCAAATGCTATTTTAGCTCTGCGTGTCCAGACTTTATCAGATTTATTCTATCTAGAGGAAGTCACATCACAAATAAATAACTTCAGTGGTACATTGGAGTGTTTGAAAAGCAAATTATTTGGCAAGTATTCCCCTTTTCTTCTCCTACTTATTCACCTGGTTTATAGGGCCATTACTGAATGCACCCTGGGTTAAAAATGCAGCCTTAGAAAAGATGAGACAACCTCACCTCTTCCACTTCATGAAGTTTTATTTTGAGTCCCTTTCCTCTCTTGCCCTCTAGAGACTTCATGCGCTGCGACATTTTCTGAGTCGCTGCTGCCAGCCTGGGAGGGTGGCCAGGAGATGAGCTCCTTGCGAGAGGAGGGACTTTATTCGGTGCCCTCCCTGAAGGGCAACGGCTCCTTGCTGTAACTACAGTTCTGCAAGTCTTCTTGTGCATCACTGACACCTCACCTCCTTGCACGCACCCTTCTGCCACCCATCCTTGCCCCCAAAGCTCTCCCACGGCGGGTCCGGCCRGCACTGGATCTGGTCGCAGGTAGGAAGGACGATGATGCCCTCTTGGATGGGTCAGCATAGGCATTGGCTCTCCCTGCAAGGTTGCTTCTTTCATTGCCGTGGTCCCTTCTTGCTGCAAGCATGACAAATGCCAGAGCTCTTCAGCCATTTTCCTCTAGGAGAATTAAARTTTTAATGATTAACCTTTATAAATTACAACAGCAATGCTCTAAATAATGAATAGTTTCTGGCCAGGTCTAGCCCTCTGAGCTATTATTCTCCAGCATGATATGCTGAGCCCCCATCTGCATTTATTTTCCATACTGTATTCAAGTCCTCTTATGTCATTGAGATAAGCAGTCAGGAGATATGTGTTTTCCAAAATGATGTCCTCATTCATCATTTCTTCCTCGCTGCTCAGGCTGATTACATTTAATTCAAGAAGAAAGAAGCCTCGCCTGGGCCCACTGAGCATATAAGGTTAAAAAAGCAATGCAAATGAAGCAACGGCTTCCTGGAGAAACGGCTACAGAACACAAAATAACAGCATCCCTTATCAGCACCGGGGCTGTGTACTCTCCTCCTCATTTCCAGAGAAAACTCAGAGCACAAATGACCCATTCATCAAGATCAGCAGGTACAACTCTGCTTTAAACACATATGCACAACAGCAACCACCCTCTCGATTAATAGGGAATGAGCTTTGAGCATTCATTTCATCTGATATTAATGCAAAGCTTAATTGCGATAGAGATAGGGGAGTGAAAGCTTACTGCAGCCTGAGCCAGTGACACTTGGCTCAGGGAGAAATATCTTTTGTTTCTACAAGTTCTTCTCTGTTGCAGTATTTGGCTGCTCCAGGACGCAACAGGGAGAAATAATGCCAAAATGTGTCTACGCACAACGTGAGCAGCGGCTTTCCAAGCCCGATGAAGGATTCCTCATGACTTTGCACACCCACCCTCTCCGTGGCTGCCCGGGATGCAGCCTCTGGGTGCTTGGAGCCTCCTCACCTCGCAGGGGGGAGAGGCAGCCCTGACCCAAAATGCTCGCTCATCTTCTGCGGGGACGCAGCCACGATGAGTTGCTGTGYGCCAGCCTACGCAGGTCGGTGCAGCCTGTAGCAGCTCTGAGCCGGGGAGCCCTGCTCTGCCCCGGGTCCGCTGTGCCAACCCTGCACCCTCCTGGGCGCCGGCACAGCCGCCGCCTGTCGCTGCATGGCTCAAGGGTGAAGATGATGCTGTTGGAAAGAGCTGTGTGGTGCAGGTGATGGCTCAGCTCGGCGTGGGAGTCCGCACACCATGCCGATGGGAATGGGCATTGCTGATCCTGGCTGGTACATGGCTCTGCAGGGTGGCGGTGACATCCATCCACCCCCCCCCCCCCCGAGCCTGCTCCCCCGGACAAGCTGGGCTGGCTGCTCCAGAGCCAGGCTGGCACCCGCGTGTTTGCAGAAGGAATTTCCCACAAGGAAAGGCGGTTTGCATATTTGCTCTAATCAGACTTCAAAGAAACGCCAAAGGAGCCAGGGAAATGAAACACATACTGAGCCAGCCGAACGGGCAAATAAACACAGGCAAAAAAGCCAGAGTCTCTGACCAAAGGAACTCAGATCAAACTGTGGATTTAAAATGAAAGTTGGAAGGGTCTTAAAGAGCTGGGTGGCTTCYCAGCATGTCCAGAGGGCAGCAGATCCACAGCTCCAAGCTTTGCCCCGCAGCCACAGCACCAGCCCAGGTGTGCAGCAGCTCCAGGGCAGCGTGGCTGCTCATCCCACCCCTCCAAGGGGAGAAGGGCTGCGGAGGCACTGGGCTCTAGCTCCCACTGTCTCTCCGGGATTTAACATTTTTTTTTGCAGAAAAGTTGATGTTTTCTGTAGAAAAATCTTTAAGAATTTTTGGTAGCTATTCTGAAAAAAAAAACCCTCCTCCCACGTATGTTTTGATCAACACTGATTTGGAGAGTCCACTGTAACTCAGTTTGCATTAAATGCAAATGATCAGAGGCAGTTCTTAACACTGGGACTGTTTTGCCACATGTGCATCAGAAAATACCTAGCTGAGATGTCCTGGGTTTCCTAAAGCTCCCTCCCAAGACTATGACATAGGCAACAAACAGGGTGTCAGCTGCATTACCCAGTTTCATGATGTTTTRCTCACAGTGCCCCATGAATGCTTTTGAAACACATCCTCAAAGGGACAGAGACACTTAATTCCCATTGAGGAAGCTCTGAAGAATAATTCATCCCAATCTGTTTCCTCTCCCTCAGCATGGTTCAAACTCTGGCTCAACTATTTATAGGCTTAGGGTTTCACTCAACAGCTATGGCACTCACTGGAAGTAGTTCCATTGGCTTCAGTGGATGTTGGATCCTGACCCATAACTTGCATTTAAAAGTGTCCTCCTAGGACCTAATGCAGCTGGCTCTCCAAAAGGTTACGGAGAGCAGACAGACACCTCCTAGATACAGGTGCAAGAGGCAAACATGCAAAAGGTTAGTAAAGATCCATTCACCTCCACCYGGAGCAGATGAGAGGCATGTTGTTTGGGTTGATTGCATGGCTGTAAAGACTCAAAACATAACAAAAATAAAAGTGCAATAGCAGGAAGGCACCTGTTATTCAACCCCATATAATACAAGTGGTCATGGGCTGAATGGAAAACCAAGATTTTGTATCGGAAGATTTTCGTAGCAGAGCCACGTCCACGAGCAAGAAAACACAGTGAGATACCAGCAAATCGTCCACGGGGTCTTTTTGCAACAAGCAGCAGAGTGACTGGGGATGCAGCCAGTACACAGACTGGGGGCTTCTAGCATGGAGACACGAAACTCTTTCTAGGGACCCAGAAAAGCAAATGGAGTTGGGAAAGAAGCAGCACCCATCTCTCCAGAGCCTGCCTGGGCCAAGCAAACCTACGTTCAACCTGCCCTCGTGGAGGAACCCCCAACACATGGATGGGGCAGCAGGGCGGCCGGGGCTGCTGCCCTGTACGACAGGCTGGAACAGCAAGGGAGGGAAGCTGTATTATCCCTTTGAAGCTACAAAAGAGGGCAAAATGTAATTATAATCACCCAAACTGGAGTTCTGCCAGGACATCAGGGCTAATGGTCTTGCTCTTGCAAGAAGTGCCATGGGATTTTTCTAATGATCACAAGTGGTCAAGACCTCAGTTTCACATCTCATTTGGAAGATAATGAAGAAGTCTCCCATTTATTTTTGGTCCGGAGGGAGGTAAGGACAAATTGACTATGTCAAAGGGCACAAGGACTTAGAAATGTAGATTCTTTCGCTTGAGATGTGACTGGGAGCTCTGAGAGCCAGGAGGGATGGCGGAGGGAAAACAAGAAGCAAGGAGGAAGCGTGTGTGATTTCATACGACTCTTGTTAGTGCTTCAACTTCTTCTGAATCTGCTGTGACTCCAGTGACATTGCTGAAAGGAAGGTGAATCTTTTTTCATGTGAGTTATTCCCGCTGTAAAATATATTTGGAGGGAATGAGTTTATAAAGCTATCTCTGAGATAATTGGCAAGGATACTCCGCTCTCCCATGAAGGTTATGAGTGGGTTACAAGAGGGTCTTCACTTTAAACTCAGAGCAATGAGAAATTAATAGATCTTGCAGTGTCAGTCCCAAGGCAGAGGATCATGATAAACTGGAAACAGGCAGAGAGGCTCTCTTTAAGTTACAGAGGGGGGAAGAGAGACGTATCAGGCTCCTGGGATTTACACAAATTCAAATTGACACCTCTGCCTAACACAAGGGTGGTGATTGCCAGTAAAAGGTCAATGCAATTGGAGAAGACAAATATTGCCTTATCCTCTGAGGAGAAGCAAGCGTGGCRTCTCCAGAGACCCTGCCTGTTGCTTGCCTGGAATAGGGAGCTCTGCCCTGGGAAGCTGCATCATAGTCAGCATGGGCAAGTGCTGCCTTTTAAAGTGAAAGCTGCTGTGCATATAGAGAATGATTTCCCTTTTTCCAGCCATGACTATTTCCATATCTAAACTCTTTGCATGGCCTGCATCACCCCTTTTTTTCTGCTATGAGCCTAAGAAAAAGTGATCACACCCTCAAAAACTGTAGAGAAGGGTTTGGATAGGAGGAAGAATTGGCAAGGGCTGTTCTGGAAGGTCATTACGTGGGTAKTGGCTGTTGTATAGATGGAGCTGCCGGAGTGGAGAAAGAACTGGCTGTGATATTGATGAGAATGAGTAGTTAAATGAAAGCAGTTTGGGTTGCAAAATATAGACTGCCATTGAGATCAATACTGGAATCAGTTTAATTAATTCGTATGATCAATAACCTGGAAGGATGAAGGCACGGACCAGCAATGCAATTTGTTCATGGTACAAAACAATCACAGAAGAGCTGTCAACGCGCGGGACGATGCTCTCCAGCTCGGACCGGGAGAAGCGAGGTGCGTGCAAAGAGCACATGAAATGACGGTAGGCACAGCCRCCGAAGACGGGGTCCGTCTCAGTGATCTCACACAACAAAACAGAGACTAATAATGAGTAAAGCTCAGCCCTCAAGCACAGCACTTGACCRCAGGGAGCACGAGAGGCACATCGCAAGGGTGTGCCAAAGGGACCTCAGCCAGAGGGGGGAAGGGATGCTGGTGTCAGTAGGGAAACGGGCAAATCCTGCAGCGCTGTGGGCTTTGATTTCTTTGCATGGGGAAGAGCATAAGCAACACATCGAAGGTAGGGAGAGCTCACAAATTTAGACATGTTTTCGTGGAGCAGAGACGGAGCAGTGAGGATTAGCTGCCCCAGGATCCGGCACGGCAGCTGAGAGACTGCCCTGTAAGGACATGGGTCTCTGAGATGTCTCATGGGACGGACAGGGCACGGCACTGGCGGAGGAGGAGGAGGGAAAACTGGGCTTCATGCTCCTCCTTTGGATCCAAGAACATCCTGCATTTCAGCCTTCAGGTGAGCGGGGACACTATGTAAGCTGAAAACACCGRCGTCAGGGTTGTCTGTGACTACACCACGCTCTTCAGGAGCTGTAGGAGAGCCCTTCAGAGAAGGGCTGATGCTGGTTAGACTAATTTCTCAAAAGACTTTGGGTAAAACTCTGATAAAACAAGTTCTCTCTTTTTTTTGTTCCTCCTTACCCCCTCGGGGGGAAGTGTGGCTTCCCCTGACCCTGGAGGAGCCATATGCACATCCCTCCCGCCAGCACTCCTGCACGAGCCACCCCGGGCTGGAGCCCACGCCGGAGCCGTGCTCTGCCAGCCGAGCCGTGCAGCGATGGCAAAGGGGGTCTTGCAAAGACCCTCCCATTGCCGGGGTGGCAGCGAGGGGGAATGCACCTCAGCCGTGAGTGGGGAACATCRGTGCGGCTCCTGTTTCTGGAGCAAAGGAAGGGGAGAGAGCGTATGGAAAGGTAAGGATATAAATGTTGGTCCTTGGGGAGAGAGGCTGAGAATTCCCTCGTGTTTGCTGATCTGCAAACCTTGTCAGAGGCTTTCGATTCTCCCGGAGCAGAGAAAGGAAGAGACAGATGCTGAGATAATTACTACCCTGGCAAAGAACTTATTCTTGTATCCAGAAGGAGAGTTACGGCCTCGCAGCTGTCTTCAGGATAGAGTGAAAGCATTTTTTCCATGGTACATTGCAATGACAATTAATTTTCTTGATAAGCTTAAACTAACCTTTATTTTAAAAAGGAAGATAACTTGTTGTATGAAACATCTTCTAACCTGGCATTTACCAAGGGCAATGGGATAATAATTTGAAAAGCAATTAAAGGTACCTTTTTTTTTTAAGCTTCCAGTGCCTTTTTAAGGTGCTGCAGAGCCTATGGCCCCTCTTGCTCAGGATGACTCAGTGCTTCTCCTTCCACAGCACATTTCCAAATGCTCAGGGCCTCTCAGAGCCCGGCCTTTGGGGCCAAACCTTGGCACAGACTCTCTAAAATAGGAAACTATTTCTCCTGGAGATTTGATCAGAGGGTTGGACCATTTTCCTGCGTAGCAGGCATGTGAAACAGGTCAAGTTCTTCTCTTCTAAACAAAATCAGTTGGGAAGCCTTTTTGAAGAGTTTCAGCCTTTCAGCAGATGATGATAAAATGTTAAATTCTGAGAGCTGTCCCCTTGACCCCAGTGCTCTCTTCCAGTTTTTATAGGAGACTTTTTCCCTAGATTAACTTTGCTAAAGTGCTTTGAAGAGGAGGAATGCCATATAAATGCTCAACAGCATTCTATTATACTAAATAATCCCTTTATCTTAATGGAAACAATATTTGGACCTTTTTAAATAATGCATTCTAGCTTTTTAATCAACAAAACCTTTATAATAATACACATGTAATTATTGCCAAGAACACGACGATATCTCATTCTAAATTACAATAGAGGAGGCAGCAACGAGCCGAAAGGTACAGTTCATGGAAAAACTGTCAGCTTGGTCTTGCTGGTGCTTTTCTTATGAAGCATGAAGCATTTAGTCAGGATTTAGCATACAAGTGTGACTAGAATTTAGCATACAAGTGTGACTAGCTCCAAAATAAAAGAAGGCATCCCTGCAAGAGCACCAAGGTGGAACCCTTTGGGTCCTACACTATGCACGTAGCAATTAAGCTGCTGCAGGGAAGCTCTCCCCAGAACCATCCATTGGAARAGACCTTAGCCAGGGATTTCACTCTTTTTCTTTATTCCTACTAGTGGAAATGAGCTTATGCCAGAAGGAAACCTGATATAAGTGACACAGAGCAAGGCTGCCTTACCTGTGGGCACTTGTCCAGCTTGCAGCTGGGTACTGAGGGCCCCAAGRTGAAAAACCCTCTGTACTTGCACACTCGCATGGCACTGCCAGAAGAAGACGTGCTGGGAAGCACCGTCGAGTGATCGCAAGGTGGCCTCAGGCAGAGCCACTCTGGGCTGCACAGGCTCAGCATGCACACGGCAGCGCAACCTGTGCCGACGCGGCGATGCTGTTCCCAGGGGTGACACCGTCTGGGCTTTTGCCCAGGGCTGAACCACAGCCACCTGGAGCAGGGGAGAGCCCAACTTTTACCTGCTGATGCTCGAGCTGGTTTGGGTCCAGAGACAAGTGTCCCACACCTGGGAGCGCCAGGTGATGGGGAATGGCTCTCCTGCCATCACTCCAGAGATGTACCTGGCCTGGGCACCATAGCTACTGTGCGTTGTGAAGCTCCTTGTCTCACTTGACCTGCTCCACCTGCCTTGCCCAGCAGCACCACTGAAATCAAAACACCATGCAAACAAAATATTGCTGTAAGGATGGAAATATATTTTACTTCCAGTGCACATGAGCACAGGGTGTGCTAGCAAGGAGAGAGCCAGCCCCACCGCAGTAAGGCTTGAGTGCAGCAGCATACCARAGGAAGACACCAAGGGAAATTCAATCAAATATTCCAGGAAACTTATTTGCTGCATTCTGCAGCCCCATGTGCACTTGGTCCAAATTCGCCTGTCACTAAAAGGATTTTCCTAAACAATTTGCCATAGCTAAAAGCAGACAGATAAAGTTTTTAAGAGCTACAACCTCAGCTGGTACCAGCCGGCCTCCGTCCAGGGAGTGGGAGGAGGAAGGAAAGGGAATCAGACAGGTTACCCCAGAAGCAACCGCTAGCCCTGAAACCATTGTTTATTTTAAAGTTTTTCTACCTTCATGTATTTGACGTGTAGCACACACAGCAACATGATAAAATACCTCCAGTCCCACCTAATTGTTTTGYGGGATGACCTGTCAAAGCATGATTAGATCATTCCATGCATTGTTGTTAGGGGGAAGCTTTGTGATCCTTGAATGTCAAGCTGTCACAGAGATAACCTAACCTTTAAAATAACAGTATGTTAAAATCAGGGGTTATTTATTATTGGCAATGCTCTTTACATGCTGTTAGTGTAGAAGTACTGCGAGGGAATGGCAAACCAAAAATCCAAGACACAATAATGACAATATGCAGCAGTAATTACAAACATGCAGCAAAATGGGATGTGATAATGCAGTCTCTGTAGAAGTCATCAGCACTGCAGAGAGCTTCAGAAGCCCTTGTGGAGCACCGTACCGCACCCTGACCCGTTTGCTTTAATATTTGATCTCCTGTACTGGTTTCAGCGGCTTCAGCATGATATCTTGGGGCTTCAGATCTCTAAAAACTATACTGCTGGATTTTACATGAATACAGAAAGTCTGGATAAGACTGCTTACCAGAGGGAATTAGGTTACAATATTACTTTAGGCAGAGAGACCTATGGGAAAAGAAATTGTTTTATATAAATAACTCCTGCAAAAGTGTAAGGTGGGCCCGGGATGAATTGATAAGAGAAAACAAATTGCATGCAAACAGATGTTTTAACAGAAAAACCCACTTAGCAGTCAAATCGGCCAATGAAGCGACCAGAGAGGTATCAAACACACTGCGATGCAAAGCGGGGTAGGCTAATGCACACTTCCAGCAGCGCATACCAAGGACTGATCCCGGCCGCACCACCACTTCCCAGATAACCTGGCTGTGCCCCTCTGCCTGCCTCTGCGGCACGGCTGCTGTCCTACGTGGCATATAGGTATGTCAGTTGGGTTGGTCAGCAGCCTGGAGAGCAGGTATCCTGCAGCCCACCTTGGCCACAGACATTAGGAGTAGTCCTGGGAGGGAATATACCTATCTGCCGTGGTTTAACCCCAGCCGGCAACCAAGCCCCACCCAGCCGCTCGCTCACTCCCCAACAGTGGGATGGGGGAGAGAGTTGGAAGAGTAAAAGTGAGAAAACTCGTGGGTTGAGATAAAGACAGCTTAGTAAGTAAAGCAAAAGCCGTGCACGCAAGCAAAGCAAAACAAGGAATTCATTCACTCCTTCCCATCGGCAGGCAGGTGTTCAGCCATCYCCAGGAAAGCAGGGCTCCATCACGCGTAACGGTGACTTGGGAAGACAAACACCATCACTCCGAATGTCCCCACTTTCCTTCTTCTTCCCCTAGCATGAGCATGACACCATACGGTATGGAATATCCCTTTGGTCAGTTGGGATCAGCTGTCCCGGCTGTGTCCCCTCCCAGCTCCTTGTGCCCCCCCCAGCCTGCTGGCGGGTGGGGTGGGGTGAGAGGGAGAAAAGGCCTTGACCCTGTGTAAGCACTGCTCAGCAGTTACAAAAACATCTCTGTATTATCAACACTGTTTCCCGCACAAATCCAAAACAGCCCCATACAAGCTACTACGGAAAAAATTAACTCTATCCCAGCCAAAACCAACACAGTATCCTTGAAAAAAAMCAATCTGATTATGAAGATCACCAGTGGTCAAGAACCTGCAGCCACTGCAACAGGTCTTTGCCCTGGCTGTCAACAATTTGCAACTTATTTTCCACCTGAATTTATCTATCTTAAAGATGAAACTCTGCTGCACCACCCAGCTGCCTTCCTCCAACACATTCAGTAACTGTGATTCAAAGCACTCCTTAGCCTTCAGTTTGAAAAATGAAATGAGGCAACTCTCACAAATTCCATGGGGCAATTTCTCAATACTTGATCATTCCTGTGTCTCTCCTCCAAGATTTTGCAATTTTTTCTCCATACTTTCTGAAACATGGACACCAGAAATGAGCACAGCACCCAGCAGCTGTGCACCAGTCCCAAACCTGGAGGTAATACAACCTCCCTACTCCTACTGCCTACTATACTTAGCCATACACCCGGGGAATCTTACTGGTCTTTCAGCTGCAACAACAAGTGGGAAGTCATATGCATTTAGTTTTCCACCATCGCTTTCCTGAGTTTCTCCTTCCTGAGACAGTCTCCTACTCCACAAGCCTGACCTACATTCTTCGTTTCTAAATGCTTGACCTTGTATTTGCATGTCTTGAAATGCGTATTTGTCTGCTTGCCCTCAGCTTAGCTAGCTGCCCAGGTTGTATATCAGTGAGTGTCTCCTTGTTTACCACATTTCCAATCTTCAAATCACTTGGGAACCTTATCAGTACTTTCAGAACTYTTTTTTCCATGCTGTAGATAAGAATATTCCAAAAAGGCATAGGAACAAGAGCTAATCTTTATGAACAAGAAATTAGATAAACAGCTTTCATTTTGGACATCAGCTGGCCACTCTTTAAAGCATTTAATGTGTGCCTTAATGACTAAATATCATTCTTGATTGATAGTAAAAATTTGCAAAATCATAAATGGTTACAGACATCTACATATACTAGGTCAATACTATTGCTTTTATTGACCCCAGGTGTAATCTAATGAGAAAACAACACCATGTTAATGTTCTCTCAGCCCTGCATTGACTGACATGAATTATCTCGCCTTCCTTCAGCTCTTTATTTGCCAAAATCTGCCCTTTTATTACTTGACCCAACATGACGACCCAGTCCGTGTCACTCACCTTCCTGGAGCACTGGGCAGATGAGGGCTTTTCTCCAGGCTCTTTGAATTGTCCCTGATTTCTGAGATTAACCATTTCTGKCCAGCTTAATGAATTGGGACACTTTTTGAGCAAATTGGTTAAATGAGGTGCAGGTTACCGTGTTGCAAAATATAGCACATTTTGGGGTTTCCTTGGGTGCTCTTAGAGTGGGACATAGCTGCCACGCATCCCAGCTTCGTCAGCCCAAAGCACCATACTGGAGACCTTAGTGTGGAAACATCTCCACTAAGTTTGGATCAGCACAGTAACACCACAACAGCCTCTGGTGGCCCTTCCTTCACTGCAAAATTAAACACAGCCAGTCATGCAATGCTTTCATGAAACTTGACTTGGTAGCGACCGTGCACCACCTTACTGCCTGCCCATTTCTCACATAAGAGCTTTTACCCACTTCCTAGCAGAGAATTCCCTTAACATTTTATCAGTTATGGTTATTTGCCAGGAAARCAGTTCAACATTAATTGGATGAGTATCAGAAATAGGATTGTTRTTAGGATTGTCAAAATGATTCTAATTGACCGTGAATTTATGACGAAGTTGTATTTCCCCTTCTACCATGTGATCCCKCAGAAGTTGCCCAAACCAAGGAGCACAGGTTTTTATCAGACCTTCCCAAGCCTTCCCTTTTTATGAAGGTARGCCTCATTTTTAATAGGGAAGGTAATTACCCACCAGCTCAAAGGCTGTAGTGAATTCTCTAACACTTGGAGCTTCTACTTCAAGAAATGTCAAGTAATAGGTATGGCCTTGGTCAAGCACAAGAAGTTTGGCTTAATGCAAGACTCAGCGGAGGGACCCTCCTCTCCCTAGGATTTCTAGGCCAGACCAAACTATCAGAGAGGTCTCATCAAATGCAAACCCCAGGCATTTCTCAACCTTACCCACCTATTGAACAGGGCTTCCAGATAGTTCACATCAAGTCACACTGTTCCTAGGTTCATCATATGTTGCATTCCTTCTAAACTTCTATTTTCACAGGGTCAGTGGTTTTGTTTGCCTCTTTATGACACTTGTAGTGTACAAAACCTACAAGATGATCAGCAGCTGGTGTTTCTCTTGYCCTTTGCACACGCAGTAACAAGGCTACAACTTTGTGCCACATTTTTCAGCCAGGAGGTTATTGATATTTATAGCAGTAATCTAGCAGATCATTTGGACATGGAGAAGAGACAGGAAATCAATTAGCATTGGATACATGTCTCCAGACTGTTAACTTGCTCATACAAATACAAACGACCTTCCCTCTCGACACCCCATGCTGCTCAGGATGGGAATGGACCCTGACCATCCTCCAAAGGGATTCGGAAAACAGGAGGAAACACAAATGGGAACTTCTGGAAGAAAATAGCAATTTCTTTGCATGCAATAAGGAGTGCGAGGGCCTTGCTAAGCACTAAACAAAACTAACAAAGCAGCAGCAGAATAACAACAGAGTGAAAACATTAAAACTGAGCCATAAAAGAGGCATTACCAATTCACRTGGCAAGCGCAGCTTTTCTCCCAYCCTTCTTCTGCTCTGTCAGGGGTGCATACAGTGGGCAAGATGCAACACCCTGCCTGGCTCTTCTAAGCCCACTGCAACCAGACGTACTGTAACCACTGTCCCGAGCTAAGCCTCATGYTCTGGCCCAGGAAAGGCAAAATTTCCTGTCCCCAGGAACCCAGAACCACAAGCCAAAATTCTCATATAACCAAGGGGACAGCTGAGAAGGTGGTTGGATCTCTACTACACAGGCACTGGGAGATGCTAAAGCTCCCTAGATGCCCCTTGCCATCACGCTGCATGTCATATGTATGACACACGTGGTCATCTCTGCTGCCGTAGCATGGCAGCGCTTGGTGTCCAGATACTCCAACAGGCYTTTTGATAGAAAATATTCCGATCTGGGGGAGTAGGAGGGTGAGATATACTGGTCGTCTTCTTGCAGATAAATCTAGGCTTTCCAGAAGTTGTAAAGCTCTGCAGCTAAGCTCACAGAGCTGCAAAAAGCAAACCAGCAAGGAGCTGYGTGATACAGTATGAAACCAGTTCCTTTCAAATATCATCTAAGAGTGAGAGCATTCCCACTGGAGCTATGCACAGATGAAGGAACTGGTCCATACAGGAGGGAGAAGCACAGCAGAGCAAGTAAACAATATCCCCGTGCCACGATACCCACAGACATCACTGGGACGTGCCAGCCCCCCATCTCCTGCTGGGCATCCCAGCACCCTGAGCTGGAAGGAGGATGGACAGTCCAAGCAGGGCATGGCCAAGGGCCATCATCTCTAGGGGGGGACCCAGCAGGTGTTGAGAGTAACCAACACCCATGGCAATTCAGGTACCACCTTTCAGCCCAGGCTTTTCGCCTTAGCAAGTCCCTCCCTGCTTCCCCAAGGCTCTTTCCTTCATGAGCACAATCCCTCTCCTTAGGTGAGGCACCTGACAGCCCCCGTGGGAAAGCCCATGCTTACACATCCAGACTAAATCCCTCTTTATTTGGGAGCCAAGGCAGAGCTGGGCAGGAGTCTTGGCAGGACGCAGGCATACGCTGCCGTGCTCTGCGCTGCCGGGCTTACCCCGGGGCAGAGACGCATCCCACGGGCATCTCCGAGTCACGACGGAGACACGTTCACGTCTGCCGACTCCCGCCTTGGCCTTTGCTCTCCAAASCTAAAACAAGCCCTTGCTGAGATCCTAGTCCCACTCGGCACCCCCCTCTTAGATGTAGGCAGTGGCACAGAGCCACACCGTTTGGTCTGGAGCAGAAAGAGGGCAGAGTCCCAGCAGGAATACAGCTGTGGAGCTGCTGGGTGCGCAGGGGCACCGGGCTGCTCTGCACGCACCAAGGAGCTCAGGGAGGGATGAGATGTCCCCTTTGCCTGAGCTTCTTCAGGCCACTTTGCTCCTGGCATCCCCACCAAGTGCTGGGGCTTGCACCCAACTCACTCCCGCTCCCCTCCCTGCAGGCACTGCACCCACACACTTCAGACAGGCTGTCCTCCAAAGTCCTCTAAAAATGCAGTTCACCGTGTCTCAAGCTGGCTGTCCCCAAACCAACAGGCTTAAAAAAAAAAAAAAAATTAAAAAAAAGAGCTTCTTGCAAACACGTGAAGGATACTGTGGTCCAAGACCAAGATGCTCCTCACGGTTACCTTCCTACACCAAATGCTTTCAGGGCTCTGCAGCCCCAGTTCAAACCGAGCATCTCATCATCCCGAGAATTTGGTGATTCACCAGGCTGAGCGCATGCTAGGCAATTCTGCATACGTCTGCTGTTCCTGTCAATCTGTCTCCTTGTGTACAGACAGAGAGCGAGCGAGCAGAGATCTCTGACAGTGGGCAGATTAATAATACATTTATTTTCTCCATGCATCATGAGGAAGAGGAAGAGCCGTAATTCAAGAGCCTCCCTGAGAGTTTTGCAAATTCTTCATGATAGGAGACAAGAGCAGGAAAGGAGCTTTTGTGCTTCAACTCTTTAAAGCTGGTGCCACTCTGTATTTTAATGTAACATTTAAAAGGCGCACAAAGAACTGCTTGTACCATAAATATAAAGTGAAGATATTAAACCAGTCGATACAACCGGGGCATCATTTTTCATAAGCTCTCAGGATCAGGAGATAGCAGCAAAATGTGGGTCTCTGTGGCATTGACGGCTCCTCAATAKCTTTAAGGAAGAGCTTTCTGAGAACACATAAGGGGTCCGAATTGGAGCGCATCTCCGTGGGGAAACCACCACGGCGCTGCAGAGCAGGGCTGGTCTGTGGCACCCAGAAAGGTCCGGTCCCCCTGCACTGCTCTTCTCACGGAGATGCATCTGCATGGCACGTGAAACACGCGCTTTGTTTAAGGAGAAATGCTAGGTCTAAGTGGCCAAGGCGGAAATCTGATAACACCAGAAGTAACTGGCATTATTTCAAAGCTCGCAGGCGGGAGCGTGGCAGCTCCTGCCTGCCCGTGCAGTGCCCTCTGCTGCCTTTCCCACCAGCGAGGAGCTCCCCGACACCTCCCAGCTCTCCCTTCCAGGATGGGTTTCGGTTCCCATCTCCACTTTATCCCTCATCTTCCTAAAGTTTCCCTAATGCCTGGATGAAAAGGATGAGGCAGGGAGAGTACACACTGCCTTTCTTGTCCACTTAAAGATTTGCATTCCCATTTAGGGAAGGAAATTGTTATTTAAAAAGCCAAAGCTATTTCTCAGAGTCCTTTTTTCTTTTTTTTCCCCCTACCTCGTTTGCACATTCACCTACTTTCAAACAAAGGGAAGAAGATGAGATTTTCTGATATTGGCATTGCTTTACATATCTGACGGGTAGGTACAAAACAGGGCGATAATGAAAGCATGTTGGTGTGTATTAATCAGAAACGCACACAGAAAGGCACAGGCTGAGACTAGTAATTTGTATGTCTCTTCACAGTTTTTTTGAAACCTCAAGAAGAGGAAAATGTATAGAAATCAGGATAAAAATTACCATTAGACGTCTGCATTTCAGAGAGCAGATCTGAGCAGGTCTCCCTGAGCACGCCAGCCCTGCGAGGTCGTGGTTTCCTTAGGACTGCGCAAACCGGAGCAAAACCAGCAAACTAGAACAAAAACCCAAAATAAGATATCCAGACCAGGCTGAGCTGGGAAAAGCTGAGCTTCTGGCTTGGCTGAGAGACCTTCAAGCTAACCTGGCCAAGAAGCTGTCTTTCAAATACACAGTTTGGCCAAGAGGTTGTGGGTAGAGAGTAGTATGGAGAACGCTCTTGTCTTTCCTAATGGCCAGCTACTGACCTGAGACCACAGACACTGTCAGTATAAGTACAAAAATCACTTTTCTTTTTAAATCTATTGATAAAAATGACAGCACAGGCCGATGCTATTTTACCAATAGGCCCCATAATCCATGCCAATCAGCCCCTGCAGTACACGTGACCTCGTGGGACAGTCTGAGTCCTTATGGTATCATGCAGAAACCAGGTGCCATAAGGATGGCAAAAAACAATTTTAAAGGAACTGCATTTAGCTAAGAGTGTAAGCCATAGTTTTCAGCCTGCCCGCATTATCAGGAACCCTTACGATCATGRCATAGCATTATGCAGCCTTATATATGCTTATGTTAGATACTGTTAGGTCATCATTTGAGTCAGTAGAGCTGCTGTTCCATCGGTGTTTCAATTATAAAACTCCTTTGCAGAGATTAATAACATAGCTCATGCTTTAAGCCAAGAAGCAATTTTTTCCCCCTTCAAAATTTCATTAAAGTCTGCTGATAGAGCAAAAAACAGAGTGACTTTTTTGTAGTTTCAGATGCTACTTCCATACTCTCTCACTACAGAGAATTTTTGCTCCGGGCAATTAGTTCTTAGCTAGGACTAGTTGTTCCTGACTAACATTTCAAAGAAAAGGCAGATCTTTCTTACATAGCCCAAATACCACTGCAAGAAGTCTGTGCAGCAACAGCGATTCTCCCACTATAGCAATGGCTACAGTCTACAGAGCAGACCTCTCTGTATTATTCTCAATATTGACCACGTCTCCTGCTGGATACAGCCAATTCCCRGTAAAATAATGTATTAAGCCTGAATTCTGCAAATGCCTACATGTGTGTTTCTGGACATGAGCTGCGCTGTGGAGTTGGATGGGTCTAAGATGCTACCTCTAAGCACGTCRGACCGCTGCATTCCCTGCCTGTTTTCCATCAAAGTAATGGCTACAGACYATGAGCAAAACACGTTGCTACACCACTTCACATCAGTCCATTATTCCAACTGACCATCGCTRTGATTTACTACCTACAGTGTGTTCAAAACAGTGGAAAGAAAACATAATTTGTGAGAAAGAGGTCTTTCTAGCAAGTCATGGAGCAGTGACTGAAACCACGTCAGGGAATCAATTCCCAGCCTCTGTCCCCATCACACCTTCTTCCCCAAGCCTCCTCCCTACATAGGCCATGCTCGTATGGGGCCAGCTCCACATGGGATGACCCTAGTCCAGCAAACGGCCAGCAGCAGGGATGGGGTTAGTAGTCTGGTCTCATCTAACACGTTCCCAGCACCGATTTAACCCCTCACTCTAAAGAGCTTCTGCTGTTGCATGATGCCCTCTACAAAAGCCACCMACCTCAGGGAGATACCACCAGCATTATTTCCAAACTCAGCTGACCTGCACTGAAGGGCTGCTGTCCCTTAAAGACATACCTGTGCCTCTTCCAAGCCCAATTTATCAGATGGATTTGGAATATTCTGTATTTTTATTTTTCCCCCCACATCTCTGTCTTCCCTCCCTCTGAGTCTTTTCCCGGGTTTCAGTGAGCCAAGCAGCAGGATTGCAGAAACAATCATCTGTACCTGAAGAGAAATTGAATCCTAACGTTATAGGATTTCCATCCATAAGCATTCAGTTCTCAATTTCAGTGTGTTTTGTCTTGCTTTGCCTTAATGGTCAATAGAAAGATTCCCTAAGACCTTGATAGGATAGAAAAAAAACTTGTTAACATAATAACAGCATCTTGGGGAATTCATTTCCAAGCCACCGAGGGCTTTCTGCTCCTTCCAAGCTGCCTCAGCAGCTTAGTCCTGAGTGCTGCTGGCAAAGATTGCATCTCATTCTCCCAAGAGAGTCCTGGAAGACGGGTCCAGAGCCATCTGTAAATTAGAGACTGACATTATTAGGTGAAAAGATGGCTGCATAAACACAAAAATACACCTGCTTCTGTTATTAACAAAAATCTGCAAAACACAGCACAAAGTCAAAGACAGAAATAAAATGCCAGACCTTTTATAACATACACCAGGGCTGGGGTCATGTGTGTGTCTCATCTATACAGTGCAGGCTTTTAGACAATACCTCACCCTGGCATATCTTTAATTAGTGCTCCAGAAAAGCAGCARAAATTTGGATTTTTGCATTTCCCATCTTCAGGGTGAGAGCTATCAAAAAGTGAAGCATTTTGCTTCGGAAAGATCAGGAGTCAAACTGGTCTTTGCGGGAGGAGCAGAGAGCTGAGGTTTGCGATGTTCCTCAGGTGCCAGGAAGCTCATGCCCTTGTTTTGGAGAAGGCTGCTGGAATGCCGGGCTTCTGGGACAGACGGACGTTACGAYGACGGCACCAGGTCGTGCAGTGCTGCTGCAGTGGGTGTCAGTGCTCCCCAGTGTGCAAGTCCCAACGTCTTTCAGGTGAAGATGCAAATCCCAGGATAGGGAATTTAGCTTTTGTTAGCTGTTTTGCACGGACTCCTGGAAACGACCCATAGACACCCGGAGGGTGGCCTGAACCACAGCATGAAAATCCCGTGGCTCTGTGCAAGACAGCCATCACCTGCAGCCCTCACATCTGATGTTYGCATGACCTTTTAAGCAAGACGGGCGCAAGCAAAGGATGCTAAAGGCCAAGGACCACAAACTCCCTTTTTTGTTTGATGAGAAGCCTAAAGCAGAGAGCCAACAATTCTATCACAGCTTGCAACGGGCCACGGCACGGCTCAGCCTCSGTGCAAGGTTGACGCAGGACACGGCCAGCTCGGCAGTGCCGCTCGCAGCCGGACCGGCTCCGCTGCCCGCACAGTGCAATCCAGCCCAGCTTTAGCAAAGGCAAAACCACGTTATTAAATCACAACCGGAGTGTACTTTCAAAAGTACAGTAGCTAGTTGTTTGGCTAATTAAACTATTAAATTATGCTGGAAAATAAACATTTGGAGGTTTCAAGCAAGACAAAGCCATGAATACTAAGAACTCCCCAACTTAGCGTGATTGATTRCACAAACAAACCATATGTATTGAAGAAGTGTTACGAAAAAACATCGCCTTCATCAAATTTTAAGCGAACAGTTGTAGAGTGGGGAGGGGAAAATTAATTAATTACACCCTGAAACATTTTACTGATTGAATCCGTGACCCCAGCACTTGTAAGGTCATCAAATGATAGATTAGTGCTGCACAGAGTATCACAAATGGCATTTGTGCTGGGAAGCTCATTATATGAGACATCAGGTCATGTAAATCATAGGAAACAAATACAAACATCCATCAGAAAAATGCAGACAGTCATTACAGGCAGCAGAGAGGAGTTGAATTATTATGCAAAATTTATTTTGACTATTAAAATACAAAGAGGTGATACAAAATTGTCCTTTAAACAAACATAAACTACAAGCACCCTGACAGGAGTTTTTTTTTATAAATGTTTCATCTCCTCAGTATACCATGGCTGTAAACAGTACCTGAAAAACAAAGGAGGGGAAAAGAAAAAAAAATAACAACAATCCAATATTTGGGTCTTCAGATCTTTTCTTTTATTCAAGAGAGAACTATTCTTTCTACATCTGAATAATCAATGCAAGATAGGAAGAAATAGAGTGTAATTACTGCATGCAAGTCATTTGTTACAGATCCTGTCTCCTCAGMGAGAACAGAAGCAAGTACTGCTTCTTGACAAGCAGGGTTTTTTTTAGGGAGATGCACTAAACAGCTTGGCAGAAATACACGGGTCCTCAAGAAGAGAAAACCAAGCAGCAGGAGATACTAAACCAGGGGGGCTATTACCACCCTCCAAATGGCCGGACAGGAACCCACTCACCTGTTCCCAATACCATCCATGACTCCAGGAGGTGGACCAGCTTCTGCTGGAGTTCATTTCCTTGCTCATTAAAATAAACCCTTGGGTGTCCTTCCTATTTCTTTTTCATTTGCTCAAAGAAGCCCAATTCATACCTGTTAACAGAACAGATGAGAGTATTTTTGGTTGGTCCACCAGGGAAGCAAGTTATTTCTTAAGTCCAGGTACAACAGCTAAGCACTCGAGCCATAAATAGTATTGTTAATTTTGAAGCACCATAAATTACAACCAAAGTATAATTTCCCCACACTGGATGCAAATAAAAGTATCCTTTTCACTTTTGAAAAGCTCAGTGACACAACATTTAAAGGACACCATTTTAGACCAATATCATAAAGAAGACTGACAGGTTGGAAAGGAGTTTTGGGAGCCTTCAGTCTGAATTTCTTGGTTGGTTTTATACAAGCTAAAAGCAGGGCTGGTGGGTCATGTTTTCAGGTGGAACACAGATATTTGGTGCTGAAACCCCTCAAAGGTATGTCTAAATCCCCTAGACGGCTTTGGAAAAATCACAGCGCATCTTCCTGAGCGATGCGGCTTCCTTCCAACAGCCACAGGATAATGTCTAATGAGTCACATCTCCTCTTAGTCTTGTTCCATCTCTCACTATTGTAAATCACTCTAATCTCATTTTATGAACACCGCATAAGAAGGCAGGCACTGAAAATTACAAATAATAGGTCAAACTGTGATTTGTGAATAGTGAATGCAATATCCTTTCCATTACCTGGAAGTTGTTTGTATGATGGAAAGGAAGAACTGGACCTTACAATGAAACAGAGTAAAGCAGATTTATTGGATCTTTTACCATCTGAAAAAATGTTTACAGTGTTACTAATGTAAGACTGATTGATACCAACTGTACGGTTCTTCTATTGGTGCTCCATGGTGGGATAAATTAGTATGCTCCGAACTTTCCTTGGGTAACAAGCCGTGAGTGCCCAAGCACTGCCAATCTCGGTGCATTCAGTGCTGCCAATATAAATTGCCTAGTCCCTTTGCAACCAGATAAATGGAGTACAATTCCAGTAAAATAAACACAATTCCAGCACTGAAAGAAATTGCATCTGCTGGTGATGCCTTTTCTACCGAAGCACAAAAGGGGGTTGTGACAAGGAGCTGAACACAGTTGTTAGAGATGCAGGGAGCAGTTCTCGAGTTCACCCAGAGACAGACAAAAAGAAAAATACTGTGGGATCCAGTTCCTCCTGGCCATGTTTTTGGAAAGCGTTGTGACTACAGCTTTCGCAGGGAGCCTGGTTAGCACCTGGGAAAGCCCCTGGCCTGGTGAGCAGTGAGCCCAGCAAGCCTGTGCCAGCACCTGCAGGTAGCTGATGCTCTTGCAGAAATGCTGACAAACGAAAGTGGGAACGGTACAATAGAAATGGGGGGGTGGGGGGGGGTGGGGGTGGGAATCAATGCCATCAGCTACTGTGTCATCTTGTAACAGGAAAAACTCCTGATCTTGTTAGAAGTGGTGACATTGAAAAGCCACGAGCCCTGGTGAGTGTGGCTAAGTGGGGCAAAGCATTTCCAACCTCAAAACAACAGCAGGTTCGTGGAGGTCTGGTTACACACTGGGTAATTTGACTGCCAGACCTACATCTGAACCTCCTGGCGTGGGACCACTGCAAGGCGTGCTTGTGCTCTGGGGCAGGATTTAGGATTAGGTCTCCACAGAGGCTCTTGCGAGAGAGCAGACAGTGTGATCCGCCTCTGGGAAGTGGTGCCTGGGACAGCCCTTCCCGGGGAGCCACCGGAGCATCCCCAGCACCCCGCAGCTGAGCGCTGGCACGGACATCCCCGCACATCTGCAATGCACGGCTTAGATAGACGGCACTGTCCTGTGGGGCTATATATTGCCTTGATGCTACGTCATGGTGTGGCTTAATGGGTAATCCTAGAGGAGCTCACCTGGTGACATCTTTATCTTGAAAGCAGCAGCAGCCGACATGTGCTATTTTCAGCTTCGCAGGCTTGTTTTGAGCATCTCCCCTGCTGTTTCTCGAGTCAAAGCCCCAGACGAGTTCCCCAAAGGGAAAACAGCGATGCCTCAGGTGAGCACAGAGGAGTGTGTCCAGAGTGGGGAAGCAGCCCTGGTCCAGCAGCCCTCATCCCTTTGGACAGGCAGGGGTTGTCCCCGTTTGCAATGGGGATAACGCCAGGCTCGGTACCAGAGCACCCTGCCCCATGCCCGCTCTTCTCGCCTCGGACGTGCACTACCGATAAACTATTGCCGTATTATTTTAAACAGGGGAGACTTATTACAGTCTCCTGTAAATCAGGCCTGAAATTACCACTGTGGTTTCTCGATAAGCCTGAGTCCTGCTGAACAGCTCACGTGGCTTCTGGTTGAAATTCCTATTTTAAAACCACTTTTGTGGCTCCCCCACGAAAGCAGCTCGATTTGTAGCTGTACGCCACGGCGCAGCGTGGCCCGCCAAGCTGGGAGAGGCTCTTTCTCTTTAACGACAGCCATCTGCAGGTTCCTATAACTTAGCAATGTTCCCAGCTATGATTTATGGAGGGTGCTTAGCTTTACGGTGTAATCTTTACTATTTTACAGGGTTCCCTTTTTCTCAGTTAAATGTTGCTTTCTGAATAATTCCAAGMTGCCAGTAGGTTTACAGAGGAGAAAACTGGAATGAATCTCTCCTTGTTTTTATTTACTCCTATTTGAGTACTGTGTTTCTGCATCTATTTTGGAGATTTACAATGGTATTAAGGTTGCTTCCCTCATCTTCATTTTATAGATTTCTGCTGCAATCATTTTGAAAGCCAGAAAGCTGACAGGAAAATTAGGAAATTAGACAGCATGTTCCTATTCCCTCCAGTGCCCTGATGAAGAAGGGAAGAAGAAAAAGAAACTGAAGGCATAATAAATAACGCTATATACCCCAGAGTCCCCTCGCCGATGCTGGCACCTCCTCTAGGCATCCCACCGCATCCCAACCCACCAATGCCGCTCCGATCCCGGGAACGCCGGGCCATACAGTGGCTGCGGGAGGCTCTTGCAGCGGCTGTCAAGGCAGTGGTGGTCTGACTGCCAAGTTCACAGGCTAATTGTTTATCTAATTTTAATTGCTAATGGTGGCCCATGGCGTGGCRGCTCCCTGCGCTGAAGTTATCTCAGACAACTGTTCAAGTTTATTGAGAATAATCACCCCAGAAAGAGGAAAGTGACGGCAGTGACCACAGGATTTGGGGATGATGGTGGGGTAGGATCCCCATGCGGCTTRCCGTGTATGACTTGAAACACCATCTCTGTCACCCGGCTCCCCGTGACCCCCTCTCTGAGGGCAGAAGAGTCTCATAAGCGTGAYGAGCTGGACTCATCGTCACACCAAACACTGGGAGAGTTGCAGATGCTGCTGGAGGAAACGGTGGTTTTGCTTTCGCCTGAGCCACAGCCGCAGTGGCAAAGTGCTGCCGTGCAGGGAGGACACCAGGCACAGACCCTCCTGCAGCTCACGGCACCCAGGGAGTTGCACTAACTTGCTCCAGCACCACCAGCTCACCAGAAAAACAGCCTCCAAATCAACCTTTTAAATCATTCACTTGACTGTATGGACCAAACTTAAGCCTTTCAAACCAAAATAAGCATGCTGAGACTTGCAAAGGAGATGCTTATCTAGTGATGAGCAAGGGCTGGTTATCTCGTGAGATATCTCGTGAGATATCTCGTGGTACCGCCTGCCGCCAGCGACATCCCCATCCGTAGCACAGGCACTATTCATCTAGGTGCAGGTTTCTGCACTCTTGCAGGTGTTTGTTGTTGCAGGCAAAACAAAAATGCTCGAAATTATCCCAGGTCATAGTTATCTATTTCTTATGGTTTCTTCCCATCTTGGATTACAAAGATGGGTATTTTACCAAGTTAGTTCTTGCTCCTGTTTCCAGTCATGTGTTGGCTAAGGAAGGGGTTTTGCTTGCTCATTTCACCCCAGATATGGCTGATTTTCCACCTACCTTTAAAATCTGACTCATCCATTTTGAGGATTAGCCTTGATTCAGGTTAAGAACAGGTATTTTCATTTAAACAGAGAGAACATCCAGTCCATCTTTCCTGCTCTTTATGGAAACATCTGTGAAASAAAGCAACTGAACACAGCAAAATGTTGAAATTGCCCAGGGAGTGAAATTCTGAAATTGCGTCCTACAAAAATGCCATTTCCATTTAGCCCAGTGAGTTAGAAACAGATTCAAATATAAAGTATCATTTTGTCTTCACAGACTCAAGCTTTATGCAACATAAAATATAATTTTATATTAATATGTGACACGATATACAAATAAAAAYAAAACCAACTTTTTACTGTGCATATCCTTTGCATTTGTATATTTTTACACCTTAAAATGCATGTTTAAAACTCATTTAAATTATAATAGAAATTATTCTCATTGTGTGACTTGCACTTTGATATGACACCTGATGTTCTGACAGGCAACAGGGGATTTTCTAATGCTGTAAGTACATTGAATATAAAATAAAAAGATGAAAATGGAGGAAAAAATGCAACATAAATAGAACAATGACAAAGTAAAGAAAAATCAAATGGGCTGCTGGCTGTGGCGTGGGGGCCCAGCTGTCCCAGGGAGCCAGCCAGCTGGGCAGCAGGTAAGGAGGCYGGGCAGATGTCTGGCTTCTGCTGACGGCTTCGATGGCATTGACATGTTCCCGCAGAGCATCTTGATACCATCGGATCAGCATTTTCCAACAGAAAACGGCTCAGAAAACTATTCTGCTGGAAAATTGTTGACCTGCTCTACTGGCAGCTGATCATTCAGCAAAACAGCTGAGTGTCGCTCTTCAAAATAAATTAATAAATAAAGAAACAAGCCTTCTCCCCAAACCAGGACTTTGGCGCTCTGCMTCTTGCATTACAAGCAACGCTCATCCCTACCCACCTTCACATCACTCACGATGGCACAGACCTCGACCCTTTTCCCTTCAATCATGTCCTTTCCAAGCAAGAGTCCCACACATACGTAGCTTTTCCTATCACAGAGACCGGTGCCTATGTCTAATGAGATTTGCTGCCTTCCCCATACCTTCTCTCGTTCTCCTGCAGCCTTCCTGCAATGGGCTGCAGCACATTTTCCTGCTTAAGGGTAAGTGCTATTTCAAAGCCCATCATTCTGTATATGTAGGTAGACCTGTTTTAACAAGGGCATTAATTTGTACTTATCGGCACTGAATTTCACCCGCCAGTTTCTAYCACCCAGCCACTTATTTCTCTAAGATCCTTCTGCAAACCTCTGCTTTAGGTCTGGCTAGCCTAGATAAATCTGTGTCACCTGCAAACTTCACCACCTCACCACTCACCTCTTTTTTGAGATCATTTCTGAATATGCTGACAGTGCCCAACACAGGTACCTGCAGGATATCTACTCTAATTTCCACCCACTGTAAAAACTGACATAGGACTTTGTTCCTAGTCCTGGTTTCCTACCTGTTACCAGTCCATAGATGATTAGTCTTGTGAAAGCCTAGTCCCATTAAGTCCTTTTGGTGATTCTCTTCTGTCGTTCAACCCTGCTGACTTGCTTTCTGGTGCATTTGCATGCTTTTGGTAGCATTAAATGAGCAATCTCATGATTACTCTCAAATGAGCTTGTAGGTAGTATTGAGGCAACTTTTCTTTTTTTTTYCCCAACTTTTGTAATTTAWTTTTTTCTGATTTMTTCTTAGCCTGTGTCCTGTCCTGGTTTTGGACTGGGATAGAGTTAATTTTCTTCCTACTAGCTGGTATAGTGCTGTGTTTTGGATTTAATATGAGAATAATGTTGATAACACACTGATGTTTTAGTTGTTGCTACGTAGTGCTTACACTAGTCAAGGACTTTTCATCTTCTCATGCCCTGCCAGTGAGAAGCTGGGAGGGGGCACAGCCAGGACAGCTGACCCAAACTGGCCATATGACCATATGGCRCCATGCTCGGTATATAAACTGGGGGGAGTTGGYTGGGGAGAGGACYGCTGCTCAGGGACTGGCTGGGCATCGGTCAGTGGGTGGTGAGCAATTGCATTSTGCATCACTTATTTTGTATATTCTTTTATCATTATTATTACTATTATTATTACTATTTYCCCTTCTTTTTCTGTTCTRTTAAACARTCTTTATCTCAACCCACAAATTTTACTTTTTTTCCCAATTCTCTCCCTCATCCCACTGGGGGTGGGCAAGTAAGCAAGCAGCTGTGTGGTGTTTCGCCRCCTGCCGSGTTAAACCACAACAGTCCTTTTAACCCAGGATCTCCTGTTTACCAGACAGTCCTCATTCTCCTCCAGCTTTTTCGTTTCAAATGAAATACAGCTGTGGTAGGACGTTTTTTCCATAGGGATGCTGAATTTGATAACAACAGTCACTACTAGAGCAGCTCATCAGTACTTAAATCTTGCATGAGGTCCTCAGGAGTAAATCAAGAGCTGCTTCTCCTCACCAGGGCTCTCTAATTGTTTCCAAAAAAAAAGGTCACTCATGGTGTTCCCAAACCCAGGCTGTGTGTCATCACCCCACATGACATGACCAACTCTTTATGGGGAAAACCAAAGTCTCCCTTATTACCAAGGGGACACTTTCTTTGCACAAACTCTGAAGGTTTGTAGGATTTAARAGATATTAAAAGCCGTGGCATGAGGAAGCCGGGAAGATTTCAAAGCTCCCATAGCGGGGTCTCAGCCTCAGCAAACCCAAACCCCCACCACGCTGGGGAGGGCRGGCAGGACCGTCCCATGGGTGAGCGTGCAGGATCCATCCCCCGGCCGGCGCAGAGGGGCCGCTCCGTATCCACCCTTTTGAAATTAGAATTGGTTTTCATAGAATCACTCTGTTAATCCTTTTGGATCACCGAACGGTTGCCTTACTTTCTTCTCTGGCTGCTTGCGTGCTCCTCAGCAAAGCTGGAGCTTTCTCCACGGGGTGTTCGGCTGTGTCCAGAGTTCCTGCTAGTGTGCTGGGAGAGATGGCGAAGGGGYTCTCGGCACTGGGAAGCAGGCAATGAAATACTATACAAATCCTTTCTAGTAAATCAGATTTAATACTTTTATGCTATTATAAGCTCCATTGAAAACAGTGCAAAAACTCTTAGTAAATCTGTCCCCTAGGTGCCTTATGTCTGTATTTATTCTGTCTTTTGAAATTCATTCATTTACTCAGTTCAGTTTTTGCTTCTGGGTGTTAGTTTTTATCCAACATGATTTAATTTTATACTCGGGATTGGGTTTAAAGCTAGCACCATGATATCTAAATAAGTTCATTAAATGCTCTAAGTTTCTCTGGTTACAAGTATAAATTCATCAGCATGGAAATAATGACATCTTAAACCTATTAAATTTAAAATATCTTTATGCTCAACCCTAGAGCTCAGATATGCCAGCCAATGATAATCAAATGCCACCCAATCACTCAAAAATTCCAGGGAAGAGAAAATGAGCTGGTTTGAGGATGCCTGCGAGGCAAATCAGGCTGTCAAAATCCTATCATTCTTGGGAGGAATTTACATAGCTCATATTAAACTCACCAGAGCGACTGGAAACCTGGAGTAATTAAATGCTGGGGGGGAGGGGGGATGCTGGATGTGCCTTAGCCAGCAGGCCYCTGCAAAACAAGGAGGTGCAGGGGGGTCCCCGGGAGGAACTGGGGTGCCCTGGGGACGGGGGAAGCGCTGAGCGGGGCTGCCCCGGCGGGGAGCGGAACGGCGTCCCAGGCTCCCTGCCGCAGCTTGTCGGGGCGGCGGCCGGCTGGCCGAGGGGGAACGGCAGAAACCACATTTCTCCCAGATTTCAGAGAGAAAGCGCCCTGCCTTATTTCCACAAAGAGGACTGGAAGCTACCCCCAAACCCGCCGATTTGCTCCTTTCTCGACGGCAGATGGCCCCGGCTCCGGCYGCCCGTGGCCCAGGGGCAGGTGAGCCCGGGGGGGCTGGAGAGCCAGCGCAGTCCCTGATCTGCACAATCATCCCTGGGCTGCAATAAATTAAAGCAGAAGCARCTGCCTCTTTCCGAATCCCCCGTCCCCAGCCCCAGAGCACAACTGCACTGCAGGGTTTTTTTAAAAGGCGATCGCTTTTGTTTAACGCCGGTTTGCAGCAGATAGACTGTCACTGCACCAAGTGTAAGGGACCTTAATCCTCCTCTTATTGACATGACATATCATAATGGCTTCTTTGGTTACCTATCAAGTTACTGTGTACTTAGAAAGCTTTAATCTGTAGATTATTTACTCAATAGACTGTAACGGCTTCGCATAATAGCCCATAACAGCTTCAAGCAGTTACGGCCTATTGTGTCACAGGGAGTTTGTGTTTATTTTTCCCCCCTAAATCTAACACAAAGCATCTAGGATAATATACGGTATTGTGCCAGCCTAATAAGAAGTGCCTAAACTCTCACTTTGTTCTTTTTTTTTTTTTTTTTTTTTGCTGTTAAAAAGTCCACATCGAGAATAGTGTTTGTTTTCCAAAAACAACAAGAAGAAAAACAGAAAATTCCCTGCCCCCATCTGGACTGCATTCACCACCTCCCCCTCTGATATCACCTTGCTCCACCTCCCTCCAGGCACTCGTTTGGGCTCCCTCCCCTTCCCAGCTGTGGATTTTCACAAGACCTGTAAGAATTTTGTAATCTTGAAACTTCTGTCCCACTACCTAAAGTGGCCAAAAGTGGGCAGAAAGCTCAGAGGTACTGAAGACTGAGCATAAAATACCCATATCCCACTCATGTTCAGCAATCACATCACTGACGTGCAAACTGGCGTATTTGCCCACCTTCCTTACTTGCCTGCTAGTGTAAGGGCTATGTTACACCATGAGAAGTTGTAATAAAAAGGGAAAACGGTATATTCAGGACCCTGTAAGCCACGTTTGACATGGGTACTGGGTACTGCATRTCTAGAAGATGTCATGTAAATGCTGGCTGTAGCAGACATAGACTAAAAGGCTCTAATTTAGACATATTGTTGTTATAGCAATTACAGTAATGCCAGATCATCAGAATACTGGCCATTCTCTGGGTAAATGGGGAAAGGAAAGGGAACCATGTGGATGCAATTTCTTAAACGCATTTTTAATTTTCATTGTCTTTCAGATGTTCAGAATTTGAAGGATGTTTCCCACCAGGTGAAAACAACTTTAATTTTGAGCCTAACTGCTCCAAATTGATTTGATTTCATTTAAAACCTAGCTAATTAATTAAAACCACTTGACAATGCCCCTTTAATGTTTAACCAAAGAGCACACCGTACTCCAGCTGAGCTGCTAAATGTTTACGTCTTATTAGCAGGCTTCCCAAAGCTTGGAGAAAAGGATTTCCGTGCAAGTCCTCACCCCATCTTTTAATTACACTGAAAGAACTCAGCTCATTATAATTCAACCACAAACTTTGCTCACGAGAGCATCCTGCAACATGCATTTAGCAGGCACCAACAATACCTACCCCCATGCTCGTACTCACACGTCTCTCTCCATTTTTAAGTGGAAATTCCCCAGCTGAAGACCTCGGAAAGTCACCCTGCTCCATTTCTGGCACAGTGAGCACCTTGGAATTAATTGCAAATACGAAATAAATACACTGTGAAGATATGCATTAAAACCAAGTTATAATTAAGCAATATGGAGATTTGCACCTGGTAATCAATAAGCTCAGGGAACTTGCAGGTAGCTGGGGGTGTGGGTGGCRTGGGGAAAGGGTGCGAACGGCTCTCCCTCGTGGGGTGTTTCACCATATACTTCTCCCTGTTTTCCCCTATAAAAGCTGTGTGTGCACCGGAGAGCTGTGCCGGCTGAAAGCTGGCTGGGTGCTGCAGGTACCCCTGCGGAGCTCGCCTCTTCCAGCCACCCTCCCTGCGGTCAGGCTTCTATCCCTACGCCAGCACTTTCCCCGTCCTGCTCCAGCATCACCCCACRCCTGCACCCCCCTGCAGCTCCCACCCAGGGGCTCCAAAGTGGGGAGCAGAGCCCTTAGGGCCACATTTCTACGGCTCTCCGGCTGCAGGGACGAGATGCGAGTACTGCTCTGCTAGACAAGGGTGGGGATGGACTTTGAGCATCTCCCATGGTATTTTTCCACAGCAACAGATTCCTCCCAAGTCGCAGATGGTTAGTCACGCGGAGCAGAAATAACATCGAATTCAGTCTTCAGGCGTCGTCAGATTGGGCCTCCCTTCTTAACTCAACCTGGGGGGTGGGATGATAATTTGCCTGTGCTTAAGGAGTAATTTTTGAAAACACAAACAACATCTTGCCATGTGCWGGCCTTTTTCTGTTTACTGCGTTTGATTTCACGCCTGAAAAAAAGCCCGTTGCGACATCCTGGTGGAGGGATTCTGCAAGAAAATATTGGCTGAGCAAGTAAAATCATTAATGCCAGCTCAGGAATCCTAATTGCCCCAATTACAAGCTAAAATAGTCTGGCCCAGTTATTAGCAACCACCATACCCGTAAGAGCTTGGCATGGCAGCACGGAGGGAAGGCTGCATGCGAGACATGGTTCTCAACCCTCTGTCTTTCCCCGCTGCTTTTCTAAACAACTCCATTAGAATTTATACTGTCAATGTGGGATTATTCCCCATACTTCTATTTCTTGTTCAAATGTATAGAAATTAATTTTCTGGTCATAATTTCAGTACCTCTGGGACATTAGCAGGCTGGAAGTAAAAATAGAACATCATTACAGTGTCAGGTAATGCGGATGAGTGTGACTAATAACCTGAGTGTCATTGATTTAATAATCTAATAATGTCTCTGCACACTCAGCGCTCAGACTCACCGATTGCAGATAAAGATTTAAACCCGGCTGCAGCCGCAGATTAGAATCAGGACCTCGGCTTTAGGGATCAGAACCGATGATAAGCAACCCGTGGCTGGTATCCAAAAAATTAAAGCGGGGGAAGGAGCTGGCTGGCATCTGCAGCTCGCGCCGCAAAGGAGGCAGGTTTTCCATTCCCCGGGGTGACAGCAGCGGGAGGTCACAGCTCCCCAGCAGAGACGTTTCTCAAGCTCAAAGAGAAATGCTTACCGGCTAGCAAAGGTCTGGCAGCTTTCAAATAGCCGCTGGCCCGCCAACAGCTTGGCGTATAGTTGTCTAAAACACAAAGGAAAAGCTTATTAAGGTCAGTTACAACACCAACCTGGAAAGGTCTGATCCACAGCCCTGGAATGGGAGGGAGGGTGAAGCGAGTGGGCTTTGAGTCGGGACACAAATCTTCTGACTTGAGATAATCTGGGTTATTCATTTGGAGAGAAGCTGCCACAGCAGCCCCCGAGCTCCCTCACCAGGAAAAGACCTTCCCCTTAGAGCATCCCTTTAGCCAGTCCCATCCATCACCCCCGCTTTCGGGAGCGCAGTCCCCTCCGAGCAGCGATGCTGGGTCCGGCCCCGCCGTGCCGCCATCAGATGGGTGGTAAAGGTGTTGCTTCCCTCTGGCAGCCCCAGGACGAGCTGGGAGACGGATCTCACCCACAGGGTGTGAAACCATGCAGAGATGCCCGCTAATGAGACATGACACCCGTTTTATTATAATTTGGTTGGAACAGGGACTATCGATCTTCTCAGACTGCGTGTGAAAATCCCATTTCCTTGTCGAGGCACCTCCAGGCTTGGCCAGTTTGGCCTCCGTATGCTTTATTATTAATGCAGCAAAATTTGCCTTTACCTGGGACYGTGCTGGCACCGCGGAGGGCAAATGCACTTTAGGCAAAATCTTTGACTGTGGGAGCTTCAAGCCCCTTCTAGGGGGGTGTTCCTGCAAATAATTCAGCTTTTTTTTCAGACCACGCTCTGAAGGCCACATCAGTCTTCTCCAACACCACTTCGTCTCAAGCATATTTACTTGTTTCCAGTTAACTTCATCCAGATAACAGGAAAACTCCCCGGGGAGTTGCCATAGAAACACCCGATGGAGACAAGGCGAGATTAGGGCAGCAGAGCCCGAAGATACCGTTAAGATTAAGAAAGATTTAGCTCCCACTCTAAGTATCATTCCCCTGGAAAAGGAGCAAAGATAGGAGTTACAATGGAAAATGTCCYGCGTGGTTAGTGATGGAGTGACTGCTGATAGCTCCGTTCCCCTGGGGAGATTCACCACCACGAAGCAGCTCAAAAGCCTTTCCAGGGGTCCTCTCTGAAGGTTTCCAACCTCAGTGAAGCTGAGCTGAATTTCAATAGGACATATGTGAGTCCCATCTGCAAAAAGGTGTTTAAAATGTACCCGGATCTTTTCCAATGCCTGGCGACATTGATAACCCTTTAAGCAAAGCAGTGTCCTTCTTTATAATGGACTGAGAAGGATAGGATTAAATGCAAGAAAGAAATATAACAAGAAGTCAAGGAACTACCTACCATTAGCAGCTATTTGAGTGTCAGGCAGTCTCGTTTCGGGCAATTTACCAGTGCTTTTGTCCAAGCCATTCATTCAACAAAACACTATTATGAAAATAGATGTCGTTAGAAGCGCTTTTTAATATATAAAATATTCTTTTTTTGCTATTCAACAGTGTACTCAACTCCGTTTTTCTATTAAATTCTGTTAAATTTCCTAGAGTTCGAACAGAAAGTCCCAACAATAAGAAACCGGTGTCCTGGCCTTCTGCATAAGCCAAATTTTTGGGACACGTACTGTGCTTCCTCCTATTTGATGCTCATACACATAAATACTGAGGGTCATTAGAAATGAATTATCCTTAACTGTAAAATAGAAGGGGATTCATCAACTATATTGATTTTTCTTGTGTGTGTGTGTGTAGCTCCTTTGGCAATTAGTCTTTGACTAAACTGCTGTTTCATTCCTGTGAACCAAATTTTAGTTGCAGAGTTTTCTTTATTCTAAGCTTTCCTTTGCACTGTCTTTCCTCATGTGGATTGTCAGCCTGGATTTGCAGGCATATTTCTTTTACAGCTAACGGGGTGGTTAATTAACACGTACTCCATGAGTCAAAGGTGAAGCTGATAGGGGAGCCTAAAGAAAACAGGATCTTCATCAGGGATGGATGCGTGCCTGTTCAGGAGCTCGAGGATGGACAGCCCTTAGCAGACAGCTAAAAACACACGTAAACTCAGAAAACTCCCAAGGCAAGAAAAAAACCAATTGGTACACACCAAACACCTAAAAGAAATTTGGGGGAAAAAAAAAGGAAAAGAAAAAACCAGTAATTTTATAGAAAAAACACATACTATAGCTGAAAATCCACCTCTCTCACTCTAATTGTAAGCTGGGAGGTTGGCTGGGCTGGATGGAATCTGTTGGGGGTTTGTGAGTATATTTACCTTAATTGCATTCATGTGGTTGTGGGGTTATTTGATTTGATCTTGAGATACCTGATGTCTGATTTTTATGTGCGTTTCTGACAGGTGTGAAGGATGCCAAGAGCAGGGAATGGATTGCACCTATGCGCAAAGCTGTGGAAAATGTTCTTAATGCCAAAACAAAATCCGGTATTAAATCTCATAAAGAAACAGGCAAATTCTGCATCTAACGACTTATCATGTAAACTTGTAGTCAGAGTAGATGGTATCAATTTCTGTGGTTTATGAGCACCAGAGAGACGCTTCATAAAAGGAAGGATAATATGATTAAAATTAATGTAAAATACCATAGGAAGCATAACTTTTAGGTTTCATTTTTCCAATACTGTGACTTCTAGAACTAGTTAGAATAAAATAATCTCAGAGCCTATTGCTTTCCACTGTAACTACACACACAGAAATTAATGCTCCTAGAAACTAGCATTTTCCTGAACAACAAAACCRTAATTGATCACCAACCAGCTTCATCATCCGAGCAAACACTCGGCCGAATCAGTCAGCTGCTCCAGGTTCATTACTTGGTGTGCTAATGCCCTACGCAATAAACACAACCAATGAAATATGGAATTACTCTAACCACAAAGTCATTACTAATTGGTAATCCTCAGCATAGCAAGATTCAGGGAAGAAATACCACTTCGAATAGCTTCCTGGAAAGCTAYCCCTGAACACCCTTTCAGGTCTGCATCCTCCCTGCCGCGGAGGAGGAGGAGCTCAGCGCTGCCTTGGCAAGCTGGATTCCTCCGGCACGCAGTCTGCTCAGTGAGGTCACTTGGACTGCTCGTCCCATTCATCACATCTCATCCATCCTGAGTKTTATCATTCCATGCTATATTCAGTCATTTCAATTTCCTGAACTTCTTTGCAAAATTTTACCTTGATKCTATTTCCCCATTGATTATTTATCCTTAAATTCCATGCTGATCCCTAATAATTGTCTAAAACATGATGCAGCCAAACTCTTCAATTCTACRTTGGCTGAACCACATGGATTATTATGGAAAACACAGCTTAAACAATGCTTAAGTTATTCTAATTAACCCRTTTACAGGTTATCTTGTTCTTACCTTAGTTTTCTTATTACATGCAAAAGAGCCTGAGAATTTAATAAGCTGTTTCCAGTTTTGCATTGCAGTTCAGATTGCACCACCTCTCCTACGCACAGTCCCTGCCATATATATCATTTAATCATTTTGAGGATGAGATGGTTGCATCAGTGACCTGTGAGGGCTTGTCAAGCAACACGTCACATTTGCAAACCCCTGTATCTTCTACACAGTAGAGAGTCCCTAAACCTGCTCTTACATATTTTAAATGGCACTTTGTGCCTCCCATCACAGCTGTTACCTCATTTCCAACTGGATGTAAATTAATACATTTTATTAATCAAACAGCATTTAAGACCGAACAAGAAATCAGTCTCCTCTCAAAATTGTAGCACGGCCTGTATGAAACTCTTCTGGCTTTGCTCATGAACAGGAGCAGATCTTTTTGCCATCTTAAACATGCTCAGAGGCTAATGAAGACAAAGCCCAAGAGAAGCACATGCAAAAGGACAAAAATTTTCTTCCACATATTAGCTATAAAAATGCAGCTTACATAGCGCAGTGTTCCAGGCACCAATGAATTCAAATTACCAGCAGAGTTAATCTTGGTGTAAAGTGTTTTAATGTTAACAATACAAAAAGACAAATTAGCCACACATGTGTGTTGGACAGGATACTGGAGTCTGGCGYGGTAGGACAGTATATAATTCTCCCATTCTCACTGAAAGGTAAAAAGCCTCACATTAGAGCTCATTCAGAAATTGCTGACAAAACTTTATCTCTCCTTCCTACTCCCCTTATTCCTCACATAGGGAAAAAAAAAGGGGGGGGGGGGTTGAAGTGGAAACTTTTCACGGCAATGTATGAGATCTGGGTGACTGTTCCAGCACCAAGGGTGCTGGTTCTGCAGGGACACAGTCCTGGCAGCACAGCGCACGGGACCCCGAGTCTGACCTCTCTGGACCACCCAGGTAAATCTCTAACCCCCGGGGCCCATGGCTTTCTCTCTCTCTTTGTCCTTTTAAAAATATATTTCCTTATGGTTGTTTGGGGTTTTTTTGCTGTTACCCATTTGACTGTGTTCCTCATAGGAACACTGAATGACATCCCCTCTAGTTTTTAGATTTAAAAGGCACAAACAGASGGGCTGCTGGCTCAGCACTGTTAATTYGAAATAGCAACGTTTTCTTTAAGGRAACAKCAGCACACCAGGTAAGAAATAATCCTCAGAAATGCATGGCCTTTGATTAAGCTTTTTCCTTGACAGACCATAGGAARAGCCYCTGCCAGCCCAGCAGCTGCATACCAGCATTCCCAGTCCAGGGCACGCGTGTGGTCCAGTGTCCCTGAGCTGGAGGGCTTAGCACAAGCCCATTCCCCCATCCCAAAGAAACTGATATCCCAAGAGCTGAGAAGTCTTGTGGAAACTGCTGTTACCTTTTAATTTACCAAAGCAGCTGGCGCTGGTCCTTCGAGGGTCTGCCAGACCTGGGATCTCCAGCTGCAGCCCCGGCCCCCGGGAGCCATCACGCTGGTTAATGAGGTCATCCCCATCATGGCTCTCACTTAGTGAAGTGACRAGAATTGCATACATCTCTGTTCTCCCCTGCCAGGACCACCTATCGCTCGTTTTTGAAACACAAAGTGAAAATCCATATTTTCCGCTAATGCAGCTCCCCAGGAGACTGGGGACTCCCACACACCTTCTGAATTAGAATAATATCAAATCATAAAATGTTTGGGGTTTGCGTGCACCTGGATTTATGGGTGCCCATCAACCCTAAATACAGGCATGGGACCTCATGTTTGACTGATTTCAGCCYTAGTCTGATTAAGTGTTTAGGAGGGTCGCCAGAATCCCAAGATCTTTATCCTCATAAACCTTCTGGATTTAATAGYGACAACTTCTACTGGACAAATTAGGCAAGTCAATTTTATAGCAAAGGCAAGTCAAATCTGCTATAATTAATTCAAATTAACACACCCACAAGCTCCTGAAGCCTATAATTAGTAAGGTGTCGCTTCAGGGATGCCTGCAGAAACATCCAAATACAAGTCGTTATTAAGAACCTTAAGACTAAACATTTCACAGGAAACCAGAAATAACCTGCACAAAAGCAGGCTGGATTACAGAAACCCAGATGTTATCTTCCTGCAGAACTTTATTATTAACATGGTCAACAAASCAAAACACTTTCCTGTAAATCTGATTCTTTAACATTCCATTTAACTGTTCAATATTAARCCTCTATGGAGAATTACTGGAGTGTTTCCCATGCTACATATGGTCTACGGTAGGAGACGATACCTCTGAAATTCTGAATAGCACGATGTCATTCAGGAAATGAGAAAGGATTGTGGTTTGCAGTTACAACCTTCACATGTCACTTGCTGATTTTTTTTTTTTTCCTTTAGGAAATCACAGTATCCAGCATGGATATTTAATGTGATCAGGTGTTTGTGAGAGAAAATATCAAAACAAGAGCTCTAAGGCCAAAAATGCTTATCTTGAGACAACAAAATTATTATTTAGATGCAGAAAAAATCAATTTTGATGTTAGAATGAGAACATGGTCCAATTGCTTCAGCTCTTTATTTCATGYGCTGGACGAGGATGTTGGAAACAGAGGCCAGGGAGCGATTTTGGAGCATTAGGTTGTGGAACGGGCTCCTAGATCATTGCTGGAGCACAATCAAGCTTTTGTGAGCTGTCAAATGCTAAACAGTTAGTTGTACGGAGAGGGACAATAGCCAGAGAAACGTTGCTGGGTGCAGAGGACGTTTTGCTGGTGTACTGACAGCCTAAATACTGTGAGCGCTACCCTGATGCAGTCTTGGACCAAGCTGGGGTAGATCTTGTCTGCAGCACAGCACGGATGCTTGCCACCAACTCGCTGCTGCAAGAATATTGCTTTGGGTTTGATGTTCATGCGAGAAATTTACCTCTAATACAACAAAAATGGCCACATTTGCCGCTATCCAGAAGAAGATTTGGCTTCGTTTGGTGATGAAGTCCTGCCAGAAGTCTGGAGAGGCAGTAAGACCAGAAATGAAATCGGATGCTGAGCGTCCAGAGAACCCAGTGACTGGTGAGAAACGGGGAAACTTTGCCAGCAGAAAAAGCACAGCAGCCACACACCAATGTTACCAGCCTTTACGCCACTGAGAGAAGCAGGGTATTTAAGCAGAGATTCACATGAAAAAAAATATGCTGGTGTGTTGAGGCTGGACACCCAGCCCTGCTCTGTGCCAGCCCTGCGTCAGCCATCGTTTCTCCTCCCCACCCCCGGGGCAGAAACCGGCGGTTCGGTTCAGCAAAAGCAGGAGGATGCTCCCGCTGCACAGTAAGCATCTCTGGGCTGATACTCCAGACAGCAGCGGAGGAGGCAGGTTTCCTCAGGCTGGGTGAACCGAGGCTGCTCTGGAGATGCTTTGCATTAGATGAGACTCTGCAAGCGTAGAAAYGCCCACCGGCACGGCAGGACTGGGCAGGCAGACATGCGTGACAGAGGAGGGAGGCTGAGCAAAAAGGGGCACATTTTCTACAGGCTGTCTTCAAACGTAAACGGCACTTCTGTAAGCGAYGCTAAATGACACCACCCTCCCTCCACCCCTCGCTCCCAATTGCCTACTTACATTAGCATTTGCCAGCTGTCAAGCTCTCGCTCAGTTCCAGTGAAATCTCCTGGATTTTCTCTGCTTTCAGTGATTATGTTGAACTGCTGGGATCAGCTCCTGCTGACACGGGAATTGCCAAATCACCTTCTGGTTTTTTTATATGTGTCCCCCCCCCTTCTTCTTACTAACTTGAACCAATGCAGACCCCAGCACAGACCCGATGCTCTCCAGYAGGACACACGAGTGACTGCCAGCCTCCTCAGGACTGTCTCCTAATGGAGAGCTGAGGTTCTTTATAACAAGAAACAGCTCTCAGAGACACTGAGAGCTCACATCACTTACAGAAGAGATGGTACAGACTTAACATCTTCAAGTGCTGCCTAAAACAGAGATGAAGACAAGTCATCTCCTTCTGCTTTATGAGAATGGCCAGACTGGCTCAAATGAGAAGTCCCTCTAGCCCAGTACCTTGTCTCTAGCATCAAGTAGTTGTAGATGTCTACAGAAAAGATTAAGAACAGGACAAACACACAATGGCAATTGCCTGGGGTGCTTTGATGATCCCCAGTGATCTGGACTTAGAGACTTTCTGAGCCAGAGGCAGTCTCTCGGTGTGTAATAGCCCTCGCTGCATCACTCTGCCATGAACTCATCTAATTGTTTTCTGCGCCATTTAAGCTTTTGGCCACCACAGCCTCCCATGGCAATGAGTGCCACAGTTGAACAACATGTTGGGAGAGGAAACAGCTCCCTCATTTGTGCTGACAAGGTCTCAAGCTGCAGCTAAGTTCGCTCTCTTCTGCAAAAGCCCTGTGCACTCAGCCAAGACACCACTTGCCTTGCCAGCCTCCGAGCGCCAAAGAGAGCCCAGCCTCGGGGTCTCACCCGTATCTACCAGCCAGTCCCACTTTCTAATGGACAGAAATAATCGTTAGAGGGCAGAATGAGACCTGGACCCCAATGTGGATCGTAATATGAATGACTAAAAATTAGGCATGGTTGAAGTTTTACTTTCTCATAGATCAGCAGCTGCATTGGAACAATCCTTTAAACATCTGGCTTATCTGAACACCTTTGAGCCACTTCTGATCTAAAGATCAGAAGATTTTACCAAAAAAGCAGGCATGTAGATGCGAGATGTATGTAGGCATGTAGACATGAGGTTTTTTAAAATCATTTTCTCCTAAAGCCCAATTTAGCAACCGCAGTAGAGACTTGATGTTTTTATGCAAATTCTCAAATTTACAGAAGTGCTGAGCTGAACTGGGATTTGAAGTGAAGGCTTCCTTGCTATTCCTCCTGCCATTTAAACACCACGCAGGGGTACACTGATAGAGGCGGCCAGAAATAGATCTGAAACTTCAAAAGTGTCAAAATTGAATCCTGATGAACTGGGGATGGAGAGAGAGCCAGCCAGCATGGCCAGGGTCTCAGAAGTCTGAACACTCACCCCGGGCTTCAGAAAATAAGGTTTAGATAATAAAGTTGTCGCTGGTGAATGCCATAACCCTTGTGCTTTGCTGGAGCTACTATTCTCTGCCAAAAGTTTTGGGCTGGATAAACTAATGTTTTCTGATGAGAAATTGTTTTGCTGAAAGTTTCTGACTAGCTCTCTGTATCACATAACACCCAGATGTGGAATCAGCCTTTGCCAGATAACACATTCCTGCACCGTGACACTCAGCCCGGGCCAGGCTGCAAAAGTTAATTTACTGTAAGTTACTGATAGTGTCACTGATGGTTTATCATTCCTGCATTGGTATGTTTTTAGCCTGATTTAAACCCGTAACAGCTTGGATTGCATTTTTAATTGGGGCTTGAGTATAGCTGTCTGGTTATTTGTATAGGCAAAAATATTAGTGTCCCAATCAGGTCATAAACCATCACTGAGCCAGATCAGATAGAGTAACAGCTAAAATCCCATGTATGTTACTGTCATAAGCATCATTCCTAATAATCGTGTACTCCATTAAATATAATTTTTAGCAAGTTGTGTTTTAAAAACAGATTGTATTTCTGATATGCCCTGCCAACAAGGTATTTAACAGAGCTGCGCTGGCTCTAATGTCCCTCTTTTGCATCCTTTCAGGGACAAGAATAGATACATCACCATCATGACGTTCGCAAACGTGGAGACTGCAGACACTTCTTGAAATAAATTGGGAATGGCAGGCTAAGTACTTGAATTGACGATGGGAACCACTGAGCCTGTCACACTATTGCTGGGAGAATCAACAACGAACCTCACTGTCTTCAGCATTAATGACTGCAGCTTCATCGGCCGTGCGAGCCGCAAGTACAGCTGCAACGTCACCTCCACACAGCCCAGGTGAGTCAAAATTAAGACGCTACAGCCATGCCTTGGTGGGTGATCTTACAGACCCACTGTCACCCTGCTACTCAGCCCGCCGTGTACTTCACCTGCTACTTTAAATGTGGGTTTTTTTTCTCTAAACGCCTCAGACGTGCTGCAGTGTCAACCTGTTGGAGTGCCTTCATGAACAGAATGACCCGCCCACCAGAAAARCCCTTGACCTATCTTGGACTTGATGAAAGAATGGTGGAAAAAATAAAGAAAAAGCTTACATTAAGGACTAAAAATAAAATATATTRGAAGAATGACTTAATTTAAACAAGAAACTGAATAAATAGGCAATCTATTAGTGTATTTCTAATCCAGGAGCCAGGAAGAGTGGCATTTCCAGATATCATATGTAAGCTGTGAAACAGAGTGAACCAGAAGGAAGCAYGACCTCGACATTCGGCAGACACAGGCTGCAGATCCAGAGCACAGTCTCCTCCGCGAGTGACCACCACCAGGTCTAACCCACCAGCATGGTGTGCTGTTACCATACCCACCTTTTCCGCTGCTAGAGGTGCAGACTCTGAAGTTCACCCAGAAGCACCACGAGTTTCCGTGGAGGATGATGCCCCATGGCCGTGCAGCAGGCACCTCAGGAGGCACAGACCCGTCGGACAAACCATCGCCTGCAAAAAGCCTAGGTAAAACAACTGAACACTCTGTGTGTAGTCTGACAATAAGAAGGTGGGAAACGACCAGCAGATTTCCCAAGCAAATCACGGCAAGCCAATTTGTCAGGATAATTAGCATGGAGGCAAAGGGGAGCRGTAGATGTGATACATCTTGGCTTAGGAAGGCTCTTGACACCATCCCATTTAACTTTCACGTGAGCAAAATGAGGAAATGGAAGCTAAATGAAAATGTACCGCAAATCTACGCTCTCAAAATTATTATCTGCAGCTCACCGTCAAACACAGCCCTGTCCTGTAGCCCGTCTTTCTGCTGGCAGGATGGATAGTTCACCTACAAAACTGCAAATGCATGGCTGCATGGGGGCATGTCACTCTGGGCAACAGGATCACGGTTCAAGATGACCTCCCCAGATGGGAGAGCTGGCCCAACATCACCATGGTGAAGTTCAGTAAAGCCATTTGTGGAATACCACAACCCAACAAGTAGGTTGAGACTCTCTAAAGCTGTCCCTTTTCCTCTTGGAGGAAGAGACATTGCCTTTCCTTGTGAAACCTTCTGCTGAGCCTGCCTTGAAAGCTTCTCTTTGCACTTAAAACGAAGAGAGCATTTCCAGCAACAGCTGGGTTTCATCCGTGCCTCATTTCCAGATGGATAGCAGTGTGCCTCGCTCCTGCCCCTGTGCTGCTGCTTCCTGAGGGACCTGGGTGCTTACCTTCATCCCCAAGCTTGGGCCACAAGCCTTTAAGTGACTTTAAGCAAGAGAGACTGAGTCCTAAAAAAAAAATCTAAGTTCTTTTCCAAATTTTGGCCCTACTCTTAAGTTTTTCCCTTTTTAGTGGGTGTATTTTTACCTTTTAGCATGATATTGCCTTTAAAACACCACAAACAACATTTCAATAGATAAATAATTTAAGGAAAAGAAAATAGATGCTTTCTCAGRGTACCCAGCTGTTCAGCATCCAGCAGAGCATGCTAGACCGGGGGTAGTCAAGGGCTGYGTGTAGACCTGATTGCCCATTAAAGAGGCACACATTTCACAATGCCGCAATCAAAGCTCTCTGGAGATTTAAGCATTGTGCCCACATGTAATACGTCAGTTATTTGCCAACAGGGGAAACACTGTAAGAAGTGAATGAGTTTTACTCTGTTCAGTGACATTACTAATGACTCATGCAGGATTATGGGTAACAAACCTTTGAAATGAGAGGTTGAGTTGTACACTACATTATACATCTGAATTTCATGGTATATTAGTGACAGTGATTGGTAATACAATATGATGGGAAATTGCTAACATCAGAGAGAAGTTAATATGATGCACTGCAATTTCTCAAAGAGCCCCATACTTTTCCTAGCGCCACCCATAATCTGCTCATTATGGTTTGGCAAAAAGCAATCCCTCTCGTGGAGTGAGGGGCACCAGCGCTCTGACAGCTGGTCATAAATTTGAATAGAAGATACGCAATCCGAAATGTTCATGTTTCCATGGATCGTTACCCAATTGTATCTCCTCTAAGAAGCAGGTGATTTTTTTAACATCCTGTGACAGTTTGTTTCTGCCAATATTTTCTCTCTCCAGATAAATCTGATGCCAGCTCGTGCCTTGTAGCATTTCTTCCCCTTCTTGTTCTATTAAAATGGCTGATACAGTCTACATGCACATTAACTAAACACCAGTTAATGGAGCGTAACTAAGAAGAATTAATATATTTACAAAAAAGTATTTCTAGGCCATTAAAATGAGTGTAAAATGTCTCACATAAGGCATTAAAATTACAAACATGACCACAGATTTATGTTTACAGACTCTGGCAAACCGCGTGGCCACATGTGTCCCCTCAGTCACTCCTGTTCCAAACAGCATAAGCAAATGTTTAAACTCTTTACTTGATAGTAACCTGAAATATTCTGTGGCTGTTTTACGAGGTCAGTAAATATCCATCTGACCTTCTCCATTTCTAGAAGATTTGGTGTTTACTGGGGGAAGAGCCCATGAATAGAGGTGTGTCCTGGAATGATGGCCCTGAAGGCCAAACCCCACATACCCATATAGCAGATACACCAAGAGCATCACCTTCGTAAGGAACTTGAAATGGGGAGTCATTCCCGGGACAAGGTGGGAAGACCAGTCTCCATGCCTTGTCCATACTCACACCAAAGCCACCGTTGCTGACATTCATTTCTTCTCTTCTGTCTGCATTGCTAGAGGTGGCCACATGCAAATGTTTCTAGCTATTTCGAGGTTACTTCTGAGCCCAGCCATCAGTGTGCAGAAACGCTCCAGGTTTAACAGTGAGAATGGCTTGTTTTATGGCTCGTTTTTATATCTCGCTCATTACTGACACTCACCTGCTGGCCAGTAGCAGAAATCTCTGCTCTTATATTGCCTTGTGGAGCTGAAAGGATGAACAAAGGGTCATTTATAAGCTTCACTACCACCAAGTGCCTCAGTGCTTGCATGCATCAAACCTGCCTAGGAGCACGGGGCTGATCAAGTAAGATAATGAGGTCAATGGGTCTGAGGCTGAAGCAAAGTCACCCTTGCACAGTCACCCACTCCTCCATGTATCTGCTATTCTTCTACCACAGGTTTGTTCTGTGCATCCACACCTCAGCCGACCAAACATCTCCCAGAGCTATTCGTGCAGTCTCCAACGCAAAGGAGTCCTCATCTCTCCTCGAGGCTCCTGGTGATACCTTGAGATGGATAGGTAGAAGACAGAAGAATTACACATCCTGCCACTGATACAGCTCAGCTCCCATGCCAAAGCAATGGGTTTAAAGACTGCCTTATTTGATTTAATCCTGCTTTTGCCGGAGAAGCTCTTGGAGGAAGGCCCAAAACACTTTTTGTAGCAAGTCCATTGAAAACCATAGCCGAGATCCCATCACCAAGTAGGACAGGAGCTGGATGGTAATTATGACGAGTGAATAGAAGACAGTATCTCCCTCCAGCATTAAATTCAAGCCCTGACCTTTTCCAACATAATGACTAACTCAACCTTTACATAATAATGTGTGTGATATTTGGAAAGTATAACATATGTGTCATTTTAATTAATTGAACAGAAATAGATTCACAGAAGAAAAATGAATTAACCAATCAGCAATCACCTTTCTATCTATTTGATGTCAGAATAATTAGTTTATTCTCCTAATCTCTTGACCCCTCTAGAAATCATAACCTTGCTGACCTCCTTAAGAATAGGGGCTCATTTGAATAGCACCATAATTGTGCTCTGGGTGCATTATCATCTAGTTTCATTTTTATTAAGGTAATCGTATCCCTTCTTATTATATCTCTCTCTGAAAGGCTGACCCAAACCCTGGGAAAGACTGCAGGACTTTGCTCAATAACATCGATGTACTTTGGATCAAGACCATGGCCAGCAGAATCCTTCCTCCTAGAAGATGAGCTGGTTTTGTTAGCTGGAGGATCAGCAATAATTTTACCGCCGTTCTGTCTGCGGACAGCAATATTCAGACATGTGTCCTGACATTGGCAGTTGCAGACTGTTACCAACTAGCAAATGCTTAAACAAGATCACAATTTGTTCCAGAATGATAAAATGACCCCACAAAGTGAATTACGCTGTGAAAAATAAATGTAAAATACTGTGTAGATGCACAAATGATTATTTCATTATCTGGCCAATGTATGAACGACAGATACAAATTGTTCCAATCATAGAGTGATGAAAGAGTAATGAACAATGGGTTCTTGAATGAGCACAGGAAGAAAATAATGAATTGCAGTTTAAATGAAATCAAGAGTCAATGGACTGGATCACAGACTGTCCTTCAGACATAGGAATTCTGCATTAGTTAAACACTGTCATTTRGAGAAACGTCCTTTAAGAGGAAGGAATCTAAATGGGACAGAGAAAGAGACAAATATGATGAGCCTGGCCACTGGCTTGCTTTTAGCAAGCTGGATGGGAGCATTCCCATTCCTGCTGCTTTGCTAATTCACACGCTGATCTACTAGAAATTAGCAGCTTGCACTCTGCAAAGTTAACAGACCATTTGTACTTTTGCCTTTTCCCTATTTTAACCTTGCTCTTCCTCTACTACTCAATTACTTTAAGGCAACATCTGATGAGATCTCTTACACATAATTTGAGCATAGAATGAAGGCCAAGACACCAAAAGCTTCTGGGAAAGAAAGTGTCAGTTATGTAGAAATAACATGTGGCAAATACTCTCTTATTTTTTTTGTTGGAAAACTTTCTGCAATAGACGGATTTATCTTCTTTTCTTTTGTTTCATACCAATAAACCAAGAATAAGCCAAGGATTTCTAACGTTATTTTCAAAGAAACGTGTCACATTTCGTGTATCATATCTATCCATCACATTGCACAGCATCTTGTTAGATCTGTACTGAAGCTACATTTCTCTCACGAGCGCAGGACATCTGACCACTTTAGTTCGCTGTGCAGAATTTCTTTACACTCTATGAAGACATCTTAGAATCCAGCAGAAACTAACTGGTTTCACGGGAAGGGCTCAAAGAGTCTCATAAACCAGCTCACCCTTAGTGCTGCTCTGCCCCTGCCGCAGCCAGTGCCCACGCGGTTCCCCAGCATCTGCCCTCCTGCCCCTCACACAAGAGCAAGCACAAAAGCGAGAGGCAGCGCTTCGAGCCTTAGATGCCTCAGTAAAGGACATGGTGCTCTGGGCTGGGCATCCCCGAGGGAAAGGTCATCTTTCATCACCTGGTGCTCAATAGCCTCAAGACATTTGGAAACAAGGAAGTCCCAAATCCAGCAGCTGTGAGCACCATCAAAAGCCAGAGAGTGATGGCAACAAAGTGAAAAGCGGGGGAAAACAGTTTTTTTTCTTGCCTTGTGGACATAAATATTTGTTGGAGAAAAAAATAAAGGAGAAAGGCGGCATCTCTGCTGTGTAAGTGCCTGAAAGGTCACCTGCTTCTGCCTAATGCAATGACATCTTCTGTGAAGGGTCTCTCCCCTGCAAGGTCAGGGCAAACTTCATGTGCGTGCTATGTACGCGTGAGACAACGTCCATAAAACACTACCCATCGCTATATGTAGGCAGCCTGTCCAGGCAGAATCAGATCACAACCAGCCGTACCACTCACAGCCCCTCACTCTTCCTCTAATCAGATTTATGTTTCAACAGACCCTGATGCTAAGCACACGAACCCCTCAGCAAACTGCCCTGCAACTCCCTAAGAGTGCCCAGGGATGCTGAAACACAGGCAAAGACAACCAGCCCACCACACCACAGGCAGCCTATGGAGCTACGGAGCACCGTTAATGTATAGAGAGCAGGGGATATAGTATATATATGTATATGTATATAGTATATGTATATAGTTCCTGGGGACTGCGCTGAATATCCAGGAAAAAGCTTTCCTCATTGACTCAAAGAAACAGAATTATCCTCATCTGACAGATGAGTATTACAAAACGCAATAAGGATTGCAAACTCCAGAGTATTTCAGTTCCYCCCCATCCTGGTTTTATCCCCGTCCCAGGGGCCTTTCCCATGTGAAAACAACTTACAGCTCTGCCCCTGATGAGAGCCTCAAAACAAGGGGATCTCATTCCCCTGGAGTTTGATAAGTATCTCCCTTCTGAGCCATTCAGCAGAAAACCCCAGCATTATACCCAAAATCAAGCTGATCCAATCTGTTAAGTTATTACTGGCTTGCTGTCAGACCTCCTAGCTGATTTTGGGTCTCAGGTTATCGATGGCATAGCGTGACATGACCCTTCATGGTCTCCTCCAAGCCAACCTGGTGTCAGCAGTTCATTCAGCCCAGTGAAACTGCAGTTCAAACATCTGGCTCTTAAAAAGCCACCCAGCCACCACCTCGGATTTGAAACCAAACTGAAAATATTCCCTAGTGCACACTGCAGAGAGCCCTGCTCCTCTCCAATGGTCAGATCACTGCCGTGCAAAAATACACAGTGCCCTGCCTGGGTGATCGGAGAGGCCTGGGATAGACACTGGTACGTGGAAGGATGGAAGGATGCTCCCCACTCCGCCACCCCGGCTCAGTCCCTGCCGTCCTGTTTGATAATAATCACACAGGTCTCGAAGCTTGGGCTTTGAAAGGCTTCAGTCAGGCTGAGTGCTGCTTCAGGATGAAAACAGTGAGCAACAGCGGCAGCACTGGGTTTTAGATGGGAAAACAAAACGCATTAGATAATTTTGGGTAGTCAGTCTAGAGATATGATCTGGCAYGGACTCCAAAGACAACCGGGATAGCCCAGGCACATCGTGTTAATAGTTCGGAGCCCTGAGACAAGGCGAGACCCCAGCTCCCTCGCCCGCAGCGTGTCTGCTGCTGCTGTCAGCTGTCTGCAGGGAGCCCTCGCCCTGCACTGCGGAGGAGGCAGATCTGCCTTGCCGGCATTCCCACACGCCAGCGCTCTCATCCCGCAAAGCGTGCCAGCCCCGAGGTGCTGGAGGGGCTCTCCACAAACAAACTGAAGTGCGAATTACAGAAAAGAGACTCCCCGTGCTAAAAGGGGTGCGCTCCAGCCCGAGCTCTCCGGCTCCGGAGTCCTGCCTCCCCAGCAGAATAACTGTGTCACCAGAGGATGTCAGCGCAGCCTAGTTAGCACCGGTGACAGCAGCAGCAAATGCGTAACGTGGGCTAGCAGCTAGTGCCCAGCTCAGACCTGACTTGTATTAAGGCCCACGCTCTTTTGGCTTCACTGCTCTYGTTATCCCGGTATTTTGATGACACCAGGAGAGGTACCGTCACCTGCATAGCAGCGCTGTGAGCTGCATGCTCACCCTGCGGGACCGAAGCCGTCTGCCCAGCTGGGCTCTGGCATGAGCCATATCCAACATGCCTCCCTGGTGCAGGGCTCAGGCAGTGCTGCACTTCCAGCAGGACAGTCACAGGCGGGATGGACAAACAGCCAGGTCCCGGAGGCAAGCGGTGCCGTCCCGCTGCAGTGCTGGGCTCTGCTGGCTGCACAGACAGACTCGTCTGAGACAGCGGACAGGTCAGAGCATCCTCACCAGCCTATCTCCCTCAAGGTGCCGCTGCTCACACCGTGCATGCAGCAGCCGCCAGATGTTAACCTGCAACATTACCTGGCACCAAGCACCATCGCTGCCAGGAAACCTGGGGAAGTTCTGAGTGACGCCTAAACACTCCAGCCCAGAGCCCACCTCTTGTGCTGCTCAGACCTGGGAGTTGAAAGCAAACTGGTAAATACTATGAGTCTCACAGCCAGCCACTCAATCTGTGCCTCCAGCCCCCCTGGCTGGCCAAATTCCCCTGTGTATGGTGCTTGCCAGCTTGAGAAACACCTCGACAGGCAGGAGCTGCTTGCCAAAGGGTTGGTCATACCCCCTCACCCCCTCCATCATTACAGGTTTTGGAAATAACCACAAATGACTCCTTGCTTTGCTAACGGTGAGTGMGTGCTGCAGCAGCAGGCTGCTGGGAGCAGCGAGGCGATGGTGTAGGTTGCAAGACTGTGCAGGAGGGAGGGGGTGAGCGACAGGAGCCAGCCTCTTCGCTAAGAGTAATCCACAGCAGGAAAGTGCCTGGAAAACAGTGCACTCTACATCACCCAGAAAAGAAAGCCAGAAAAGCCGATGCACGTGGTGGAGAACACAGCATCGCTTCTGCTGGGGGATACGGGGAGCGGTAAGCACTGGTGATGGGGGAGGTTTGCTGGCTGTGCCTTCCGAATGTGCCTGGGTACCGCAGGGCTCTCTGTGGGTGTGCGTTTGTTGGGCTGGGTTTGCTCCGTCCTTGCCTCRGCGTGCATAGCTGCACAAGTAATGAATGCGCCTATTAAAATCCAGCCAGAACATTTGTCTCTGTAGCTGGCAGAGAGGCTTCCACACCTCGGCGATAGGCTGAATTTCTTTGTATTTGCTCTGAAYGCTCCACACGCTCGGCTGTGTTTTTAGACTCCGAGGCAGATGCACTGGATTGATTTCTAATATAACTGTCATAATTAACTATATTTTGTAGTGGTCTCAATGCAAATGTATGAAGCACACTTGGAGGCACAGACTTTGTCGTGTTACAGCAGGGCTTCCCATGTGCTGTATGTGGTTCCAGAGCATGGTGCCTCATTCTGGGTTAATAATCGATAAACAGGATCTTCAATTACCCAACTGTACATCAAAGGACAAATGCATGGTCAGTAAGTGGGCACAACGTCATTGAAGTCATTACTGGTTATACCGCAGTCTCTTGGTTTTCAGTGTTAAATTTGATTAACTATTTCACTCAAACTTGGCTGGTTACGCAAAAACTTGCATGAGATTTCAAAGTCTCATCAGAAAAAGGAAAAAAAAATAAATGTGCACTGCTCGCAGTGCTCGATAAGGAGTCCAGGGTGGCTTTTATCATCCGAAGGGCTGTTAATGCAGAGGTTAGAGRTGTTCAGAGTGGGCTTTCAGCACTCGGCATTTCCTGACTCCTACACCTTTGTTCTTCCTTTCTTATCATTACATTAACACTTTTGTGTTGTGGAATATTTATGATGCACACCACATGCTTAATGGATTTCCTCCTTTATTTGCAACTAGCCTGCATCAACACAAGACTCTCAGTATTCAATCTGAAATCCATCAAGGATTCCCGGGCTTAATATCACCACCGCTTTTACTGAGACAGGAAATCTGTAAATCAAACTTGCAAATGCAAAAAGGCTGTATGGGAGCAGCACAAGCAGGTCAACAGCATCCCTCACATTAGAAGCATCTGGAAGTAAACTTCTGTTAATTGAACCGGTTCTAAAGCTGTGAATTACAAAATAACTCTTTGCCCTAAATCATAGCCATAGTTCCCCAAAATAGGGCCATCACACTGTCATGCATTCCTCTCCCTAGGGCCCATCCTGCAACGTGGGAATACACGAGCAAGATGAGTGGTAAAACGGATTAGAGCTGGCCTTGGGACTCCAGCGGTACCCACACCACTCATATTTATGTACTCTTGTGGGAGCAAGAAATCAGCCGAAGATCAGGCATGCATTATGGTATATTTGCTTAGATCTCATTTGCTGGGCATGAGCTGCTCGGCCTTGTGCTATCGGCACAATTAGATGCAGATGAATACTCACCATTCCTCAACACTGTCATGTCTTAGTGCACCAGTAAACCTCCTCCGAGCGCGTGTACGGCGTAAGGGTTTGTGTCACTGGGGGCAATGTGGACCATCGGCAGCAAGGGAATGCTCTGCCCGGTGTGATTGCTGCCAGCTGACATGATTTCCCAGAGTTCTCCAATATGTTTCTGTTTATAGAAGTCATTCTTCCCTATCAACATTTTCCCGTTATTATCTTCTACACATATACACATAAAAGTTAACCCTGAGTATTAACAGAAGCAACAAATCTTGCTCCTAATGAGACCACTGCAACCCCACATAAATCAGTCCAACTGCATGAAGTAACAGCACAACATTTAGTGCCATTTAGCTGCAAGACATGCACTGAAAATAAATACAAATGTGCAAAGACAAGCTGATGCTTTGCAGGTTCAAAAAAAAAAAAGGTAGGTGGTACTTTCATGAAAGGCCTCTAGAAGCCTTCAAGGCCAGACCTTCTTGGATATACATTAGCGCAGACCCAACAGCGTCAGCAGAACACCTCAAATTTTTCCGGGGCAGGATCTAACCCTGTTAAGGTTAGATCTACCTACCCTCTGTTAATGGCACGTGTCCCTGAGCTGGTGTCTGGAAAGGAACCTCAGCACCAGCCCCTGCGTGCACCCACTTCTCCAGCTGCTTAAAGCAAAGTCTGAGCACCGGTAATGGCAAATTTGAGCTCCTCATATTTCTTCTGTTGTAAGGCTCTGTTTCAGCGGGAACCTCAGGACATGCCTAACTTCCAGCTACAGCTCTCTCCCTTTGAAGATAATGGGATAATCACACATTTAAAGTTAGATGTCTCTCCCTCTGTTGGTAAAAGGGGTCCTTAATACCTCTGAGTTTAAAGGAAGATCTTGCAATATTTCTATTCATCATCATGCAAAGGGCAGAAGTTGCAGATTTAAGAGTGGAAGGTAATTTCCCCTTCTGCGCTCAGCAACAAAGAATAGCGCCGTAGGCTTTCCAACAGCCAACCCATTTTGGTACTTCACTATCAAGGTTAAAACAGTCAGAAATACATTGTGACACTCTTGGAGYAGAGTTTTTGTTCTCATATATATCTAATTTCTACCAAGATGTTGGTTAAGGAAAAAGCATTTGATAATCTGCCGGTGGCAGAGAYACCAGGTGGGAAGCAGAAGAAATTCAAACACGAGCTAATTTGCTATTTGCYGAGCATTTGATTTCCAATGAAAAAAACACATTCAACAAATCAAAGCGAACCTGACRGTGCAGGAGCAGAGCTGTGGGATGGCACATAGCTCCTGGGATGCATTCAGGAGAGAAACRGGGACTAAGGGGGTGTCACAGGCTGGAGACAAACTACCCTGACACAGCTCCACTCGCCTCTGTAAATCCTGGGTGCACAACTGGTCAGAAACGGGATGCCGTCAGCTCCAAAAGCACATCCCACACAACTCCACTTCTGCACTTACCTGGGTGCCTGCAGGCCCTCTCCACAGAGCTAACACTGTCTGCAGCTCACCGCTATTTCACGGTGTGATATTGATGGCGAATGGTACCCAGCGTCTGACTGAATCCAGATGGGAGGCTGAGATAAGCTACAAAGGAAACCCGATGTCTAAATCAACACATGAAAAGAAGCAACCAGAAATAAATAGATTAGTCTGCACTACAGTGTTTCTGCTCAAAAATAGGAAAGGCTGCTGCAAACCTAGACCCAAGGTGAGGGAAAAGCCCTTAGGAAGGCAGAAGGGCACAGGAGCACCGCCCTGCTGCTCCATACAGAAAACACATGCCAGGTTTTGGTGAAAAGCAGCTCCAGCAGAAGGTATCTCGGCAGGACAGGTACACAGCAGCACGATGCGAGACATCCCCTGCCAGCACCGTGCCACCCGCATCCAGCGCTTGGCTCYGGCCACGCTGCAGCATCCCGTCTATAAAGCGCCAAGAATGCTCCCCTGGCCGCCCGCCCGCCCGGAGCTTTGAACTCAAGGCTCATTGCAGCGCAAACCACCTCGTGCACAGGGACCCTCCACCGAGCCAGCCCCCAGGGTGCCAGCACCGTCACCCTGAGGAGGGGAACCACCAACTGCGCCTGGACGAGCTGCAACCTGTCCCAGTCCCCGGCTAAACCCATGCCAGGGCTATCCCGCAGGCACTGCCGCTGCACCCGGGCGGGCTGGAAGCTGCACAAGTTTRGGCTGGAAACATTCATCTTCTGGAGAAAACAACACTTGAAATCTCACGGCTTTCTGACCCCCTCCGGGGGAGCCCGCCTCGCACGCCTGGGCACATCTTGCACGTTCAGCCAAGCTTTTACATTGCATTATTTAGTCTTTCCAAAAACATAACATTTTGAAGCAAGGWTAATTTTTTTTTCCCTTGCCCCTCCAAAGATTAAATAATCATGGCACTGGAAACAGATGGGGTCAAAGCTGAAAACATGGTCACTTGGTGTGACCTTTGGAAAAAATAGTAGGAAATAGCGGCCTGGGTAGAGTTTGAAACGCCTGGCCCCTTTTTGGCTGCTTGTAGTAATTAGTTCATACAGGGGCAGTGCCCTTGCAGAGCCCTGGCCCCGTGAGCGACTTACACCAGCGAAACAAGGTGCGGTGTTGAGAAGGGGAGGAAGGTGCGAAGCAGCCCGCTGAACAAGTATCGATCCTGCAAAGGGTGTTCAAGCTCCACCAGCAAGCGCAGAGCAGGGGGTTACCTCCCGCCGCAAGTGTACCGTGTGTGTGCTGGTGGTGAGACSTCCGAGGGAGTGAGCTCAGTCCTGGGGGGGCAAGAAGAGCCGTATCCCAAATATCTTCTGTGCACACTGCTGTCAGCTCTGCTACAGCATCTCCTGGAAGTCTCCAGGACCCACACATGGGGGATGACTGGGCACTGCCTCCTTGGCTTCAAGACTGGTGTTGCCTCTGTAAGCACAACTTAAGTGTGGGTCAGAAAAACTACCTGCAGAACCAGCAATTGCAACACTGAATTTGGGCTCGCCTTGGTTGAAATTCAGCAGGTCTACACCATCAGATTTTGCTGGTGGCTGAGACAGACACGCCCCCCCACCCCCCYTCCCCTGGCATTTTTAGATGACTTTGTGATAGTTATCTTCCCTTTCTACTATTTGCTTTACGCTTGAAAAAAAATGTTATCTCAGGAGTCCTTTGAACATTAAAATTTATGCCATGCATGCTACTTTCTTCAAATATTTTAAAATATTCGAAATGTAAGGACCTTGGCATAGTGCCCAGGATCCTGTCTTTTCGGATAAAAGTTTCACATAACTGACACTTCCAATTACCATTTCTCCCTGAAGAGGTCATCTCCGCTTCRGCTCCAGAGCAGAGCAGGGGAGGTACCGGAGGTCCCCGAATTTCACAAAAGGTTAAAAAATCTGCACGGTTGCTAATTAAAGCCAACGCACTCTGTGTCTGACCTAGTTCTGCCTTGCTTTCAGGAGGCTTTACCTGAGTATCTTTCAAACTACTTAAAAATTAAAATGGTTAATAATGCATCAGAGCCAAACGTTACCCAGGGGCTCGCTACGTGGGGAATCTTAGTTTTGCTTGAGGACGGCATCGTTCGCAGTTCCTGTGAGTAGGGAACACCACCAGCCTGGTTCCCTGCCTTTACTCCAACCGTGCACACCTTTATGTCGCTTATTGATGCCCCAAATGTATTTTGGTTGATTTTTGTAAATGTTGAATAGCGTGCAGGCCAAATCAGGAGGCAGAAGTTGGCTGAACTGTTCATCTGGTCCCCAACGCACCCGTCTGCACACTCAGCTTCTCCTAAGAAAAGCCTTTATGTATTCCTACAATCTCTGCTATTGCCGTCTGCTCCCAAGCTTTAATGTCCTGGGGTAAACAGCAAGGCATTGCTGAGCTCAGGAGCTAGGGCTTAAGAAATTTTCTTTTTGCTTCTGTGCCTTGCATTGACATCAGAGGAAATATTTATTCAGGAAAGTTTCATTTTACTATATTTTTTACTTGACTGCCACTTAGTGGCAATATAAAGTAATAGCTTGGGGAGGTGTACCGGCAAACCCACAGACCTGCAAATCAATCYGGTATTTCAGTGACTCTTCCCGGAGGTGTGGGGCAGGTTACTTGCTCAATAATTCAGTTTTCACTCAACGCATTYTCCACAGGTTATGAAGAAAGTTACGAAATCCCATCTCCTTTGAAAAAGCATTAAAAACGTCAAGGCCATTATAAAGGCAACGTCCATCTCCATGGTGCYTTTCATTCATAAGAAGGTTGGTGGTGTGTACCAGAACACTCCTAGGAAGGACTTTCAGAGGTCAGGGCTGGAAGCGGTGTAACGCCCATCAGTCCCCCTGGTAGGGCAGATACAGCATCGCAGGCGGGTCTGCTGCTGTTGCACCCCATGAGAAAGGTCTGTCTTCTGTGGGGAAAAAAATATATACCTGTTTSTTGCTGAAAAACCAAACTTGTAGAAAGCGAAGTGAGCCATTTCATACACCCCAGCACCATATCACATGGGAATTCCCAGCGCAAGGGGAGGACACGTCCAAGCTCCTGCTTGCCTGCAGTGTTGCCACTGCTCTTCTGAAGCAAAACAGTTGGGTTTTCAAGTTTCTGCTGAAATGTCAACCTTTCCTATGGAAACAGTGAAAATAAATCGTGGCATTGTGATTCTACAGGGGGCAATAACAGCAACAYAGTAATTATCACAACAGGGCAGAATTTTAAAAAGTCAAGTGAGATTTTCAAGAGAGGGAGCTTGCACGCTTTCTGTGGAGGCTCTGTGCTCGAAGTCTGGCGTCCCTGAGACACAGCAGCTTTCATTTCCATAAGTTTCATTTCTATCTCCATAATTGCACTGGGATGTCAAAAAAGAACATTTCTTTTTTGGTATCCTCCATGGAGGTGGAAGAGAAGGGGCTGAAATTACAGCATACTGGAGCCTTCACATTGCAAACGCTTTAAGTTTCTCATTTTTCTTTTTTTTTTTTTTAACTTGCATTGATTAATGTCGAGACAAATTTCTTTGTGTGAAATAGAGTTAAGTCCTTGYAACCAGACCCTGAACTCAAAGTGGCAGTCACGTTATCTAACTTAAAAAAAAAGAAAAAGAAAAAGTCAGCCAAGCTAAAAAAAAATAATGGTAATATTCAAACCTCACCCAAGCCCTCAGTTTCACCTCTCACTCTAATCACAGCTCCTGCAGAACAGCCTTGTAAAGTCTCCCGAAGGGCCCTCTGGCACCCGTGAGCATCGCCACTCACCGATATCCCTTGCACACTAACGTGGCACACACCGGGGCGCTGGCAGTGGCCCTTGCCGGAGGGGATGGCAATATGTATTGCCTTTCGTTCTCATGTTGGGCAGACAAGAGTCACCATAACTCCATTTCCTTGCCGTATCTGAACTCATTTGGAGACCTCATYACACCGAGACCAGGCTGCAGCTCTGCTTTGTCCTGCATAGCTTAAAATGCCCTCCCCGGGAGTGGAGGAGAAGCCCCCTCAGCCCATGCACAGAGGCACTCGGCACCTCTAGGTCCTGCTGCCAGCATGCCTGGGGGCCCCTYGTCTTGCCCATGGGGACCACAGCAGCACCCCAACACAGCAAGCTCAGAAATAAGTCGAAAGAAGCCATTTTTTGCACTGTGGATTTCTTTGTTGTGAATTTTAATGGTACTTCAGATTAGTTCAGCTGCTGAGAGCGGTTTGCAGCCCATTTGAACAGCTCCACCTGTGCTGGCATTAAGATGAAATGTTTACTTTTCATACGTCTGCACTTTAAGCTCTGCTGCGGGAATCCAGCTTTTCAAAGCTTGAGCCTGCCTAGGAATTTATATCCCTTTTCATCCGCTTTATCAATTGTCTCCTCGRGGAAACATTTTGCCAACGTTGCAGATGATTAAAGGCTCAGGAGCACGTGCCAAAAGACAGCCGGCAGCGCTCTGCCCTGGGAGCATCCCCTGGCAAAGGCAAGGGGACCCTAAGCGGGGTGACTTCGTGCTGTTGCCGTTTCTGTCTAACGGCAAACCACTGCAGGTGCGGGGAGATGCTCATGGTCAGCCTGCAGCAGCAGGGCAGGCAGGGTCCGCTCTCCTGCTGCCAGCACAGACGGCTCCCGATGTCCCCCCCCCCGGGAGACAACGTTTTGCTCCACGCGCCTCGAAAAGCCCCGTTTCATCTGGCACTCGGTGGTGGTCAGCTCGTAACCGTCCCAACCCACCCAGCCTGTTTGGAGCACGGTGAAGCTGGAGGAAGGGCTGGGCTCTGGTGGACGTTTCCTCTCTGACTCGTGATATAGGACAGAGTAACGTCTAGCAGGGCGATCTGCTGATAAAGGATGCACAAAAAAAAAGTCTCCGCAGCTCCCRTGACTCTGACTTTGCTGGACTCATTTCCAACATATTTTACTCACTTTGAACCACAAGAAAGACTCAGATGAGGCATCTTGGCTGGTGCAGATGGRCACAGCTTCACAGCCAGCTATACGGAAGAGAAAGCAGGGTAACTAATGGTTTTGCTAACAATTACATGTAGTTTATCAGGTCTAGGAAGAGCCATCTATAACAGGCAGCTGCAGGAACAGGTAACATTTAGTTCGCTCCTTGACAAGAAAAAAATGATAGTAATAACATGGAATCAAGAAATATAAATGCACACAGTAAAAATAAATCACCCAAATGGGATAAAACACARGAAAGTTGTCTGTGGTGGAGGTTCAAACTCACAACATTTGAGGCACAACTGGTTATTGGGGGCYCTCTTGATCCAAAAATACTTTGCCTTCTTTGGGAAGATACTTCAAAACATCCACAGGYCCTGGTGATTTTTGTTTGCCCATACGCAGCGAGGGGCAGAGGCAACGGGACCCCCTGGGAATGCACTTGCACTGCCCGTTTCATGCTCCCAAAGCAAAGTTCAAGGCACTTTGTAGGTGGGAGAGATTCTCCTCGCCAGCATCGCAGAGCGATGGGCTCGGCAGGATGGCACTTTTCCCTTTGAGATAATATTTTAGGGGAAATGGGATAGCTGCATTTTTGTAAAAAGGGCAGCGTTAAAATTCTRCCGTGCTAGCCTTGCCCTGCCCAGGGCAAGTAATTTTTTTGACAGGTGAATAAAATATCATTAGTTTCTCCACTGTCATCARCCATCAAAGTGAAGGCTGGGCGAGTAACCTCTCCAGACAGTCCTGGGGACTGCATTAGCCCCTGGTTTCTAAAGAAGCAGAGAGGGGCCGAGCCGGGAGGCTCCCTTTATATCTAAATGCATGGGAGGCAGACAGCTAAAACCTCTCCCCAACTTTGACTTTTTTCCCTAAGTGTTAGAAGCTGACAACAGCATAGAAATGGAGATTTCACGTTGTCACTCCAGTCTTGCCCAGCTATTTGTGGCCAGGTAGCCCAAGCTGGGCTATATATTGTATCGGGGCATTGCTGAGAGCAGCGGCATGAGTTAAGGAGAGAGAATGACAAATCTGAAGCTTTTGTCTAAAGGTCACAGACTTGATGCTTCTTTCGCATTTGTGTGAGTTAATTTACTTTAAAAAAAAAAAAGAAAAAATCTTCACAACAAAGAAAAATGAACAGAAATCTGTCCCTGAGACTGCCGTGGCCGTGAACTTCCAAAGCTATTCTGATTTCAATAGAAGAATAGGAGACACTGCCATCGAAAATGCCATTGATATTGTAACAGATCATTGCCTAAATAGACCATAACAGCCCCCATTTCAATGGTTACTGAGAAACGCATTAACCCCTTCCCGTCTGAGCGCCTGCACAATCTCTGCGTGACACATCAAAGGAGACACACCAGATAGTATGAATTTCACACCCTTTTTCTGCCTCTGTCAGCTCCCCTGAGCTTCCCCGTCCCTTTCCTTTTCCACACCACATCAGAGCTRGCCACAAGGGCAAATCCTTTTAAGCGCAGGCAGAAAACCTGGGGTTAGCGCATTGTCTCATCCCCCCAGCCCTGCTCCTCAAACCACCCAGGAGAAGGCAAAGCTTTCCCCAAAGGTCTCCRGATCAGTGGCAGTTAAAGTGCCAACACTTTACAAAAAGGATATATATACTTTTTATATGTTTTCATTCTCAGTGGACCAAGCCCTTTCCAATCCTGAAAGGGCTTTCAAGGAAAAATTTTAAAAAAGCAAACAAACAAAAGAAAAAAAAAAACAAACAACAAACCAAAAAACAATACTACTTTTTTGAACTATGGCTCTCCTCTTCCAGAACCAGGAAGGCTATTGCAGTGGTCCCTCATTAAGCTCCTCTTTGAGGTTGCTCGTTTAGCTTGTTCTTAAACACTTTGCCATGTCCCACTGCTAGGACCTCCTGAAATATTAAGCTAAACATCTTCCAAAATGCGTCGTGCCTCCCTATCACCTTGATTTACAGATCCTGGGGAATGAAAAGAATGAAAGCAGGTTTCTTTGGAAAAGAGGACTATTTCCATAATGCYCCATATTAATTGAATCTCAATCCTTTAATTCTTTACTAATTGAATCTGGGACCACATTTGCCGTTACTTAGCACAGGACAGATGCCAGGCTAACGGGCGCTGGCTACACAGAGCATCCTCCTGCCTTCCCTGCGCCACGCTCTGGGCAAACACCGCTCTGGATTTGTGACACGCCTTCATTGCTTCTCAGGCATGTTCCTATAGGTGTTACCTATATATGCATATGAATAAATAGAAATATATAAAATATGAATATATATGAATAAATAAAACATGCAAAACCCCCTAATTTCCCCTCTTRTTCAGTTGTTCATCTTGAGTTTCTCCAGGCTGATTTTTTTCTGCTAAAAGCTACCCTGTTATACTCCAGCTGTTGGCTGTTTCATGAGTTTAAAAGCTCCTTGCTAGAGTCCTGCAGTCTCTTCTCCAGAGGAATATGAGTAAGAAACGCACAAGAAACGCCACAGCTTTCCACAGGGCGAGGGCACCTGGCCCCGAGCCGGGACCCTTCTCCCTGCTGGAAGCCCACAGCCACGACCCCGAGTCCCTTCTTAGCAATTTGCCACCCAAAAGCACCATGGGGCCAATGGCCACACAGGTGCAGGGACCTTTCCTGGGGCTTCCAGCTGTTACCAGAAGGTTTTGAATTAAGAGATAATTGCAAAAGGTAAATACACTTTTTGGTGAGTCCTGCAGGCAATGGAGGTCCTGGGGAGGACACCCCTTGGACTGAGGGTTCATTAATCCTAACGAAAGGACCAAAGGTTCATTAATCCTGCACAACTCAGACTCCTCAGGGCCTCCTGGGGAGCTCCTCAGCTCCTCCTGACACCCCAGGGAGAAAGCACCCTGCGTGGAGCCTCCGGCAAGGCCCCAGGGCTCCAGGCACGTCCCCCAAAGGGGCTGCTATGGGATCAAAGCTCTCTGCAGCCAGGCGCAGCTGGACCAGTGGCTGCTTTGGGAGGTGCCGCGGGGGCAGCAAGGATGCCCGGCATGGACAAATGCAGCACAGAGACAGGCAGGGATGCTCTCGGTGCCTGGCATGGACAAATGCAGCACAGAGACAGGCAGGGATGCTCTCGGTGCCTGGCATGGACAAATGCAGCACAGAGACAGGCAGGGATGCTCTTGGTGCCTGGCACAGGCAAATGCAGCGCAGGGGCAGGCAGGGATGCTCTTGGTGCCTGGCATGGACAAATGCAGCGCAGAGGCAGGCAGGGATGCTCTCGGCGCCTGGCATGGATGAATGCAGCGCCCACGCTTCAGCCCGCTTCACTGCTAAGGTCTGAGCAAGGTCGAGAAGACACCAATTAGGACATTATTTGCTTCTCACTTCTGGGGAGAAGGTGGCTATATTTTCATTTCAATTCCATTATTTATAAGCCTTAATTACTTTTACTTTTCCAGAAGATTCAGAGGCAAATAGCCATAACAGTCTCCCCTCTCTGCAAACAAAAAGGCAACTGATTCAGAGAGTTGCCACAAAATGACTCCTATWACCCCCTGTCCTGTTTCATGGAGGCCTTTGGGACAGCCCAGTACAACGAGAAATAAAGCTACACTTTGCAGGGCTTCAGTGGCAATTTCCTCCCCATATGTTTCTCAAGACACTCTCTTAATTTAGTTTGTCTATAATGAATTCTGTCATTATTCCAAACATCCATTCTCATGACCTAGTCTTATAGCATATCACCACCAAGTATCTTTTTTTGGCTATACAATCTCCCCGGGGAACTGAAAATTGTCTCCGTCTGCAGCACAACTATGCTGGGGAGCAGCCTGGAAAACAGATCCGAGATTATTCCTTTCTGTGTCAGTCATTTAAGCCTCTTTGTGTTAAAGTTGACATTTGTCTCGATGCTGTCTCAATAGGCCCCACTGGCTGGGTTTCATTCAGCGCTTTGAGCCGGGGGGTGGGGGGGAGAACTTGCCTCTTGTTTTACTTTCAGGCTATTATTGTGCCAAAGCCTGAAGGGAGGGGGCTGAATAACCACAAACAGGTGAGGCGGGGAGAGGCTTTCTGTCTCCGCGCTCAGCTTGCGAGAGCTGAGCTCTTTGGATGCCTTTCAAAGCCAGGAGAAGCCAAAAGCAATAATCCCCACCATGGGAGCAGGCAGGAAGGAAGGGTATCTGGTGTTGGCCAGAGATGTCCCAGCGCAGGGAAAGYGCATTCCCGCGCGGTGACATCGCGGTGAGCCAGGGCAGCCTCGGCGGGGCCAGAAACACAGAATTTGAAAAATGTCCAAGCTCCACACCCACCTTGACTGGAGCTGCAGAGGAGCAGGGCGGCGAGTGATGCTTTTTAAGTCTACGCACGTGAAATGGCTGCTAAGAGTAAGGGGTCTTTTCATTAGCCACCGCTGCCCCTGCCTGCCCCCATTAGCAATCTGTAGGTGTCAGACGTAGGCTTTTTGGCAAACCACAACCATTTTTCTTCCCTCCTCCTCCCTACCCTTTGCTTTCATTTAATCAGCCTTGCAAAAAGAGCTATTATTTTCGCCTGACCTTCAGACGACTGCAGGCTGGCTGGCAGTGGGTGGGTGCCAACGGGAAGCGCAAGGAGCATCCTCCGYGTGGGGATCGGATGTGGAGCTCCTGCCACGTGCCTGCCACTCGTGGCCTTGTCTTCACCATGCGGTGCTTTCATAWGCATGTATTCAGCACCAAACCAAGAAGGTGGCATTTTCTTGAGGCATCCCAAAAATGCCCTCTCCAAACTGTAACCGGAGCCTCTCAGAAGTCCCTAGGAGCAGGAAAAGCACATGCATGCTCTTTAGGCAAACAGGATCAACTGTTATTCTCCCCCCCCATTCCATCCACCCTTGAATTTCAGCAACGGCTCCAGGAGGAATGTTTGGTTCCTGCAGTCACCCTGTTCAGGGTTCTCCAAGGGGAAAGCTCTCCAAGGCAGGGCAAAGCACGCGGCAAAGCATCCCCCCCTTTGGAGAAGCACAATCCGGCACCTGCAGTAACACTCCAGCAATATCTGCATCCCTGCCCCGGACRGTGTCCTGGCTCCATCTCAGCCCACACTCACTCATTTCAGGCTCCGTGTCCTGGGGAAGTATAAGATGTTAYGCCAGCATCGCTCTGTAAAGAGAAAGAGAGAACAAGAGCACGTTGTTTGGTAGCATCAGGCTTTAGCCCCTGCAACTGTGTGAGCTAATCAGCGGTATTACATGCATGTCTCTCGTGCGACTTCAGATGTCTCACCCCAAAAGCTCCTGTAACAAGGGATTAGGGAAGAGGCTGGGGAAGTTAAAAGCTCTCCACTGGAAACTTGTTTCAAGATGTTTACARCCAGCTCCTGTTCAGAAAAGAGGTTGCATTGTCTGTGCTTTACCTCGTGAGCCCGAGGACCGTGCGTGCTCGGGGCGTGCTGCCAAATGGCAAACACCGCTGCCCCACTCTCACCAAACAGCCCTGCAAAGATAAAAACAACCAGCAGAAATGTGGTACCCCAGGTTGAACCCGCGCCAGGTCGAGGACAAAGCATCTCTACACATCTTGTTCTCTCATGGTGACAGTCTCGGTTTAATTCAGACAGCGGCCCAGGCATGCAGGACCCCTCGGCGGCAGCAACACCCCCCAGAAAGCTTTGTGCAATGGAAACAAGCCCATTCCCTTTGAAATATCCCTGACCACAGTCACTGATTAGCGTATTGGAGGGGATATCCCTGACTAGGCTCAAAGGCATCACCCATCCCCAGCCCAAAATCTAAGTATTGCGTGAAGCAGAATGAATATCCAGGACTTCAGTGAAAAGGTGAATATTTTCAAAAAGGGGAGGAAAGTATCAACAGAGGCTGTTCACATCATGGTGATACAACTCCCCTGTAGGAACCATACGGGCAAATAACACCTGTAGGTTTGGTCCGAGCAGATGACCCAAGCAGCCCAGTGCTTACGCTGGCCCATGCAGGTCTCTGGAGGTAAYCCAGCATCGCTTCTGGATACACCACAGATCCCAAGCCCTTGGGGATCCTCATTCAGCTCCTTCTCAGCTCCTCTTGCCTTGTCTTTTTGGAGCTTAATCTCTCTGGGACAGAGYACCCATGTCACCCCAACCACCGGCACTCGCTGCATGGTTGCATCCATCCCACGAGCAGGCACGGAAGAACGCCAGCACTCCCAGCTGGGACCTCCTTGTCACAAACACAATGAGTTTGGAAATGTTTGTGGTAGAAACAGCGATTTCTATTCTCAGGGCCCAGTTTGGACCGATGCATGAAAGAAAAGGTTTCCCAGCCAACATTAGCTGGCAGAGCTGGTTCATAATCAGCCAGGACAGATGGGAACACACAATGCCTTGAACCCAATCAAGAAAACATCCCAGGAATGCCTGTTAATGCAAACCTTTAGAGGGGTAAAATGGTCATTCAAATCAGAGCAGGATGATTGATTCCAACCTAAGAGAAAAGCACAAATCAAAATTATTCCTATCCAGGGGGAAAAAAAAACGGTTTGATCTGAAGCAAGGCTTGACAGCAGATGAATTCAAATTTTTTCAGCTTCCAAGATAAACTAATACAATGGAAATCTGGATGCACGGGCACTGAGGAAAGCTGTATTAGTAAGTCCCATTTGGATATTTTGCAAAACCAACTGAGGGGTTACACTCAAACTATCGTGGGCATCGCTTTCTCCCCAGGGAGCATCCTTTGTTTCCCCGCTTTACCTGTAAATCGCATTTGCCCCCAGGTGTGTCACTGCYGCGGTAAATAAGAGCTGTCCCTTTGGAAGAGCTTGGGCAGCAGCTCTGGTTCGTGTGAGAGGTCATCTCCCCTTCTTAAAATTTCCCTCCAATGCAGAATTATAATCTCATGTGTCAGTATGCATTTTGGTTTATAAAACAGGCATGCAACACATCTAGAAGAAAAATTGCACCTGTCAAATGCCCTACCCCATGAAATAAACCTGTGCAATTTCACTTTTCACCTAGTAAATACCCAAGCTCTCTCCAGAGTGGCCCCTTCCAGTACTCAAATCTGTTTCCATTAATATTAGAAGTTAGGAGGGTTTGGGAGAAAAGGAAGGAATTGATTAAAAGCAGATGGTATTCATTATCTTGCTAATCACAATCCTGCAGGGTTTTTACAAAGAAAAAAGAGAAAGAAAAAGCAACATCAAGAAAAGGTCATGCTAGGACTTTTCAAATAAAACATTAGAAAAATAACACTTCCAAGGATTTACTCCCCTCTCATGAGAAAATCAGCTTGTTTCATATCACAGCTCAGCCACGCTGGGAAAATGCCTTTGTGATACAGACATCATTTTCACATTTTGTGCTGGGACTGCGGACCTTCGCCAAACGTCTGAGAAAAAAACCTGTTGAAAGGGTCATTACCATGTGCACCGTCCCACAGCCTCCCGTGGCACTGCTGTACCTCCCAGCCTTTTTTTTTTTTTCCTAAAGGGAAGTCACAAATAAGCAAATAAAACAAACAATCCTAAATACGAATAAAACAAATAAGGAGTTTATTGGCCAGAACCAGCGTAGTGGGAAAACCCAAGGATGGATTATTTTCAAACTGACTGGCTGGAGTTCACTCAGAACAATTTTCTTGAGAGGATTTTCGCTCTTGGTATCTGATCCTGCTCCCATTAAAGTCAACAAAAATGTTGTTATTAACCATCCATAGCACTGGGAAAGGGAGAGATGCCTATAACAAAGGCCTTGGCAATTTTTCACGTTATAATGTCGCCAGATTCAAACGGGTCAGATTCAGCTTTGCTTCAGGACAGCAGAACAGGATGCCATTCACAAGGAGGCGGCTTGCGAAAGACAAATCCCATGGTATTTTTCAACTGCAGGAGCACAACTGTTTGCTTATTCACCACCACACTCTCCTCTGCCTTTTCAAACCCCACCAGTCCTTCACAAAAACTACCCAGAAAGTGTGTTAAACCAAACCTGTGGGTGCTGCTGCTCACCACCTGCCTCTGGGTAGCCGGGGCAGGGGGTACCGGTCCCCCCAAGGTAGCAGCATCTCAGGGTGGGTTCAGCAAAGACAGGATGCAAAAATCCGGTTAGGATATGCTCAGCCTCTTGGAATGAAAGGCACTAGGAAACCACCAGCAGTTGTGACTGACAATAGACTTTATTCTTTTCCGATGATTTTTTTTTTTTAAATAGGAAGCGGTTTTACGACATGCAGCCAAAATGCTCCGCAAGTAGACATGGTGCTATGTAAGCCAAAAAAGCTATGTGCTTTTGTGGTCTTCAGGCTGAGATTCCTAAGCAGCTATTTATATGATAATTTATTTTTTAAACCACAATGACTCAAGACTGCTCAGAATGGCAGCAGATTCATTGTTAACCGTCTTCCAGTGCCATCTCACAAGGTACTAAATAGCTCATAGACAACCGAGTCCCAAATATGCCTCAACGTCACTCCTGCTCCCCATCTGGGAATATACAGCACAGCTATGCTGATATTTAGGCTTGACCTAAGATTTTCCTTCAACTATCCCCAGATTCTCCTGCTGTCATTTTCTTACTTTGAGGTGAGGGTCTTGYCTGCAATGCATTTCATTTTTAAGATGGGGTGAAAAAGTGTAAAATGGAAAGAGAGAAAGATAGACGTAGGTCTTGTTTGCAGGTGCACATACAAGAAAAACAAGCAGACCTGTGAACAGTTAAACTTAGGAAACCTAGTTTTCTGCCTGTGGGTTTTCTGAAGGCAACTAACCAAGGTTGAGACTCATGCTACGACCTTCTCCCCGAAGGGACCAACTTGAGTCCCCCTCCACCACTCTGCTCCCTGTTTTTATGAAACTTAGAAAACCTTAATCTCTTCGGGATACTGACCCACGTGTCAAACAGGGCTGGAATCYGGCAATTGGGTCAAAAGCTTTTTCTTTTTTTACCTAAGCACCATTTTCGTATGAAACCAAGTGAAAACCCCCAGGCTGTTCCTTGGGCACGTGAGGGGGCAGCGTGTTGTATCTTCATGGAGTTACGGCTGGTCTCTGCAACCCATCTGCATGCGGAGCTGCTGGACATACGTTAGGTAGAGTGTGACTGCGTAGAGCCCGCCATGCCCAGCAGCCGGGCYGCCGAAATCAGACCCCGCTGCAGTGAAGAGTACCAGCAGCTGAGCACCATGTCAGGGCTTGGATCTCATTGGGAAGTGGGTGGTTTGGGAGGCAGGAGACACCGGCAGGGCTCCGGACCGGTGAGTCACTGCTCACATGGAGGGATGGTCCAGCACCGCATTTAACACCCGTCTTTTCAGGCCCAAGCTTTGAGCGCTTCCGCCACGGGACAGAAATAAAACCAGAGCAAAGCTGGGGCGGTGTGAGGAACACCGAGAAGAAAATACGTTACCATAGCATCTCCGAAGGAACTCGGCAATATTAAGAGCTGTCGTTTCCAACATCCCTGTGATGCAAGAGTCTGCTGCCCAGCCCAGAGGGTTAAAGCCCGACCATGCCTGCACCAGGGCGTTGCAGGCGAGGGCTCACCATTCCCCCGAGCTTTTGTTTGCCTGTTATCTTGCCTGCAAGTCCAAGTCTCCGCAGTATTTGCGAGAGGAAAGCCGGAAAGCATATATTTCTGGTTAGCACTTATTAAATAAAAACATCCCAGATAAAAGAAAGGAATACTGTACTAACGCTGACACTGCAGAAAGATAAACGGCAGCCTGGAGTCCTCTGGGGCTCTAAATTATCTAGTTAAATAAAACGCCCCACCCCACGTGCCGAGAACAAAGCGGGGTACGTGGTCACGACGGGCTGCGCGGTGACCGCCCGGCGGTGAGCTCAGCCCGACACCCGGCCAAGAGAGACCGCCACACCCGAAAGAAGCAAAAACCCTCAGGAAACATGATTCTCCTCCATCAGTTTTTGTTTTAAAAATTTTGTTTTACTTCCATTTAACTTCCTTGACCTGCAAGCAATGCTGCTGGGTCAATCTTCTATTTGCCCAAAGCCACCAGCCAAAAGCTCCCCCCTTCTCTCTCGCTCCTTCTCCCTCCATATGTATAGATGTACTTAGAAAAATAACATCATACAAYGAGACATGTTTCATTTTAACTTCATAGTCAGCATCACGCACAGCTATTTTGGAAAAGCACAAGGAAATATGCTGCTCCTCATACCTTTGCCACTGGAGCCCATTTCCATCCCTCCCCAGCTGAACACCACGAGCTGCCAGAGTCACACAAKGTGCCATGATCCTTTGGTGGAGCCAAAAACCGAGTCACCTGGGTAGAGGTAGAGGAAAGGCAAAACATCCCGGTAACGCTCCCAATCTGGCTGGGCTTTTGGGCTGGGGACGGGTGCCTGAGCTCAGTGGGCTCCTTGATGGCCCCAGCTGCAAACCCTTCCATGCATTAGTCTTTCTCCCTTGCCCAAGTCACTTGGCTGGATTTGGACTAGATCTTTAAATAATAATCTTTTGGGCTAGGACCAAATATGGCAAAACTTCAGCCAAAAAGGCCAGCTTTTCAAAGGAAAGACTGCTCGTCGGGAGAGGTGCAGGCAGTCACAGTGGGAGGAGAGACATTTATTCRTGGCCCACAGTGGGGCCATCAAAATTTAGCCAGAGGGGGCTTCCTTGGCTGGAAAGACACCACCAGCCAAAACAAATGCTAAACGTATTCCTTGCAATATTTCTTAAATTTTGTTTTTTTCTTTTTTAAACATGGTGATTTTGGGGCACGGGGGAGGTCTGCTGGCTGACGTCCTTGGGGACTTTAGCCCTGGGAATCCACCAGCATTACTCCCACACACGTGGTACAACACAACCATGTTATCCGTGCCCAGGGAGAGAAGCCCGGAGCCCCCAGCACACAGAGCAAAGGAGCAGCCATGGGAACTTCCAGCAGCTCCCTGGGCCTTGGGAGAGCGGCTTTGCAGGAAAGGGCTCCAGCTGAGCACACGAGATTTTCCCCAAGACAAAATGCCTTTCTTTTTTTTTTTTTTTTTTTCCCCTCCTCACTGAGTTGATGGGAAACTGTTTGCAAAACTAAATATCCCCTATGGAAAAGTCTGAAAGAATTCAAAAATAGTGAAACAGCTGCATTCTTTAAAAGTCACTGGAGTGGAATTTGATGGAAGGTAAAATCTTCTTCATAGTGTTTTCTAATGCCTTTAAGAATTCGGTGGCAGAGATCTAATTTTCTGTTAAGTTCCACAAGGAGGTTACGAACAAAATCCATCGAGATAAAACCCGCTGTTCAGTACCGTACGCTTAAGGTTTTTTCGTTCTTCCTAGATAATCAAACCTTCRCCTAGATACTAAACTGCAGAGGTTTAGCTGTAATTTTAAGATAGAGCTCACACACTGAAAGACAGAGCATATTCTGAAACATGCTTTTAGGTATTAATTCTGTTATGAAAGCACTAACATCAGCCCCCAACTTTAGACGGAGCTGGCTCTGCACTTACAACAGAGTTAATCACGCCRATACACATGAAAACCGCAGCATACCGTCTCCAGGCATACTGCATCAGGAGCCTCTGACTACTAGTTTGCAAGCTGGACTCACMGGTTTGCTGGTCACTGGGATAATTTAGGAGTTATTACCTCATTTTTGGAGATCACCTTTAGAAATGGATAGTTTGCGATCAGGCTACTTTTTTGCCCTGATYTATTTCAGTGCCAGAAGAGCACAGGCCTGTTCTCGCTCCTCCATTCAGAAACCCTACRTATAAGGGTGGAAGGGACAGGGAGGCATGTTGTTTTGCAGCAAATGGACACCATCCCTCAACACAGAATCATCTCCATAACAAAGACAATGAAGCTTTTTTATAATCTGAGAATGACACAGTTTTACAGCCTTTCAGAATAGCAGAAACGTAACACATCGCTAAAAATCAATATAAATAAGCCTGTGCTACTATTCCTTAACAGTGGTACAAGGAGGCATAATTTGGGATCAGTTTCTAAGTCTCTACTTGAATTTTTTTTTACTTCTAATGACTGCCTGTACCTGCAAACATACCCCACATTATTCATMTGTGGACTGAGCACCAACCTAAGGTAGTTTATAACCAGGGGGAAAAAGGCTCAGYTTGAGCCACTGGAGTCATCCCTGGTTTGTCATCACAGGTAGCGCAGCAATTACTTTAGATTTCACTAACGGACGTCCCATGGAGCCAAGGGAATTGCTCCTAGGACTGGAAAAAAMCAAAACCCAAAAGCACGCAGCCCAGAATTATCGCGTGCCGAATTGCTCAGAGACATGTCAGGGTGGCACACTGCTCAGCACAGCGGTAAACAGAGATGYCACTGACACAGCGGTGCAGAAGTTACCATCACGATGCACATTACCCTTTCGGTAGTCGATCTTCAACTGATGTTTGAGTTGGAAAGGCCATGGTGAGGGTCAGCACTCTGTGGTTCARTGAAGTCCTGTAGCACTGGGAGCTCCCACTGCAACGGGCTGCAGACGCAGCTCTGACCTCCACCGCGCGCTCCGAGCGTGGGATGCCGGGATGGGGCAAGAGCCACCGGCAGTAACGCAGGTGGGAGGATGTATCTTTGCACAGCGTCTGGCCCTGGCTGGGAAAGACGTTACTGGGAATTGTCCGAGTTAAATGGGAAGCTTTGGGTCAGACCTTTAGGGAGAGTTTCTAACTGCTCTTCCAAATGAAGTCACCTCGAGGTCCTGCAGCCTCCGAGGCAAGTCTCGTCAAGAGACTTTCTCAAGACGCCGACTGCGTGCAGTGAAAGTAGTCAAGCCTGGCAGAGCGAGGGCCAGCTGAATACCCACACAATTTAAATTGTAAATACGAGTATCTCACTGTTATTTACCTAGCGGATGAACACCGCTTGGCGTGACTGGTGCAATCATAATATTTGAACACTGGACTCCAGGTTCATGCATACGCATAACTGGCTTCTTTAATAAAGCTGAAGACTTTGACACACYCTTCTACTCTCCTTCTACAATCACTTATGCTTACAGTAGTCTCTAGGATTATGTCCATACATATGCTTCCTAATTCATCCAATTAAGAAGGACACTACAGATGATGATGCTTTCTTTTCATTGCCTTAAAGATACAGGGTGCACTGCTTGAGGCCTGGTTTTTGCACAGGGAATATAATTGGTTTGAGATCACAAGAATCTAATGAGATTTCTTTCCCGAGTGTGCAGTAAAAATGCCCATTTCATGCCCACCTCTCGGTCCCAGATACAGATGTTCTGGTTCTCTCAACATGTCACATTACCCAGGTCGGCAGGAATACCAAKGAGTGAATTGCATTTTAAGTTAGTCAAATGAGGCTGGGGCAGCAAATTTATATGCTTTATGATGGCAGATTTTTTGGTTCCTAAGACAATTAGTATGTTCACTTAAATTAAAGGAGGAAAAAAAAATTACAGTGCAGCTCAGCATTAAAATATGAACCACCAAGTTTTTGGAGTTTTGCTGAGCAACCCACGTTTGAGAGCCGGCACACGCAGCTGGCTCAGGCTAMCAGGAGAACTGCCGTAATCCATCAGAAATGGCAACACATGGCGCTGGTGGGGCCGGTGGTGCCGAGCAGTAAAGCAGGGGGTTAACGGGAGTGGAGTCTCCCACAGTGGCACTTTTAGCCCGCAGCTATCTTAGTTCTTTGCTGCAGATAAGGTTTTATGTCTGTTCCTCCGAGGGGGTAACAGAGACAGAGAAGTGACTTGCCAAAGATCATACAAAATATGTCTCATGCAAAACAAGGCATGAAACCAAGACTCGCTGATTGACAGTGCTGCAATGGCCCAAACAACACACTCAGGCCAAGTCCTCCTTCCGGGAAGCTCAGCYGAGCACAAATGCTTCATTTTCCAAGAGCAGCCCTGCTCCAAGCCTTGCATCTCCCGGGCAGGAAAGGCAGCCAGCTCCCTCTCCATGGAAACTTGAATACCCAAAGTGGTGTGAGCAGCTCTCCCCACAACCAAACACTTTTACTTAYATGCAGAGAAAAGGTTTTTTGCAAGTCTGCAGAGCAGCGTTGCATCACGAAGTCTCCTGTATCACTAATTTTTAGGGGGTTCCAGTAGGAGCACAGACCTCGCTGTCCAGRGGGAGATTTATCCTGAACATTTTTCCTGAGCATTTCTGCAACGCCAGCACTGATGACATAGCCGAGCAGCTTGGAAAGTCTGAGGACACGGATACTTTGAGATGCTAACACAACACAAATAATACTTTTGCTGATCATTAGATCTATTAACAGCCACATGTCAGTGCCCTGTACGGACACCCCAGGCAACCGAAGGGAACTCTAAAYGAAAAACAAGCTGGGGTCAACCCGCCTGAGCGCCCCGGGAGGACACAAGCTGGAGCCAGCAGACGTTTCTAGGGGAGCATATCCCTCGCTGACAGCCATCTGGGAAAGCAGGAACTCTGTTTTACTTGAATGCTACTCAGGATTTTGTTTTCAAGAGAAACCGCAAGGCAGGATACACACAATGACGCATTTGTGCCAGYGAAGCCCTGGGGCTGGCACCGGCAGGGCAGGAGGTGCTCACAGGCTTGGAGCACAAACACCCAAAAGGGGACCGAGTAGCCCCAGCTGCTCGTCCCCACATTGTTCAGCATCCCAGGGCTGCGTGGTGGGGCAGAYGCCCTGGAGCACCCACCCTGGGATGGGTTTCGTGCTTTCAGGGATATGGCCGTGCTGCAGATCCACCCCAGGCATCCCTCCTGGATTTTATTGACTTGGTTTGCTCCCTGCAAATGGGTTTAGGGATAGAAGAGCACACAAATAGCAGCAAAGTACCTTTGGCCCTTAAAAAGCAGCTCATAGTCCAAGGAGCAAGCAACAGTTTAGGAAGACTTACAGGTTTACCATTCCTCTATTTTTGGCATGCTTTTTAGGCATTCAGTGCCAGCTGCTGTACCCAAGGAGCCAGGTAACAACTGCTCAGGTGCACCCTCTTCCCACAGCTTTCTGTTCGGCTTCAGTGTTACTGATCTCAGCCCAGCACGCACAACCGGGTGAGAAACTGAGACATRAAGGACGGGTGCAAAACGCTCGTCAGAGACAGCGAAAAGAAATAGCCTGAACGGGGAATCAAGAAGTGCTGCTGAACTCCTGATGTCTCTGGTATTCAGGTTCCTCTTTAAAATGCCAATGACCCGGCCTCTCTCATATTTGTCCAACTCACCTGTAGGGGTTGTTGGCAGCAGCAAAGACCATTTCTTGCTGTGTGCTCAGCCAGTGCCCAAAAGCAGGACCCCGGGCTGGACCAGAGCTGCTAAGGATCAGCACAACGCACGCCCTAGTCACACCGACTGTGCCAGCAGCTCTGGGATGCCCAGGCACCAGCACCCCGGAGCCAGCTCGTGTCAGACACTGCAGCTGTATCGTGCTCTCCTCAGTAAGCAGAAGCTTAAAAATAAAAAGTGAAAAAATCACAAATTATCATCAGAGTGCACAAGAGCTTGGATCCGTGCAAATTATGCCTTTTTCTGGACGCTCACCAAGCACCACCCAAAAGGATGCTCTTGGAGCGGGCAGCAGAGTGGGGGTGCCAGCGTGCCCAAGCGAGTGCCGGGGGCTGCAGCCCCTCGCCCACAGCCCCGCCACAGCCCACTCCCCGTAGCTAAGTTGGCAATGCCATCTAGTGCATAGAGGCAGAAATAGCACAGTGTCCGCGGGCGGGCAGGCGTGCACGGCGCCAGATGTGCGGGCCAGATGTGCTCTCAGCCAGGGCGGTGGAGATGGAGATGGCACCAGGCTCCAGCCGCGGCCCCGGGGTACCCGTGCCCCTGGCCGCGCCCTCGGCCCTTCTGCCACACATTCATGCAGGCTGATACATCGCCTGCCCTGGATTTTTCCCACCCAAAAAGAACCTGGCCTTATCCAGAAATCCCCACTTGCCTTGAGAGGGAGGGGAAATCCTCCCCTTTCCCCAAAGGGTTTCAATTGAATTGTTCCAGCTTCATCAGCCTGTGGTCTTTACGGCCAATATAGCTCAACATTTTGGCTCTCTGGCGTCACTCGAATATAAAACATCTCCCACAGAAACATTTTTTTCATGCAAGGCAAACACTCAGTAACAAGAAACATTTTTCTTAGACATGAACAAAGGGTGAGGTTTCTTCAGACAAAGGAACCAAAGGTTTCCTTTTATTGAGAGCATTCTCTGACGCAGACCGAAATCTTTTGCGTTTTGGGGTTGGGTTKTTTTTTTTTTTGGAGCGCCAACTTTTTCCAAAAATGTATCTAGGCTGATTATAATTTTCTTCTTGTGCAACTTTTCTGTAATTTCACCAGTGACTTAAAACAATTTTTTTTTAAATGGAAATAATTTGGCTTTTAAAAATATTTTTAACCAAAAAAAATATGTCTGTCACTAAGAATGTGTGACCTCTACAAGCAAAATATTTCAACAGCTATTGAAAACAGATATTTTGTTAAGAAAATGATGAGTTATGAACTTTTTGTTTTGTGGAAAAACAGGTCCATTTCTAGCTCTGTAAGCTGCAGTTCTATCTCCAACTGTTTTCCTAAGTTGTTCTTCAACCTGATTTAAAGACTTTTTTTTTAAAGCTTTCCATTTTTTCCATACCTTTAGCAAAACATTCAAGACGACTCTGTTCTTCATTACAAACTCTTTGCCTTACCAGCGCTTTATACATTTAAYAGGCACAAAAAGTCAGGGGAGGGGGGAAATTGGTCTACCTGGGTTTGATTTAGAAATGGAGTTTAATATATAGACCAGGTCCACCCCACTTGTCGCTGCTGAAGGTTACGGGTGCAAGAGCCAGGCTGGCTCCCCACTGTATGCTGAATTAGCAGAATGATGTGGAGGTAAGAGCAGARGGGATATTTAATGGTGGCTACTGGTGTGCTCCAAGGGTTAAATCCACCTTGGCCATGCAAGGACCAGCAAAACCTTTCTGTAGATGAAGCTGCCGGGGCTGGATGAAGTGGGACCCGGAGCAGGTTCAATCCGACTGCTGCTGGAGTCAGCRGGAGCCGCTCCACAGGCTTGGAGCTAAGTCAGGGCTTAAGTAGCAACTGGAAGGATAAAAGCTTGTGGGATCAGGCCTTAAACCAACAGCTCCCGACACGGTACAGCCTCGGAGAATGCCTACAATAACCAATATCATTACAGGCCCACATGTTAAAATAAATGAAAATCAATAACGTTAATAGACATTAATTCATGCTAATAGAATCACTGCTCCAAAAGCAGAGTTAATAAGCCCAGCTAGACCACTACCACCGTCTACATATTAAAAAGATCCAAAACATTTAAATATTGACCACATTCCTTTGAAATTAGTAGTATTTCCTTTGGATTACGCATTGATCTCGGCTGAGCCGTGCTTGACATCTGGAGCAGTTAAAATAGCAACCTGAACAGCCTTAGTCTGCCACTAATTTTGAAAGGAGAAAACCAATTTTAACTTATGTGCTCTCATTAAAACCACTCCGCTGTCTCAGTGCCGGGCTCAGAAGAGGAGAGCCACGAATCCACCGCCTGCAGATTAGCTGAGCCGCGGCTGCTGCCGGCGCTCGRAGGCAGCTGCACCACCACACCCCGGCTTGCCCAAGGTCAAGCCTGGGGCTGCTTACGTGGGTCCCCAAAATCCCTGTCTTCCTGGAGGAAAGCCCCCTTGCAGGGAGCCCTGATGCTCACTTCCACATTGGAGACATCATTTCAGTGCTTACTTTCACATAAGGAGTTTGGGTTCATTACGGTTCCTGTGCTCGGCTCTGTGCCATGGTCCTGCCTGCCCCRCGGGGACGGGCAACCTCGGCACAACCTTCATCACCGCAAATTCTTAGGAAGCTTCCTGGCATTGCCTCACCCAACCAGCGTGCACGTGGTGGTGGGGCTAGAGGGGTTTTTGGTGTCGGTGGGTTTTTTCCCCCCTTTAATGCTTTTGAAAACCAAAGGATGGAATACATTGCTTCCTCCATCCATCAAGGCAGGACTAAAATACAGGTTTGCTCATGGTTTTACTCAAGTTTTCCATGCACCTCACAATTGTATAGGTTTTGCAACTCCTCACAGCTGGGGCTCCTGCTTCTTCAATGCTCCAGGTGCGAGCAGCAAGGGCATGAAACCRAGGAAGGCAGCAAACCACCCTTGCACTGCAACAGGAGCAAATCCTGCCATGGGAGGTTTTCCTTTCCAGAAGCCTCAAATACATTTCTGGCTCCTGCGCCCTGCTGTCATCTGCACCTCCCTCCCATCCGAGCTGCAAATGAAACGCTCTCACCCTAACGGCAGCAGGGTTCAAATGCCGCCGTAAGAAGCACACATCGGGTGAGCACGGCTCTGTCAGGAGGGTGGTCAGCGAGAGCCTCTGCAATGTTTTTTGCAAAGGTGGCCAAGAGAGGGAACCTGGCAAACGCTGCCTTTTGATGGAGATCCCACCCCGTTGCAGAGAAAACCACCACGGTAGCATGGGCCAAAAGGAGCTACCACCAGTTCCTCTCGGGAAAGAAGCTGCTAACAGAGCACTACGAGGCTGACCTCCATTTAATGTACTTTAAATAACAACAGAGTGAAAGAAAGGACAGGAAGCAAGTGGGTGGCAGAGATGCAGCTCAAATGCTGCCCAAGGCACTCATCTCCTGTCTCTCTCTCATTTCTAACCATCGCCTGTCAGCCCCACAACACTGGGAACTCCTGGATGAGCCTCCAACTCACCCCTGTGCTGTGCCAGCACCGTGATGGAGCCCACCATCAAGGAAGGGAATTTTTACCMCCTTTCTAATCATCAGCCTGCAGTTAAAGGTGCCCTCTGTGGCAGGGCACGCTTGCACCGGGGAGCTGAAGGGCAGCTCTGCCCACCAACCATCCCACCAGCCACGAGCTCCTCAGGGACCCCATCCCCACCCCTCCGGTCAGCACGAGGCTCCCCGACAGCTTCTCCCGCCTGTTGTTATCGGTGGAGAGCACAGCCCTCCCCATCTCCTCCATAGGTGCTCCCTCCAGGCGGGTGGCAGCGAGCAGGGGTGTCGTGGGGGTGGCTGACAAAAGACCAGCTGAGCTATCTGCTCTATATACATTATCCCTTTCGCTAGGAAGCCAAATGGCAGAATTATTTAGCGTGGAACACACAGGGAATAGAACACACCTAATTTATTTGGTTAATTATTTTCAGACAACGAGGCTCCGGAAGACCTCTGTCAAAGACAACAGCTTCTTTGTAATACTGAGGCTCTTGGCCTCTGGCTAGCCGAGAGCCCTCGCTCTCCCACGGAAACACTGATCCCAACTGTCCCTGCTCAAACCTGAAAACCCCACCACTATTTTGTAGCAACGAATTCTTATTCAATACTGAAGTGGTTTTGAAGGCACAACCAACCAAAGAACTTAATAATCAATAAACAGTGATTATGTATTTTAATTTTTTTCCAAATTTGGATTTTTTTTCCCTATGAGAAAAGCAAATGTAGCGAAGCCATGACACACCAGCCAAAGTTCCCACTTGCCCCAAGACACGGAGGCGGTAGAGCCTCTCAGAAGTCAGCACCTCAGCTCATTCCCCGAGACATTTTACCTGAAGCATCCTCACGAAAGCTGCATGGCCTATGCTAGTGCATGGGAAATTCAGAGCAAACACAAAGCCATTTAGGACTGCTTGAGTGAAAGCCACTTTTTCTCTTACTCCACTACCCCATGCATGTATCAGGACACCCAGCTCCTCGCCTGCAAATAGAGCAGGGCAGCCACTCACCCCCAAAATCAGAGGGGTAGTGTCAAAACACATGCATTGAAAGCTGCCTCCAGAGCCCAGCAATACAGGCATAGATTTATTTAGGATTGCACATACCAGCTCTGATACAAATACACTCCATTACAGGGATTCATACGAAGGCAGCCGTAAAAAAAAGGGAAGAAAAAAAGGCTCTTGGTTAAATCAGAATAGCTTTTCTACTGCAACGATCCAGTTGATATGTATCTGTGACCTTGCCTCCATAAGAGAGTCCCTGGAAATGCAGATGCACCTCCTGTTAACGTCAGGGAAAAGCCTCCTGCAGACTTAACCGTCCTCAGATCCGCTTCTTGCACAAGACAGCAAGCCCGTGTGTGGTACTGGCATGGGGGAAATGGCTGAACATGTACAACAATTAGCTTTAAAAATGTAAGATTTCAGCTATTGTTTTAGTTGCCTGTCCCTGGGGATCCTCAGCATTACTGTATTATTGATGATGCTAAATGGGGTTTTCAACAAAGCTGGTTTGAAGGCTTGTGAATGCCAAAACAGCATTTCAACCCATTAAACTTCACAGACGAAACAATTTCTTCTAAAAATAATCATCAGTTCTTCCCACCAGAAAAAATAAAAGCCTGGCCAATTCCTAACGTGCCAAGTTTTTAGGCAGGCCTGATTTTTATGGCTGAGCTTATAAAGCTCTGAAGAAAAGCAGTTCTATAATGGAAACACCAACAGAGCTGAGCTGTAGGTGAAGAGCAGCCACCCYACACAATAGGGCTGCCAGCAACCACTGGCAAATGCATTCCACCTTGCTAATCCTGAATTTTCCTGTTAGAGGAAAAGATGAGATGTCTTAACTCCTGCTAACATCCTCACCATTATGTCRATGCGAATACAGTCACGAGGCAATTACCAGCCCAGCCAAGGGCCAGCCATTGTGGGGCTGACAATAGCTTGTGGAGCCCTTCGGAGGAGAAACAAATACCCTCAACCTGCTCCAAGATTTTAAGTCTCATTAGTATAAATCAGTAAGCCAATTAATGAGGGGTTTAGCATATTGATTTGCATCAGATTACACGAATTAATGACACACGTGGGGGGGACAATGTGGCAGGACACGCTGGGAACATGAAAAGCTACGTAGGGGGATTGTATTGCCACAGTACATGAAAGAGGGGCATGGGCACCTGGATTTTGTGATGGGGATGAAGCTGCTCCTGCTCAGCTCCTACGTGGCCACTGGGGAGACGGAGACATTACCTGGCTGTTGAAATGGGTAACAAGCTTAGGCAGGTTTGCTGATGCAAATTTTAAGAGCTGCTTTTTTTTTTTTTAATGAAAACTCCTGCTTTAATGGTTGCAGCAATCTCTGGTTGGGGGTTAAATGGAGATGGCTTCCAGGGGAGACCACCAAGGTCCATGGGTAAGATACATTCCTGCTCTGCTCCTGCYGAGATGTGGGGCACACACAAGCGGATCCACCACAAAGAGCAAATACTTGGGGAAAAAGCAGCCAGGGCAGCAAGGAAACACGGGGCAAAGCCGCTGTGGGCAGGCTGGATGGAGCCCCAAGGGGCAGAGGCCAATGAGGCAGAGCAGGTTCAGGGAAGAAAAGCATCTCTACCAGCTCCCCACCAGCACCCAGCCTACAGCACATGGACGGTAAACAAAGGAAGGCAACACGTTTGGCCACGCCAGCAGCATCCTCCAAATGGGATCATGCCTACGGACTTACTCTTGCCATCCAGGAACTTTGCAAAACCTGCCAGATTTAGCAAAAGCCTCTCCCCCACGGCCGCCTGCCCCTTCTGCGCCTGGCAGGGTCCCCCCGCTCTCGCCAGGCTGCCTAGCCCAAGGGACTGCCAAAAAGAATKGTCCTCCCCTCCAGAGGAGAGGGACAAAGGGATGGGCCATGCCCAGGATGTCTTCCCCTCCTCCCTGGGCGGGCAGCCCCTCCTTGCTCCAGTAGTTATAAAAGGGCTCTCAATCCATGTAATCCATTAGATACAAACTACAGCAGTTTAAGCACACTTGACCCAGAATTACAGCAAGSCCATAAAGAGCTGTGTCTTCCCAGGCAATTTACACTGTTACAAGCCCTCAAACAAACCACAGCAGAGGATTAAAAAACAACAACAACAAAAAAACAACAAAAAASCAAACCAAACCCAGAAAACATGATGCTTGAAACAGCATTATCAAGAAATGAAAACCATTACTGGGGCTGGTTCATATTCAGGTGCTCCTAAAAACACCACTATTGCACAGCAGTCTCTAACCAATGTGTGTCTTGCAGCTACCTTAAACCATTAAACCACGGCCACTTTAAAGAAGATGCCATGAAGCACAGCACTACGTAACCAYTTGGGATGGGGACTGCCAGCTGGAGCCCAGGGGACACAGGCAGGAGGGACAGGGCTGTCCTGGTGGCTGTTTGCCCTCCCGGGGTGACTCCCAGCTCCAAGTACCCCCCGTAGCAGCTCAGGTCAACACAGATCCCACCAGCCAGGAGGGGGATTGCGATGTTCCTGCATCAATTTTCACCTCCTTCTACGCATTTATTTATTTATTTTTAAAGTACTACTAGCACTAGATGGCATCCCAAGGAAAAGAAGCAGCATAGGACAGGCCACCCYCCCAGCAGCCCTGCAGGTATCACAGTATTGACTTATGGACCACTGCAGGCAAGTGGCCACTGGCCATCACATCAGGCAGCAACACTCTGCAGTTATCCCAGATACTCAGCCTGCCTTACATGGAAAAATAAAGCCATCAGCATTAAAAAAAAAGGTGCAAGTTAATTTCTTCCAACAGTCGGAGATGGATTTATCCAGGTTGGGGTTTCCTGCAGCAGCCATGCCCACCAGCTTCCACACACACAGTCCGCGGTCCTCGGGGTCCCCAGGATGCTCCAGGACTGCCTGTGCTGGCAGGACTTTGGTGTCTGCCGCTCCCGGCTGGGGAGACGTGCCGGTGGCACGGGCCTTCCCGGGGACGAGAAGAAACGCTGCGGTTTTGTGCTGGCAAGCGAAGGGCACGAGCAGGGCAGCAGCCCCCAGTGCCGGCTGTCACTGATCTGGTCGCCGGCATCACCACGGGGGGACACTGCCACACTCACACCACGGGGCTGCACGAAGGTAGGAGGGAAGAGGGTGGCTTTGAGGAGAGGGTGACAAACAGGGCCAGCAGTTACTGGGGGCCACACGATAATTAAAAGCATCCAAACAGATGGAAGGGATTTGTATGTGCCTTGCTCTGAAATGTCGGACACCAGATGCTATCATGAGAAAGGAGCCAGGACCACACCAGAGGTCTTGCCTGGTCCGGCAAGTCTTACATCCWGCTAAAGCAATTAGAGGATGGTGACGGAAACTTCAGCACCATCAGGTCTAAGAAATGACCAATGTACTGAGAGGTTGCAGCTTCCAGAATTAATACACCAACTTGCCYGTGAGGACAAAGGCCAGGTTGGCTCAGCCGGGGGCAGGAGCAGGACCCTGCCCCGGGCGCGGGAGGACTCCTCTTGCTGCCCTGGTCGTTTGTCTCAACTTAGGGCCACACCACCCATCACAGCACAAAACGAGAGACTCTGATTACAAGAGWCTCATTTTTTGCTCTCCTTTTCCTCCTTCTTTGCTACCAGAAGTAAATACGGAGGTTGGTCCACTGGAGAAACCCAGAGCAGCTTGCACGCACGCCGCCTGCGAGGCTGTGGCAGCACGGAGCTGTACGTGTTAGAGCAAGAGAGGCACARAGCTGTTAAACCAGGTCCTTTCAAGGGCTGTGATTTTTTATTCCAACTCTTTGGGARACAGCACCTCACATGCCACCAAGAACACCACCTCTCTGATTCATTTTGCATTTCAAGCCTGCTACCATTTCCATTAATTTTAATTATTAATTCTATGTATGGGAATTTTTCTTCAAAACACAGTTGTAACGGCAATGGTTATGTGAAAAAAGAAAAGAAATACTTGAAGGAAAGGAGCACATGCCTTCCTCAATGCCGGCAGCRTGCCTCATCCCTACCCGTATGGTTTAGTTTACAAGCTGATGTCAGAGAGCYGATTTCACACACAAACACAAAATAAAAGCAGGAACACAACTTTTGATCATCCTACATTGATGTTTACTCTTGTTTCCTGTAGCCCCAGGTGACAAATCTGTCCTTTATATAGCAGAGGATCATTGTGCTATTGMCAAAGTCACCTGGACACATTTAAAACTCACGAGAAGTCTTTGCATTGGTGGCTTGTACCAAACTAAGGAATAATAATTAGTAAGCAATTAGATGTAAAACGATAAATATGAAYGCAGAAACATTTTTTTTTCTGAGCAGAAACGCTCGAAAGCAGGAGAATTTACAAGCAACTTTCTTACATATGAACACTTACGCCAAGAAGGGAGATGCTGGAGAAGTCAGCCCCTCCGAACACAAGGGCTTTTGTTCCACCATTCTCTGAGCTCCGAAGAAGTTTAACTTTTTTTTTTTTTTTTTTTTTTTTTCTTCATTTAACTTTGCCGGCCTGCCAGCTGGGTATAAGCCAGAAGGGTTATCCAGTCAGACCTTACTGCGATATATTTACAATGGTAGTGCATCTAAGGTTTGTTTATTTCGGGATTAAAATTCAAATGGCTAGAATCATTTAAATAATTAAAGGGCAATCAGAAAATGCCATGAAACCAAACAAATCAGGAAAAGTCATGGAAACCATCAGCAATATTTAATTCAGAAATTCTCTTTGTTAAGGAACTTAGCTGAAAGAAAACAGCTGGATGTAGTTCAACCCTCTAAATTAAAAACAATCTAACAAGGTCTATAGGGATAACTCTTTCAGCTACATATTGGAGACCAGATTCACTTCTACCAAGTAAATGTAATAGCACTCAAAGCTAGAAAGGAAATTCCTCAGAACTGAGGTAGTTTCTAAGTATCAGCACATTTTCCAATTCCTCACAAGGCAACTTAGCTATTTACAATCCATTTTTTCCCACACATAAATTTATAACTTTTTCAATTTTATGCTTCCATGATTTATTTTCTAAAGAAAAATAATCTAGCCAGAATATCCCTACTCTACTAACATCATGTTTTAATAAATAACTGGCTACTTCTAGTAAAATTAAGCCTCCAGGATTGTTTATACCAGCCAAGAATACTCCGTCTTTATAGCTTTGCAGAAATTTGGTGTGAAAATAAAGTTGAATATAACGCTGACCCTGAGCTAACAAGTAATTAATGCTTCAATATAAAAATAGAAAATTATCCTTACAACACAAGGGTGGAATATAGCAAACCCTCTCTCTCTGGATTGCTCTCCTGGCTGGAACCCAGCGTCCAGCCGGACCTAAAGGCTACCTAAAGCAGGAGGAGACGTGCAGAATAATTTTGAGTCTTTCCAAAGACTTTGTTTTCCCTAAACTCTTTTAAAAATTATTTCATCTCTTTTCTTAAAAATATACATTTCTTTTATTAATGAGTTGCCGTTCACCACAACACTGTTCCAACTGCAAAAGCACAGGTAGAGAGGAGGGGGTGTCTCGGGTAGTGCCGAAAAGCTAGAGCCGCTGGGCACTGGCTCCCAGGAGACCAAATACACCGAAAAGGAGGCGTCTTCTTTCCTGCTCCTACTCCGAYCCGCCCGCAACAGTGCCGCGGGTCGCTGCCCGCCTGCTCCTTCCCTTTTGCCCCTCATCAGAGAGGAAACAAAACTCTTGCAAAACAAACCCAACACCCCCCCGCCTCCCCTCCCACAAAGCATTCCTTAAAAACAAACAAACAAACAAAAATTAAAAAATTAATCCAGCATTCATCTAACAAATTTCCAGACAAGACACATGTTGGCATTTGGATCTGCGACACGACAAGTTGCTTCCAACCGAACGAGTTTAATGCCTTATTCCCACCGGGGATGCACRTCGGGAACTGACCTACAGGAGTTACAGCTAATTGCAGGGATCCCGGGGAACAAACGACAACTCTTCTTAGCATCTGCGGAACTGGAATTCTCTGTAGTCTCTTCCAATTTAACCAAATCTCCTGTAAAGAAAGTACAACCTGCTCCTGGCATTAACGCCCTATGCAAACGGGCACTTGGTACACTGATCAGCTCTGCCTTCACCTTCTGTTTTACTGCATAATAAAGACAAATTACTTCCACTTCTTTCCAGATAAGGCAACTAACATAATGTGGATAAATGGGAAGTTAACTACATGAAACATGTTTTCTGCTCGTTGGGCAATTATTTTTTCCCCATAAGATAACATGATAAATAAAACCTGCTTCTGTACAGATATTTCTCATTTCAGAAACACATACTTGTTACAGGCCAAGAGAAGACCCTGGGGTTTTTTTGTTTTTGTAAGAAATATGGTAAAATAAAATTAAAAAAAAAAACCAAAAAAAAACCAAAAGAAAAGTGATAAAGACACAAATGCAGAGCTAACTACAGGCTTGTATATACATTTTTGTTATCCACCTCTAACATGGACTCTCGGTGAACGGGACAGACTGGCAGTTCCCGTTCCTGTTATTCCCAGGATAGCAAGGGAAAAAATAATAATCAGTATCTTAAAACCAGTGGCAACATAGTAAAAACTGTACACTGTTGTCCATTAACTTAAAAAGCAAAGTCCCTAGATGGTATAAAAGTGAAAGCAGGTGCCTTCTAACTTTGATAATAAAAGTCTTTTTCCCCACCCCCCTGCGCTGCACAATTATCTCCATTGTCTTTGCATGGCCAAGAACAAAATGCTAAGGAGCAAGGCTGCTTGTGATAAACCGCTCCTGGTAGCGGCAGAAGTGTTCACGTTCTTATCGCTCTTGTTGGAGTTCCCCGTGACTTCGGTGGCGTTGAACTCGAACTCCGGGGAGCACTGCTGGAGCTCGCAGCCGCTGCCGCTCTCCTCCCCGCTGCTCTCCTCACCTGCGGGAGACAAACCCACGCTGTCCGCCTCTGCCGGCTGCAGCGCGACGCCTCGCTTGCAGAAGGCAGCGGGGCGGAAAAAAGGCAAGCACGTGGACGTTTCGACATTTATGAGACGTAAGCGCGGGTCCTCTTGGTAATGCGAATTCCGCGTGCTGTTTGTCGCACCCATCCGTACTGGCGGGCGAAAAGCTGGACACGAGCCGGCAATGTGCGCTCGCAGCCCAGAAGGCCAACCGTACCCCGGGCTGCMYMAAAAGCAGCGTGGCCAGCAGGTCRAGGGAGGGGATTCTGCCCCTCTGCTCTGCCCTGGTGAGACCCCCCCYRCAGYRCTGCRTCCAGCTCTGGGGTCCTCAGCTCAAGAAAGRCATGGACCTGTTGGAGCGGGTCCAGAGGAGGCCACRAAAATGATCAGGGGGATGGAAYGCYTCTCCTATGAAGAAAGGCTGAGAGAGCTGGGGTTGTTCAGCCTGGAGAAGAGAAGGCTTCRGGGRGACCTTAYTGTGGCCTTTCAGTACTTAAAGGGGGCTTATAAGAAAGACGGGGACAAACTTTTTAGCAGGGCCTATTGCGATAGGACAAGTTTTAAACTAAAAGAGRGTAGATTCAGACYAGATATAAGAGAGAAATTTTTTACAATGAGGGTGGTGAAACACCGGCACAGGTTGCCCAGAGAGGTGGGAGATGCCCCATCCCTGGGAACATTCAAGGTCAGGTTGGTCGGGGCTCTGAGCAACCTGATCTAGTTGAAGATGTCCCTGCCCATGGCAGGGGGGTTGGACTAGATGACCTTCAAAGGTCCCCTCCAACCCAAACTGTTCTATGATTCCATGGGGACAACCCTCCTCGCACAGCCTGTCAGAGATGCCGGTTCCCACCCTCTTTACTAACACGCGTACCCATAGCTGAAGCTTAACCAGCTACCCCGGGTTAGCATGAAATCCGATTAAAAAGGGAAAAAGAAAAAGCAAAAGCAAACATACTTATGTCAATGAAGTCGACATCATTCCCACTGTACGCATTCTTCAGCTTGTTGTTCATCACCCGCAGAGCCATGATTTGCCGGCGAATCACCATGTCTGGCTTGGTAATATCGACTTCTACCTCTGGGTTATTCACTTGGCTTGCTAAGCCGTTTCCAGTCACCGCAAAGTCGTACCTGAAAAGAAACCGCTCCTGCTGGTACCAGAGCCACAGATCGGCGGGGCCCCATGCCGACAGGCGAGAGCGTGGGAACTCAGCGATGCCACCCCCGATTCCAGCCTGGGCGGTATCCTGAGCCCAAYGCGATCCTCCCACGTGCTAACCCTCACAGAGCCCTTCTCCGGCTTCTTACCCCACCTCCCCTCCCTGCAACCTGAGCAGCATGTGAAATTAAACACTGTTTTCATATACCCTGTGCTACAAAGGCAGGGGAAAGACAATTTTCACCCCAACTTGAAAAGAGAAGGAAGATCTGGGGTTTATAATAATAATGGCTTACAACAGCATAAATCAGCTGGCTGCAGGCAGAGCAAAACAAGCTGCTGAGATGCCTTGATGCCCAGTTAGATGACACTTTCAGGAAAACAACCTTTGGGGCCATAGTTATCCCAGAGAAACCTATAGTAACTGTTGGAGGCAAGAATGTCATTCTGGCTTTGCATAATGCACCTTAACCATCAAGCTGGGGTATTAAATGTGTACTTCTCACCAGGCAGACATGAGATGCAATTTCCCTAATAACCCCAGCAGGAGAAACATCTGAGTCGTTGAAGATGAGATAAACCCCATGCATCGAAGCAGAGGAGAGCCGAGCTGCTCAGCCTGAGGAGGTGTGCACACTCCGGTYTGAACACATGTACAGCCTCTTGGTTTAAAAGAGAGACTGAGCAACAAAACCCCCMAAAAATACATCTCCTGAAACAGGTATTTGGAGTATCATCTTAGAGAGCAGGGATATAACACTTTTTTTTTCCTCCTCCAATTAGTTGACTTGCAAGAAAAATCACTGTTTAACAGACGAAAATATTACTTTTGCTTAGTTATGATGCCAACATCAGTATCACAAGAGAGAGAAATGCCTTTAGCACAATCTACTGATCCCAGAGACCAGGCAGTGAGATATAATCACATGTCTGAAGGGCACGATCAAACGCTGTCCTATATTTGGGAGGGATTATTATTATTAATTGTTGTTGTTGTTGTTATGATTTGTGATCAATATTACATGTTGCAAAGAGGTCAGAGAGAGACCAAAGCGTGGAAGACTACTGAACTTTTAGCTTATTGGAGCCACTGAGAAAAGAGTAACAGCAAAGCAAAATATCTTGCACAACCCACGTAGGATGGCAGTAAGCAAGGTCCAGCCTCCCCCAGACAACCACCTCTGTCTCCTTGCCCAGTGCCGCCAAGTCTCCATCTCCACTCCTTACTGACGCGAGACCTCAGACACTGGGGAAATCTGCTGTGAAAAGCCTTGTACAAGCTGCTGATGAASAAGACCTCAGGAGGGCAGAGCCAGTTCTTGCTGCAGAGACCCAAACCATCGCCCTGGCTGAGTGAGGCAGTTTCAGGCACACACGAAACTGTGCAAAATTTATGTGGTATGGCTCAGACCTGTGCCCCAAAAATATCAAGGGCAAAACCTGTTATTACTTAGAAAAACYGCTGGAAAACCCTGGACAACTATTTTTTTTTAATGGAACATCCTGGATTTTGCTTATTTCCTCAGTAAGCAAACAGAAAAAAAGAAACTTTTATTTCCAAAATAAAAGTTAAGCAGTTACATAAACCATATGACAGAAAATCTTTGGTTTATTCATGTGTTGGTAATTGCTTCCTTAGAAGAAAAAAAAAAAAGTTTTGTAACTATTTTTCCATAAAAAGCGTGCATGAAAACCACTGYCCCCTTGTGCCACTGACCTCAAGAGTGGAGCAGCAGACCTGTCACCGGCCTCCATCTCCCTTGCCCCTGCTCAACAAGGCACCCAGCAATAGCTCCTGGTAGAAACACCAACTGGGGGCACTGGGGCAGCAGCACCGTCAGACAACACGAGCATCCCTGTTCTTTGGCCGAGCTACAGGATTTTGTAAAAATCACCTCCCCAGACCTGCCAGCAACCGGTAAGAGGTTTAGGTCCTGTTACCTAGATATATCGACTCAGTTCTCTCCCTTAAAACAAACCACCACGTAGAGGTTGGACAACCCTTTAGCTTTGCATTCAAGCTTTCCCACCTATGAAAAAAAGGGGTAACACCAGCAGCCTGTCTCGGGGGAGCTGGGGTCAGTCCCGTAAGAGCAGGGGACTCAGGGAGAGGAGCCGGCACGCCGGGAAAGGCTGGGGCGAGAGGGAGAGAGTTAACCGGGGGCGGCAGCATCGCCAAACCTGCTCTTGGCGCTCCCGTTCCAGCACTCGTTCTCATTGACAGTGCCTACAGACATCTTTTCATCGTTGCAAATGTTGCCAGGGAGAGATGACCAAAATTTTTTGGCTTGCTTTAGCTTCTCTTTCACATCAGTAACCTATTAAATAAAAGAAAAAAAGAAACACAGGACATAATCCAGAATACCAAACACTCATTAAAAGTGAAGCTGGAAAGGTATTTTTTATCACAACAGACGTGTATAGGCCAGATCTTCAGGTTGCGTGTTTTGATGGTTGATTTACTTTTTTAATACAAAATTAAACACCGCTYCTCAACCACGTATTACTCATAAGCCAAGCCTTTAAAACAGGCACTTTTCTAACATACAAGCGTTGAGGTAATTCACGTCTAGAGCCATGAGCAGATTACACCCCTCAGAGAGTTTAAGACAGCCAAGGAATATTAAGAAACCCTATAAATTACAAATGGAAAATTATATACTGCGGTACACGGGTGCAAAGTGCCTGCACGGCACCGGCAGGACCAGGCACTCACCAGTCGGTCCAAGCTGGTGCCGGCRGCTGTAGTCGGCCGCTCCTCCGGGTTGTAGGGTCTAAAACGAGCACTGAAACCGCTTTCGGAGACGGAGCGAGCGGTCCGGCCCTGGGCAAGCGTTTTTGGCTGGCCACATCCCTGGAAAACCTACATGAGAGAGGGAAAGGTTTTTAGGAAATGGGAGGTCACAAGAACCTCCCTTCTCCAGGCTCCAACCCAGCCCCTGCCCAAAATAGTACATCAGCTTTATATACACTTGAAAAGACATTAAAGAAAAAACATATTGATGAGAATAGGGAAATAAAACACATTGGATAAACAAAACCTGAGTGTCCTCTTGGCCSATTTACCTTCTGAGACACCTGCATGCTGTTCTCCTGCATGTTCATGATCGCATCCGAAATTTTCACATCAATGGGGTCCATGACTGACTCGATGTTGAAGGGACCCTCCAGCCTTTCTGCTACCAGCAACATCGAATCTAACACAAAGAGAGAAATGAAGGCTTTTAATGGAGGAGCTTCAAGGATAACAGATAACAAGAATAACAGATTGAGCGCACAGACGTTAACCACTGCAACATTGCTTCTGACCAGCGCACATCTCCAGGAAACATTTTGCTCTGTTCCCAGAGCCTACAACTTCACCAGACACTTACAGGCTGCCAGCACCAAGCCATGGGCTCATATACATCAAAAGCCGCGTTAAATAAGGAGAGCCATCGCAGCCTGCCAAAAGGCAGCCTGTAATCAGCTCCTCCCATTAGAACAAGCATTACTAACACCCTCCTCTCCATGCTCGTTTATTAAAGGTTTCCTTGTGTCATTTGTTTTTCAAGACTGCTTTCAAAGCTGAGAGAGAGAAAGCCACCGGCTTCCTCATGCTGGTCCTGAATGCAAGACACTGACGTGAAAGGGCCCAAGATGACCATCGCTACCATCTCTCCCTTACGGAAAGCTAGAGGCTTTGCCGTGCTTGGGGAAGCCAAGGGATTACACCTGGCACGGCATGGACAATTCGCACRAGGGAGACTGCATGAGACCAGGGTAAACGTTGTGCACTGATGATATATTTGGCACATCTCCATGCAAACGGAGATGGAAAAGTCCCTCAGCCAACACCGGGTCACTCCTCCCGCGCCGACACGCACATCCTCATCAAATACATCATTAAACATAGCAGCTACCGAACTTCCATTACTTCCTCTAGGAAACTATTATTGGCATTAAGGCTTTCACCCTGCATTGCGTTTCAGCCCTCTCTCTGGTTCTCCCCTAGAAGGTGCCGCCAGGTACACGCTTTGTGCTAAGCGCTCGTCTCTTCTTGCCCATCGCAACCTTTATTTAACGTTTGTTTTCACTGCAACCCTGTTTGCTGGTCTCCTCTCCYGCGTCACTTTGTGATGCTCTGCCACAAACTCATCATTTTCCAGTTGCATTTAATTCTTCAATCTTTCCTAGCCTGCGTGACATGGGAGGCCAGGGCACAACAGCCCCTCCGGCCCCGAGGAAACCCTCTCCCAAGGAGCTCCTCCCCACTCCCAAGGATACGCCTGTTCCCTTCCATTAAGGAGAAATGGGCGTTTCACAGTCAGGCTATTAATTTCTCTTGAAAAGTGTTTCTCATGACATTCATCCTCCTCCTAAGTGCAGAAGGTACTTTCAACAAGCGGAAAACTTCTGCAGGCTCCGGCTACCTGTTCAAGCCCTATAAAGATATTCCACATACTGAACAATTCAGTAATAGCTCTGCCTTAGTGCCCAAGTCATGTTAAACTATGCTGAAAACCCACAAACTGATGATAAATWTACAATTAAGCTATTTGTGTATTTAAATAACAATAATAACAGTAATAATAATAGTAACAGTAATAATAATAACAACAATAATAATAATAAATAATCCAACACCAACCCCCCCACATGAATTGCAGATGTCTTCCTAGCCTATAAATCCACTTTTTAAAGTCAACTCAGTATTCCAAAGATTTGCTGGGTGTTAATTAAGGGTCGAACAGTCCATCAACCCATCCTAAAACCCACGTCAGCTGGGACTCACGCAGCTCCGCCAAGGTGCCGGTGTTTAGTGAGTGAACCCCGAGAGGAGCCGGAGCCCCAAGAAAGCCCCTCGCCCTGCAGGCACACACCACCAGCATCAGTGATGGAGCTGTTGCAGGGCATGGCTGGAATTTAGCCGTCAGGGACTACAAACAGGTCTGAACTAAATGCATTTAAAAAAAAAAAAAAAAAAAAAAGAAGGTAATAACAAATGAAACAAAGAGTCTTAGACTGTATTGTGGTGGGCTCCAATAAAGTGATGCTTCAAATCTCTGAGTAATGACTGCTAGCATGAATATACCATTGTGCCGGAGGGGAGAAAAATGCTTTTGATGTGCTACCAAATGGAGACTTTTGTAAACAAGTGGAGCACAACTTAAATGTGTTCATCATTGTCAAAGCTTTTGGGGTTTTTCACGCGCATAAAGAACATCCCGGCACAGTTTGCAGGAAGCCGCTCATTTCAAATAAAAATATTATGAATAGATAGATAATAAAACACACAAARTGCATAGTTTTTTKGTTTTTTCTTTTTTTTTTAAAAATCATTCCATTTTGTAACTACTTAATTCTCTGAGCAGCCAGGAAAGGCCGCAGATCAATAAAGTGTTTGTGAAAGACTGAAAGGAAACATAAACCCCAATTCTTCTGGCTGTTTGGCGTCTTTGTAAACTTTGAGCCGGGCAGGCCATCCACAAGACCATGGGAATGTAGAGCGAATTGGGTCCTTTGTTAGCGGGGGTGCCATGGCGTTACATGTATCACAGCCCAGGAATGCAGCCTCCGCTTTGACTGCCGATAGAGAAAATGCATTCGGCCTCCAGCAGAGCTGCCAAAGCTGGCGAGAAAAGATAAGGAAAGCAATAATTGCCCTTGGAGAATATATTCAACTGGAGCTCTTCAGGAGCTGGGATAGATACTGGCAAGGAGCGCTAAATGAAATAATCTTTCATTAAAAAGGCAAAAAAAACAAAAAAAAAGGGGCGGTGGGGGGCTCCACCTCATCCACAGTTTTGATTTTGGGGGCATCCTGCAAACTTTTACCTCCCACCAGGAGCTGGCTGGTGTCCCCACCAGCAGCCGTGGCGAGCAGCGATCCCCTCTGGCAGCCACGTTTGGCATTCATAGGGTTGGCTGGGGTTCAAGATAACGCCAGCACGTCGAGAGGGGAGGCACGCTGCACTAAAACTAGAAACGAAGCTTCGGTGCAACTCGTCTCCCMAAAAGATTTTCCATTATTGGGAGAGAGGAGTTGATTATAAATATCAATTATTTTGCCCCAGCTCTGGTGTAAGATAATTGGTATTTATAAGCCACGGTGAGGTGGCTCAGATCTGCTTCACAAAAAAAAAGTCTGGCAGAGTGAAAAATGTACCCTGGCTATTTATTACAAACACACAGCATGACAAAGACTGTCTCTCCTCCCTGTGACGGGGAGATAGAAGTGGATTGGGGGGGGGGGAGAACCCAACCCACACCATATAGGCCATCCCTTAAAGACCCTTTTCCTCCCGCATACATTTGTCCTTGCTACTGGCATTGAGACAATCCTTGGCAATTCTTTCGCATTGTGCCACCAATAATCAGAAACCCACATCTTCAGCCTCACTGCCTGACTTGAAGAACAAAAGGCAGTTTTCAGTCTTAACCCCAAGATCTGATTTAAAAGGGGAAGGGAGGAGGGGGAAGACCTTGACCATTCATTAACAATTTTTTTTTTTTTTTTTGAAGGGGAAAAAAATTCTTTGCACACAAAGTAGCACTCCAGATATGTATATGGAGCCTGAATTCAACATCTTTGAGCAGAGTAAACCTTTGTGGGGAAAAAAAAAAACCAAATCAAATCATGAAAAGGCACTGGAGATTAACACTGTTCATTCACGAATGCTCCAACCCCCCCAATAGCTTGTTTGAAACAAAGTATACCCCTGTCTAATTGGTGTACAATTGTGTCAGGAATAAAGGGCGAAATAATTTAAAGATAGTTATATGGGAGAAAAGAGTACAATTTGGTCATTATTTCGTATGCCGCAACTTTAAAAGGTACTTTGCAGAAGTAAGGAAGTATGAAGTCTTCTTGTCTSAAAAAACCTACAAACTTYACATCCCAGTTTGAAAAAGCTTTAYGTAAGTGACTTACATATAGAACCACTAACACACGCACATGCATATTTTATACGCCYGTGCACCCAAATTCATATATACTTGCACCATTTGTTGCCAGTTCTGCCATTTAACTATCTTTAAATTAATTCACTARGTTCAAAATCTGTTTTTGACATGTAATAAATCATTGCCATAACCTAGTACTTAAACCTGCAATGCAAAATAGCATCAAGCCCATGCAGGTGGGKTTTTTTGTTGTTGTTGTGGGGTGGGTTTGGGGGGATTTKGGGGAGTTTTTTGTTTTTATTTATTTATTTAAACTTTTAAACACACACAGGATATTTGTGACATATGCCCTGCCCCAAACATCAGATCTATTTAATTTAATTTGCCTCAAGTGGCAAATTGAGATAGAAACCAAAATCTGGAACATAACCAGCACCTGTTCAGTTATTAAACTGTCKAAAGAAAGCACAGCTTAAGTTTTCAGTATCTGTATTCCACTGCAAGAATCCACCCAGAGTGCAAGAACCAAGCAWATACTGCCAATAAATGTAACGAAGCTTAATACCATACTTGAGTAATGAGTGGGCAAGAAGCCCCTTGGGGAGGAAGCMCTGCAAGAAGATAGCTTTGCTTCCAACCTGGAATCGCATTTATTTATTTTGTCTTGTTTAATAATCTTAATTATTGTATGCAGTCCCTGATCAGTCTCGTGTGACAGGGCTCGCTGGCTTCCCCCKAGGTTCGTTTTTAGCTGCATACCACCTACAGCAATTAGCTGCTTGTGCTTTTGTCTGCTTTCTGGCATTATGCCCTTCCCTTTCACGGGATTCCTCTTTTCTACTTGGACTAGATGTTTGCAAGTCTCTGGCTTTGAGCTATTTCAGCAACAATTGTAGCTGAAATACTTAATATTCTTATGAGAAAGACAGCTGGGAGGAATGGGGGGGGGGGGGGGGGGGGGAGGGTGTTGTCAGCCTCCCAGAGAATGACTTGGAAACCCAATTTAGTGTCACATTTAACTCCCTATATAGAATACACAAGCAAAAAAAGGCCTTCTGAAAATAATACCCTGCATGCATCCAGCTGGCACAGGCAGCGAAGTGAAAAGCCAGTGTGCAAAACACGGGAAAACAAGTTTTAAGATTTAAATCTAGCCTGAAATGCGAATTATCGGCAATTTCCCTTTTTTTTACCTCAGCTTAATGAAAGGGAAATCTTTTCTGTCTAACAGTCTTTTTTTTCCACGAGTGGGATGGGAAGAGTACCACAGCCTTGTCAGTAGCGGCAGATACTTTACATGTGCACTTCATCACACATTAACTGGAGTGAAGCGACTGCTCCCAAAGGATGCTCGTTCATAGATAAATCAAGCCTCCTGGAAAAGGAGCACAAGTGAAAACATTTAACATTATCTATTGCATGTGCTCCCAAAACGTGATGCACCGCCAGTTCTGCTGAGCCTTGACCCAAGGCAGAATTTAACATTTCGGTCTAAATTTCATATATCGAGTAATACCCTTTATAAGCAAGGAAGAGAAATAACAAACAGGAGGAAGAGGATGGCAAAAGCACTCGCACAGTGTCACGTAAGGCCTATCGACATTTCAAAAGGATGGTGGCCGAGTGCCAAATGAGCTGTTTAAAAACAGATTCAGACACGTCCCATTCAATTTTTTTAATGTAAAATACAGGCCTACAGCTTTTCCCAAAGCTCACCCCGGCTGGCAGGGAGACTCCCAGACTGCTGAGCAAGAAAACTGGCTTTGGGAAGGACAGCTATATGGTGACAACAACATGTAAGAAGTAGTATGGAAAAAACAGCTTGCACACACGCTTGCTCCAGCAAGAAGAGACACTCMAAGCCTACAAGCACATGGCAGCTCCATCCTCCTAACGCTTGCTGCAACAGAGGTCACTGGCACAACARAAGTCTTGTTTATTTGGAAATTAATGTGAACTGCAAAAGGTGTGCTGTATACAGAAGTGYGGAAGGAAAAGATACCCATCACAGACACCTAAAAAACCTGCTGTAGCTCAGCACAGTCACTCACAAAAGCCATTTAGGTGAGGGACACAGTATCGATATATACTCACATGCAGTTTTAACCCATATTGCCTTACCCATAAAGGTATTCCACTCGGCATCCAAGTCCCCTTGGTTGGCCAAGCAGCCTCTCATGACGTTAAAGCAGTAGTTGTAACAGGGCTTCACCGATACCAGACCTCGGCAGTATGGGCAGTACATCATTTTCAGCAGCGCTCGTGTACCCTGCGGCGTGGGGTTCACCTTTAAAAGAGAAAAAGAGGAAAGGAGAAGAAAATTAGYCCTTGGTCACTAAAACAAAAAACCCCACACGTTTACCCCAGGGTGRGTGAGAACAGAGCTGTGCAGAGGAGATGCAACGGGGTCATCCACCGCCGTCCGGTCAGAGCTCCCCGCTTACGTGGTCCAGGGATCTGGGGCACAGATGAAGGGCTTTGGCTCCCCTCCTTGGGTGTACCTGCCACTCCAGGGGACATGGCCAGTGCCCCCCYCTGCAAAACATTATCTGCACTGCAATACACCTTGTGTACTGTGGGACCCCTCCTGGGCTCCAAGGACAGGGACCCCAAGGGGACACGCAGCACTCGAGCGCAGGGAAGGCACTAAAAAGTGACCAAGCCAGAACACGTAATGCAAGGCTGCACTATCCGAGCCCTGCTGCGAACACACACTACTAAAGAAGACGATGCCGGGGCTTCTCGGGAAAAAGCGGCCGAGATGGGATGCCTGCCGCTATCCCTACACCAAACCCGCCGGGAGCATGCCCTTCTCCTCCATGGCACTGCAGCTCGGCTCTTCCCGGAGAATCGCCCAGCAGGGCTCTCCAGCAGAGAGACCGGCTCCTTTATCTTACATTCAGCTCCTGCAACACAGCGTTTACACGACAGATACCCAGGTTCCTTTACACTCAGCATCCATCACGCTAAATACCACCATTCCCCACAACCAAAGGAGGTGGCAGCTACAGCCCCACAGYTGAGGACAAGCCGGGAGGACCCTCACAGCCAACGTGCTGGGGATTTTGCACTGCTGGGCGTGCAAGCGGAGCTATCTGCAGCAGCATCATCCCCTGAGCCCTCAACAGGGCTATTTTCCAAAGTGACTCATGGTCATTCATGTTTGATTCACTCCCTGGCCCRGCTTCAAAACATTCATTGAAACCATTTCCACCCAGCCGGTCTGAGGAGCACCAGCTCCAGCACCACATACTAGTGCCGACCACGTGGTGGGTCCATCTAAAGCACTAAACAGAGAAGCTCCCTCAAGAGCAAGTTTAAGTGTTAATTAGCCACACATGAAAATGGAAAATTAAGATGTGATCAGAGATTCACTGACAAAATAGAAGCAGTCTCTGGTGTTTTAAGCAATGCGCTTGAGACYTCTTGTACGGCATTTATGGAGAGCGCTCTAAATAGGTTATGATCCAAGACCGTGCTGAAGGAGGAGACACACGCAGCCCCAAGGAAGAGAGAAGTCATTCAATACAAATGGCTGGAGATGTGGATGGCCTCCACATCTCATCTGCTGAAGATCTGGAAACCAACTTCATGGCAGGACTGAATGGAGATAAACGTATGCGAGGAAGACCTGGTACCACGCATACTCTGAGGACCTTACTATTGGGAAGCCCATCTCRGCACGAGGGCTATGGAGAAACTGAACATGATCTTCTGGTGCAAAAACTAGTTGGCAACACATGAAACTAGGAAGTAACAGATTTAAACAAACACAAAGCAGAAAMCAAAAAATCTCACTACATAATCAGGCTGGCTTTGCTAATAACATCAGCAGATTTTTAAGCCCTCTTTTCTTATGAAAAGAGATGATAGATAAAAATCTGTTGTGTTTCTGACAACTCCAGGAAGACCACAGTTTCTCTTCAGTAGGCAAGAAAACTTGTTAGAAAGACAGAAGGACAATTTTCTGCAGTTGATGGAGCTCAGTGCTGGATTTTGGCTGGCCAGCAATGTTCATTCAGACATCACTTTACCCCTCTTTTGTCTGCGAGGAGCCTGTTTGGCTGAGCAAAAGGAGATTCGATGTAGAAAGCTGTTTGCGGTGGTGAGGGAATCTGATTCAGACACTTCAGAGCATATATACATATATATACACACACACATATATATACACACACACACACACACACAGAGAGAGAAAGAGAGAGAGATTTGGAAGGCGCAGCAGGAGCAGGAGCCCCAGCAGAAAGCTCCCTATCGGGGCTGCCTGGCTTTAAAGCAGAGCTAGTTCAAACACTGGGAAGAGCTCAAGCAACAGAAACCAGCTAAATCAGATGATTTATAGTAGGGAAACTGAAAACAGACAAATGTAAAGGTATCATCTGCCATCCAGATGGTGCAGTCCTTGCATAACAAAAAAGTTGCAGGGGGGAAGAGGGAACTAAACAACATCTCACACCCAGAGACAGAGCTCTGAAGGATGCCCCAGTTTAGTAGTTTCTCTGATAAAAATCTCTTCCCATGACACTTGGTGGTAGATGCCAGGACCTCCACGCCTAGTCCTGAGGCTTATCAGCAGATCCCGGCCATCTTAGTGCTTGCTGGTCCTCAAAGAAGCGCTCTGCATTCTCCTCGGGAAGAAAATTAGGAAAAAGTTGGTAGCACCAGCCAGATGCTAGAGCAGTCTGAAGCGGGACGAGGAGCAGGAGACTTCTCCAACCCTATCATGGAAAGCTGCAGCTTTATGAAAGGGAGCGTGTGGCGGCATGTTGCAAAAAAAATCACCCGCACCGCAGTGACCTGGGAGGCACCTTTCCATCTTAGGTTCCCGGCTCGCCCCGCACGGCTGCAATCCTGCAGCATCCGCCCCGCTTTGATATTTCATAGGGGTTGATCTTTATGAATCCCAGCAGATGCAGGGGAAACTGAAGCCGCTTTCCTGCGTTCCACGGTGGATGACATGGGACGGCCACTTGGATTAGGTCCTTTGAACAAAGACCCAGGATGATTTTAAAAGCAAACGGGGTTTTGCTTCCTTCCCTAAGTAGCTTTTGCAGCTCTGAGCCCTACACAGAGCTGAGCAGAGGGTGATGGCAAAGGGGGCAATGAAAAGACAAACCCCAGCCTGCAGTGAGTGCCGAACCCAGCCCTAACTAGTGATGGATGTAACCCACAGGGAAGCTGTTAGTTTGCAATATAGTTGCAGGTGAAGAGGAAGACAAAGGGGAAATTTTTCAGTCCAGATCTGGCATTTTATGGTGTCAGAAAGCAACAGGAAGGCACAAGCAGAGATCAGCTCTAAGAGTGAGTTTCGGGAAGGATAATGAGCAATTACACCTCGTTACAACAGTGATAAATGCTTAACTGCTGCCTATCGCTGCAACGAGAACCTTAACCCCTGGCAAGGGGCCCGTACCCAGTCCAGACCAGCTCTGGATCTGTCAGTGGGCCGTGCCATATGTTGCACTGGCAATTCTTCACGAGCTTTTAATGTTCGCTCTGCCACGCCAGGTGCAAGCTCTTAAAACACCATTGTATGTAACAGTAAACCCAGATATGCTTTGTTCTGGGGTTGTGTTTATCTTGGAAAGCAACTCAGGTTCATTCAAACTCTACTCTAGAATGACCCTCAAAAACCAAATAATCTCCTTTCTAATAAAGCAGAGTCCCAAAGAAAGCTTTATTTGCTGAAGAGGATTTACTCTAGTAGATTTGAGCCCAGGTAGTAGTACGCTGTAGTGCACATACCCTGTAAAAGCTTATAATAGAAGTAAATGCACTCCAATCCCTTCCTTTTATCTTGTGAAATTTATTTCCTTTCCGTGGCGTTCCACGCCACTGCAGCAATCCATCACCCTGCGGTTTCATCGTGTAAATTACAATTTGTCCATGTCTATATGCTTTGTCAAACGTGAAGATTAAAAGCTGCTAACAGATGTGTTTTGGCACCAATCTTCACATTCGTATTGAACTTGCTCCTTAAAAACACARATTTGCACACAATCCACAAAAATTAAGTGAAAAGCAAACAGTTCTTGGCTCTCTGAGCTTAATCCAAACGTTTCATACCATATTTGTTGAGGTACCCCCAACTTACATTTACCGGTGAAGATACAATCATGTTCTTGTAAAAATGACCTGCTCTTGGTAAAATACAATCTGGTTTTTGTTGGTACCTTGTCATATCCATCCCATTTCAGAGTCTCACATAAGGGAAACTGTTTGCCCTATGTCCTCAGCCTTTTCCAACTCATTGGCAATTACAACTGGATGCATACTGGTAGAAACTTCACCATTAAAGCACGCACCTATCAAGTGAAATGCYTTGTTAACAGCCTACCACAAAGCCACCAAAACTCAAGAAAAAACAATCTGCGCAAGCAGATAAAGTTCAGAGAAGCAACCAGTTTCTTTTTCCCCTCCTTCCCCAAGGCAAGGAACAGCTGAGGAAGGATGACAGAGCTCCAACCATGGACAGTCCTGCGGGGAGCTCCCACCAACTGCCAGACAGCCAGAGCCGCATTTTATTCTCTCACTCTACCCTCAAGTTAACATTAAGAATGTTAATAACAACATTTTAAATCCTGTCAGCTTTAATAACTGTAATAMCACTGATAACTCAGGCTTTCTTATTTTCCAAGCTTGCACAACAACAGCGTTGCCATGCCAGCAGCACAGCCACCAGAAAACATAAAAATCCAACAATTTGAAAATAAATTCAGTGAAATTACTTTTGATTTATACTGTGTTTTCTTTGCAAAAAAAYTGAATTAGGGCAATACTGGATAAAGAATACTGAAGGAATAGCTTCTTAGTGACAGGGAAAGATGATTTCATGACTTCAAAAACTAAYTCCAAAGCTGACTGAAGGACTGTGGGATGCTCCAGGTGAGCAGCCAATTTAGACAAGTGAAGTGTCGTCAATTTTTGGGACCAACACAACCTTACTTTCATCATTTTTTCCTTCCCTCAGTGTTGTGCAAGAGCATCATCTTGGCACATGCCGGTCCAGACATCCAGCTGTGAAGCAGAAGATCACTCAGGCGGCTCTTGGGTTTGCTTCCCCACCCCAAATATTCCAATGAAAGTGTTTTGGAATTAACTACGCATTTAACCAATTTTGCTGGCCCGGTGCTAGCACATGAATAATTTAGAAAGCATCTGGTTCAACCACAGATTTGGGCCTCCAAGGTCTTGCACAAGGGAGCACCATTTAGGAGCGATACTTGGGAACCGCACGGCTCTGTGCCTTGTCAGTATTCGCTACCCATGGCGACGTCTGCTGCAGCTTTATCTTGCTGGTTACAGTCACCTCTGTGCAAGGAAAAGTTCAAGAGCACATTTACACTCGATTCCCTACTTAYAGCTTGCTTCTCCCCCTCCCCAGATGTGACACTGCCAGAGAGGAACAGCAGAGCTGCTGAGAATCACACCGCCGGTCACTCGACCTGCTCAGTCTTAATATTAACGTGTCAAAAAAGGAGCGCCGTGTGCTTGTCTTCCCCGCCAGCACCCCCAGCCCATGCCGGGCAGAGGGGACCTCGGTGCCAAGCGGACGCCTCTTCCACCGAACGCTTACGGAGCGATGCCAGGGTCAGCATCCCCTGTTCTTGGTGTCCTCAGGACCAATGCTCCTTTCAAACAAAGCTTGTTCTCCAAAGCACCTGCCTCTCCCTGACCCAGAGACACAGCAGATAATTAGGAGCATTCTGTTTGCTTTAATGAGCAAAACAGTGAGACCATATATCTTGGCAGCTACACCCAAAAACTTCCTTAGTTATCCCTCACATTGTTTTCAAAATTAGCAGCAGAACCAYGGGGGAGAGGGAAGAAAGAAAAAGGAAGAAAAAAATCTCAGTGGACTGAAATGCTCCTGCATGATGCCATCAGCTCCAAACCCACATGCGCGCTCTCAGCACGTTAAATCCGCGATGATTGCTGCTTGAGCATGCTTTGAAGGCTATGCCTAGCGCAGACCCTCAGATGGCTGGRGCTGAGGCAGATGCAGCCACATTCTTGGCAGGTCTTCTCAGGGTCATCTTTGATGTGGAGAAGTGCTTGGTATTGTTTTCTGCATTGATGTTTGCCCTTGGCACGTGGAAGGCAATGTCCTTGTGCGTGACGGCCCCTCGGTCTGGCCCCATGGCTTGCAACTTGCTGCCTGGACAGCACTGCTTCTTCAGAGGCCCYTCTGCAACACTAAAAGGGCTCCTTGGCTCTTCTGGCTGGTTCTCGGTTGCCCATGAAGCAGCAGCATCTGCCCCCCATCTCCTCTCAATGCATGCAAGGAACACACTTCGTTTCTGTCACTTCCCTGGGAGGGTTCRCTCTTACCCAAAGGGTGCCCAGCTTTGTTGGATATAGGAACATGAACTTCTTCCTGAAGAAGGATTAAGGGCGCATTCCCCTTAAGTCAAACCAAGGGCAAAGATCGCACAAAGGGACTTTGGACCTTCGCTCTCTGACTAAACTYTCAGATCCTCAAATGGTAATTACGAGGGGCACAACATTTACTGAAATACGAGCTCAGTGCCCTAATATTTTTGATGATACAGGCCTTAATTCTTACTCATTCAGTGTTTTTTTATTTTCATCACTGCTTCTCCTAAGCTAATGTCTGGTCCACATTCTGCATCCATGCTGAAAAGGGCAGGAGCCACGGGTCAGGAGATGCAGCTGGAGGTAAAGGAGCTCACACAGGCCAGCGGTAGGTTGGTTTATGCAGGTTCAGCACTTCACCTTGTGCTCCATGGATGCCTCATTAGAGATGAGGCAGCTCAGAGCAAAGGGGGTTAAAAACCCAGCAGGCTCTCGCTCCAGCTTTGGAGCGGCTGTGGGAAGGCAATCACCTGCCCCCTCCACAATTCTCTTCCATGAACGGTTTGAAGAAAATTCCCTCTTCGGCTGCTACCATCACACTTCATTAGGGAAGAAATGAAGGAATAGCGATACCAAGGAAGCTGAGCCTCCTCCACCCACTGCAAACATCTCCAGCAGCTTCCTCTCGGCTGTTAATGTCTCTTGAGGACAGCAGAGGAGGAAGTAGATATATTCCTCACATGAAGCTGTGCATTATTTCATACGGCTCATATCTGTGCTTCCAAATTAAACACCATTTCTTGCATACAACTTTGAAGCGGCTGCCTTTCCCAGGGTTCCCAAGGATGGGCTGGAAACCCCTTTCCAGCAGCCCAGCTGCTGGCAACTGCACCTCGTGTGGCTTTCAGCATGCAAATCCTTGTTGGGGAGGTGATTTGGGAGCCTCCAGAGCCCCCAGCAGTTCCTCAAACTACCGGACACAAGAGCTGGAGAGAAAACTGGTGAAAGAACCCAAAAACAACAGTTCATCAGCATAAATCTCCTGGGGGGCTACAGAAAACTCTCACCACCACTGCAACTGCTGGAGGTCCCATCCGCACGTCCCCACCTGCAGCTCTGCGGAGAGACAGGGACGCAAACGCAGGGATTCGATGTCACGTGGCTGCACGCTTCGTCCTTCACACCCCTCTGCTGCTGACCTCCAGCCAGACCTCCCCTCCCAGCCCTTGGGTCAAGCAGGCTCCTCCCGACCCTACAAAAGGCTGTCAGGGGGCTCAGTCCTTGACTTCACCACCTTCTTCTCCCCCCACAACGGGGCTCTCCATCCCATACCTGTAGTTGACCTGCACCCAACAAGCCCCTGGGCACTTTGCCCTCAAAGGTGTCATGACCCTTGACCAGGCTGTGGGTTTAATCGCATGTAATTAATTAAGGGAACATCTCTGCAGCCTGAGAACTGCCCCATTGCAGGTTCTCACCCTTTCTTGGTCACTCTGGGCTCTGGCTTGTATTTGCTCCTTTTTTCCACCCCTGGCTGGGGCAGGAAATGTCACTGCTGGCAGCAATTTAACCCGGCTGATTTTAGTGCTTGTTGAGGGCTAAGTAGCAAGAGAGCAATTAGGGGATGGGCAGATTTCCGTCTCCCGAAGGCGAGGGCAGGAAGGTCAGAGAGAAAGCATCAGTCGTCAGCAGGCGACAGGGAAGCACTGGAGGCCCCCAGCCCCTCGCAGCCCACCTCAGACGCAGGACACAACTCTAGCAGGCAGAAACGGCAGCCTGGGTCATCTTCTTGGACCTGCCGTTCAGGACAGATCTGGAGAATTTTGTACTTTTTGGGTCCAAAGGAGGGAATTTGAGGGGTGAAGACATGAGCATCAAAATTGTGCTTTTTAGACACAGTTTGAAAAAAGTCTGTGCTTTCTCTCCATTGTGTGTTTGGGCAGCAGCACACGGTTTCTGATCCATCCAATGCCAAATCAAAGTTATTTCCTAGCATCCTGGCTCAGAAATCAAGCATACTTGCAGCTTTTCAATATTCTCTCTTCTTTTCCGCTTTTACTCCCAAACTCACACAAGAACAATACCTTTCTAAATGCATCTCCCTAGTGAAGATGTAAAAATATATAGGATCATTAAAAAGCCATCAAGGTTGTTCTACTGTAAACTGCTCTTTGCTCTCCTGATAGCACCCCGGGAAAGTAAAAAGCAGCTGGGTCTTGCAGTAGTTTGTATTTCTCCTCCTGAGGATTTTCAATTAAACATTTTTAACTTGCTTGTTACAAAACACATTAAAAGTAAAACTAATTTGCATTACTTTGGACATTTTTTCATAAAGAAGAATAGAAGATTTATCCCTCAAGTTAATCCCTGGTATAAGCAGTCATCCCACTACAACTCCTGAGTAAAAATAATAAGGAAGCAAAGTCAATAGAGTCATTATCTAGAGCTCAGCAAAGCTGGGCTAATCTATATGTAATGTGGGAAGCCCCAAAACACAACCACAATGCAGCAGGCATAAAAACATCAGCTTTTAAACTCACACATAGAATTTCGCATTGTGTCTTGCAGAAACGTGATGTCAGATTTCCACTGTATGAGATTACAACACTATATAAAAGATTATTATTCCTTCCACTGCTGCAACTAAAGCTTAGGTATTCAGCAGCAGGGACTTTTGCTACCACTTCGAAAAGTCAATCTGTTGCAGGATTTCCAGTGCAACTTGTGAAACTGAAGTGGAAAGTGCAGTAACTKTGATCGTCCACGGTGCGTGAGTTATTTTTGCAGCTGAGTGGGTCTCTGGGTAACCTTCCACACTTGAGCAATTAATTCTAGAGTTGAAGGCAACTCTACACTCAAGGATCTTCAAAAGGGAAAGAGAAATCACAACGCCACCTCGGGTTCATGACTCTGATTCGTAACAGATGCAGGGACCGTAGCCCTCGTGGTCCCGTGTCAAGTCTGGAGACGTTTTGATGAATTCTGAGCAGATGGAGCATAAACACGATCCCTCACCCATGCACGTTTACTGCCTATCAAGTGATTGCACATTCCCGAAAACTGTACTGGGGCTTAGCGGATGGACCTCCCACCCGAATACTTCACCCGCACTCTCCAGCAGCAAAAACCTTTTCTTCCCTTTCTTTCTGACAACATCATCTACCACAACGCTACAGAAACAAGAGTCACCAAATTTGAAACCCCAACCAAAAGGTCGGCAGGCTTGGCCAGTGTCCTGACATGGAGACACAGCACTTGGCCTCATCCAGCACCAACCCTCCCTCCCACATCTCCTTCCCACCACAGGCTGGAGGATTTTGTGGTCTCGTAAGAGGGACCCCACAAGTCACCCATGGAGCTCCACAACACCCATCCTCAACCAGCAGCATGCAGACATGTCTCATGCGAGAGTCATCACTATTAAATGGGGATGCAAGGCGTCCAAGGACCTAAACCTGCCACCGCTAACTTACAACTTGCTCCTGGAGCCTGGATATATTAGTATGGCAACTCTTTCCTTGCTAATTTTCTCTGCCCTATCGCCCACATGCAGGCTTATCACAGGCTGTTTTTCTCATTTCTCTTTGAGAAAAATTAACATGGAAGCAGATTTTTTTTTTCTTTCCAGAGAGACAGTATTTTAATATTATCCCTATAAGTCAAAGCAATTTGAATGATTATCTCACTTAACGATGCTGCTTGTGCTGCCTCCAAAATTGCATTCTGCTTCTAAGAGTACCTGAACAGCTACTCTTTTATGGTTTACTGTTTGTTGGKTTTTTTTCCCCTTCTTTCTTTCCTGGCACTTAGAGTGATTCAAACTACTGCCTGCCCTTTCAGCCTGGCRTTTTATTACTCTGTAACCAGGTAGAGAGAAAGTAAACCTCTCTCTGCCCGATTAAATGATTATACTAAATCTTCTATAGYCCACAGGAAATGAGCTGAGTTTGTTAAAAGGAAATCAGTAATATTTGTTATCTCCCACAATCACTGTAAGGGGATTATTGACTACACCTGTTCCCTATACCATGCAACTCAGACTAAGTTACAGACAAATCTTATGTAAAAAAAAAAAGTCGCCCCACTTAAACCATTCTGAAGTGGTTTATAAGAAGAGGGAGGTAAACAGTTAAGTGACCAACATTTCACATCTGTTTGACCCCCCAAAAAAGTGACTTTATCATAGAAGTCTGAAGTCTAATTCATGCTGTGTTTGTGGCACCAAGTACAACTGGCTCCTGCCCCGTGCATACGGCTCCGGCTTACTGTTATCATAAAAGTACTGTTTACTCACACTAACAGCCTCTCCCCATGCCTGGGAGCAAGGAGCAAATCATCAGCTGCTCCATAATAGATGCCCATAGCATCCATAACTTGCTGTAATTTGAAGGCAATATTAAGAAGAAGATACAGCCATTACACAAGCAAACATGGTTATTTCCACTGCAGAGGGTATTTAATTTCCTGCTTCTTGCTGTTCCCCAGACAGGAGGGACAGCATCAACCTGGGGAACATCCCCRTACTGGGCTGCAGCACTGGATGGCTGTGTTCCCAGAACGTGACTCTACCATGCCACGGCACAGCCTACATAGATGGAATTTGGTTCCACCTGCACTCAACTACCAGCAACGTCTTTAGGTACCTAGTCAGGACAACAGGGAAAGACGCTACCTATCACGGGTCGATGGGACATGGGAATAATCATGAGAGGGAGCTCACCGCGGACACTTTGCTCACGACGTCCCTCGCGACAGCGAGGCCCTGCGCGAAGGTGCGGGCGGCCACGAACGCTCGCGTCACTTGTAGCTTGAGCTTCCGCGGCACGTCCCCGAAGGGCTTCAGCTGCTCGGTGTACTTGCTGACGCACTCGAGGTACTCGTCCGTGAAGTGGTACTGGGGGTTGACCAGCCGGAACATGCGCTCCAGCAAGCGTGCCCAGAACTCGTTGAGCATCTCCTCCAGGTTGACGTTGCCACCCACATAGTAACGCTTCAGCTCCACGAAGAGGTCCTTGAACAGCTCCGAGTTCTGCATGTACAAACGGCCGTACGTCCGCACGAACATGTCGTTCAGTGACTTCTCGGCGTTTTCGAGAAGTTCTTTGAAGAACTCTAGAAAAGAGGAAGAGAAGCCATGGTAAACACCGGCATTGGGTTGTGTGTTCTCACACTTCTACAAACACTGCCATTGCTTAACTGGAAAATTCAGCGCGATGAGACCATCACCCAAATGAAATGGAAAGTTAAAGGACTCCCTAAAAGTTTTCAAACAATTTATGTATCTCAAAGTTCTTGATTACTCTTCATAAACCAACCCCCACAACCTCTCTCCAGATCCAAAGACTTGCATAAGTGAAATCCCTTTTGATGCAAATCTGAATACTATGATAAAAGTCAGCAAAATGAAAAGAAAAAAAAAAAAAAAAACAAACCCCCAAAAAAAAAGCGGCCACTTTCTTATGTTATTATTCAGTTGTCTTAAAAGAAGCTATTTCAAAGCACAAGGCTATCAGAAAGCAAAAAGAAAAAAAAAAATATTTTTTTGTTTTGTTGTTAAACAGACGTTTTGCACAAAYGGGTCTTTCTTTTCAGTTCTTGTCAATTCATTTTCTGGAATGATCATAAACCAGCCTCAAATATTAACAAATTTTAATACATTTTAAAAACAAACCCGAAAATCTACCTGCAGGTTCTTTCTCCTGTCTTGCAAGTTTGTCAGCTTTGAGGCAAGGCTTGTCTCTAATTACCTAATTGGTCCTGATTGCAGACGGGGYTTCAGATGTTTGTGGCAGTACAAAAAAGAACACAATTAAGCCAGAATTTGCTCAAAATCCAAGGGCTAAACACTTGGCACAAGAGCGAGAAAGAGATTKTTCAGATGACAGCGGACAGATGGGGGCCCTTGGGTTTCACCACTTTCTACAAGCAAGTCCCCACTTTGGTTCACCCTCCTAGAGCACCAGACAGCCCGGTGCCGGAGAGCGGCCGCTGCTGAAGCGCTGTCACCACGTCTTGGCAGTGCCACATACATCTCCGATGCCAGTAACAAGCTGACCTGACGATGTCTGGTACATCAGACGCATCTGCCAGGTCAGCTTAAAGAACATCCCCTGCCCAGACAGTGCCACCAAAGCCTTGGCACRTGGGTCTAAGCAAAGACCGCCCTACTGCAAAGCCTTTGCCTTGGAGATTTGGTGTAGATGAGTTAAATTAAAATAAAAAATAGGGGAGGGGTCCATTAAACCAAATGMATTTGGGCCTTTTTGGAACAAAACTCCACGCTACGTGGCCTTKGGAAGGAGCTAAGGAGAGCAAGGGTAAGTGCTGTCGGGACAAACCATCGTGTGCCGGCGGTGCTCGYGCCGGGCTGTCGCCCGTTTGCTCCAACCCCACGGGGTACACCAGCACCCCGGGGTGCGGGCACAGCCCCTCCATCGCCATGCACGGTGCAGGCGAAGAAGCGTACTATTTTACACACGCCACCAGCAATTGAGGATTCCGACCTCTGCTTTTCTGTGACTCATATTCAACAAATATTTTTTAATAAAACATGCCTCTGTGTTTTTTTTAATCCTCAAAGGAGTAATGTTTAAAGCCAGAAGTTGTTAGAAGGGGGGAGGCGGGGAATATTTTGGCCCAGTGTGAATTTAAACCTTGTTAAAACGTATTACAAGTATGCTGAAGTTCAGATTTTCGTCTTCAAAGTGCTCCAGTACAAACAAAGCCTAACACAGAAAACATTTTCTGGAAAAACTGAAACATTCTTCGAGTTCCTGATGAACAAAGTCATGGGGCTCGGGGCCTGACATGGCTGTATATAATGCAGCCTCTCAGGAGCACAAGAGAAATGATCCAGGGAAGAAGAGATTGATTTCAAACACCCGACACGTCCTCTGTCCAATATCAGCAGGAACCTCCACTTTCGTTCCCATGACTGGCATTTCCTCTCCAGGAAGATTTTTTTCTGTTGAGTTTATACTATAGAGATTAGCTTGGTGTATATTAATTTCTAATTCACTTAATCATTTTGAAGGCTCACTTCCTTCCTTTGCCCAGACCTTTCGGTATCACCAAATAAGTTGTTTATTTAACTACTTTCATGCCAGGCACAAGAGCTGGCAAATGCATCAGCAAACTCTTAAAAAATAATCAAGATTTTGAAATTATATTGATGAGAAATCTATTAAATACTTCCAACCACCAGTCTAAAGGAACCCAAAGTAATGTTTTAAGCCAGGAAAGTTATCTCAAGTAATACATCCATAGTATCATAACCAATTTATTCTCCTACTCAAACTCATTTTATTGGTTACACTCCAAAGTGCAAGYTGAATAAACTGTATGCAGGCTTTAGAGCACTTCATCTCTTAGCAATTTTTCATGTGGGCTAGAACCAGGTATGTTCATTAATTAACCTGGGGRAAAAAARAAAAAGGCAATGTAATTACCAGCAAATAGCTGTGCACCTGCAGTCTTCCAGCCAGCAGCTTTTCCTTGCCCAAAAGGAACRTAAATAAAGGAAATGAAAACTTCCCACCAAACCCAGCCACTTCTAAAACCCCAACACAACACTGCTGAAGGAGGCACCATGTACGTGCAAAGCCGTCGTTTCTGGCTCGAGTGCCAGCCAGCGTTTTCGCAGGCAGAAAACACCCCTTCTCAAGCGCCACTCTCCAAATGAGAAGGGGAGGAGGACAGAGGAGGCCGTGTGCCTGCGGCACAGAGGCAGCACCCACCCCCCCGCCCCGCGAAGCTTCCCCGCCAGCACCCGTCTGCACCCCCGAACCGCGCCGGATGGGACGCCCTGGTGATTGGCACYGGTGGCTTGGCCCATGGGTGGCCTCGCTGGCACCTCGAGGCTCCTGGGGTGGGGAGGAGGTTGGGAAGGTGGGGACGCGGGATGCCGAGCACGGCACCAGGGACGGCGGGCGACCCCACGCCAGCAAGCGGGGAYGGACCCAGTGGCAGGACACGCACGGCAACTAGGTGACATCTTCCTCCATGCAGTGCACAGCTGTTGCGTTAGCACTCTTAACTTGGTCAGCAGCAGGGATTAAATTTTATATACATATATACATATGTGTGTGTATATATGTGTGCGTATATATGTGTGCGTATATATGTGTGCGTATATATGTGTGCGTATATATGTGTGCGTATATATGTGTGTGTGTGTATATATGCGTGTTTATACATATATATAAAAAACGATTATAATTTACTCTAGCTGTTGGCATACTACAAGTGTGCATCCTCCGATTCTGTCTCTCCTTCAAGAAATCAGCTTGGGCACAGCAAGGAACATGAAGCTTTTCTTTGTGCAAACCATGGGCATAGACGACTGMAATGAACAGAAGAAAGTCCAAAAGACCTTTTTATGACTTAAATGCTAATCTGACTAGTAACTCCCTACATCTAATTAGATATCAATTCTCCCCTTCACAGAAACAAGCTGATTAGCAAACACCAACACAACCCAGCATTAACCTTGCCACCACAAGAAGAAAAATGGCAGGTTCCTCTCTTACGTCTTGACTGTTTGCTGGGTAAAATAAATGACCACCTTTCATTTGTATTAGAAGTTGACTTGTTCTCAAACAAAGCAAACACACAAAGGCCTCAGTTGCTTATTTTACAGCACTGTAAAAGCACGTTTTACAGCTGTGTTGCAAGCAATCTGTACTCATTAAATTATCACTCTGACAGGCTTCCTGTGAAAAGCTGTCAAACGCAAACATTTTTCACAGACGACAAATCATACTTTGCCAGTGCTCTCTGAGACGCTGCTAAACAGAGGGACGGCAGGCTCTCTTTTGCCTACCAGTTTATCTTGTTTAAACTCCCAGAACAAGGGCTGGYCCCTCTGTCGACAAACAGGCATAAGCACACACACAACGCCGGGAAGGCCTTCACAAACTGACCCGTGGGAGCAGCACGGGGCTTAAAGGTCTCCCTGGTTCTCCTGGCTAAGAGCAGRACATGGAGAGATGTCTGGGTTACACAGAGAGGACGGACCGCAGACAAGGCGCTGGGCTAACGCGGCTCAGCCAGCTSTGGTCCAACCTGGTAAGGCAGCAAGTCCACATTTTACTACCTCAACCCACCTCATCTAAGCCCTGCTGATGCAAAGTCATCTTGTTGCTCGGGGTGATGCTCAGGAGGATGAGCAYGGGGGCGAGGGTACCGGTGCTGCCGTCTGCAGAGCACAGCCGAGCTGCCCGGTGGGACCAGAGCCACAAAATCTTTCCTAATGCCAAGAAGAAACTTTAAAATTTGTCTGTATTGCAAAATAAATCCTGTGGACGCTACGGACTTTGATGCTCAAAGGAAGATGACATTTCCAATGAAATTAACTTTTAGAGATCTGCAGTCAGGCAATCTACACCTCTGGGTTCTGTTTATTCTTTTAACCTGTTTGAATTTCAGGGTAGAATTTCAATGCCCAAAACTCAGGGAAAGCCTTGAGATGTCATGAAACCGTAACAAAGACTAGATGTGACATATCTGGTATTTCTGCAGTCAGAGTCCTGGAAAAGAAAAAGAAATCTGCTTTTGTGCAAACCCTTCCATAAAAGARCACAGTGGGAAAACATAACCATAGTTACTTGGCAATTTCCTTTTTTCAGGTAATAAGATGTATTACCTGTTTGCAGCTTGAGGGCAGACCAACCCTGCCAGTAACCCAGCACAGGAGAGCACCGCACCTCCCCAAGGTGCTTCCACATGACATCAGTTTCCACTGCCAGAATAACAACAATCTTTCTTCCAAATTGCGGATACATGAGCTACTTGAAGAAACACAGTCACTCCACCCACTGCAAGGCACAGGGCAAATCCCACCTCCACACGATACATCAACTTCCTTGGATTTTTGTACCCAACTTTTTTTTTTTATCTTGGATTCATAAGTCTCATCTGAAAATATCCTTTTTTTAAGTCAGAAGGGATGCAACATTTTCCTATTCCTCGTGCTAACATTTTCAGATATATTAAGAGTGGGATTTTCATACAAGAGGGCTTTTGATGAGGAGAGCCCGCTGCTGTAGGGCACAGTCCCACCTAAATCAAAGGCAGCTCCTGGAAATTAGATGAACACATCAAAGGGGCACGTTCCCCTTCACCCACAGGCAGGTTAGGCATTTCCCTATAAATGCTGGTGACAGAAGAAGCAGCAAAACTGCCTGGCCCGAGCTGCCTCCTGCCACCACCGGCACCGTCTGCCCCTCGGCAGGACCAAAGCACCGGTGTCCTCTGCCCCTCCAGCCRTGCCCCAGGCAGGGAGTCCTCAGGGCTGAACCCATAGCCGACCACCGTAGGAGTGCAGAGTTTTGCCTTGAATTTCCTGATCTTCAGGAATTRAACGCATTCATTTCAGAGAATAATTTCCCAGAGAGAAGCACGGTGCTCCACGGCACCCCGCTTGCTCCTCTCCCAACAACTGCAAGGAGTCAAACCATGAGCAACCCAGGGCTCAGCACCAAAAATCCACAGTCCTTAGAGCAGAGAAAACCTTAACTGCAGTGCAAAAAAGGCAGAGAGTCTTATCCAAGAGCTCAGCAAGGCCGTTGAGCCAACGTGCTCTCTACAGATGTCCATCTGTTGGCCATGTTCGGGTGTGCTGGTGTCCTTCCAAAAGGAGACCAGGGCTACCACACACCTTTCTGCTCCCAAAGGCTGYCGGACATCCTACATTGCCCATGCACCAGGTTTGCTTAGTTTAGAGCTGTGTTTTCAATTGGCCTTATTCTGTTTGAGGTTTCCGAATTAACTATGCAAACAGATACCAGGTAGACATGCAATTACTCAACACACCTTAAAAAACAAATAAAACCAGGCTCAAGGACGCAGAGGGAACATGCTGAATTTTTATGGGCACAATTAATTAGTTTCAGATAATTTGCCATCCAGCTTTTCAGGTATACTCTTAATATGTTGTCCAGATTATGATTAATTAAGGACCGTCTGTCTTACCGAAACCTTTAATTTGCTTGTCTGTATAGACAATTATGCTYTCTAGTGTGTACAGGAGAACACTGTCACAAAGAGATTAATTATATTTTCTCATAGAATAGTTTACTCACAAAATGTCCACAACAACAAGATGGATTCCCAGACTCTTGCCTGAGCCGCGGCCCCGACGGCTGTGCCGCGGAGGGGCCGGCGCCGGCACCGTCCCAGCGCCTTCGCAGAGGTGCATCTGTGGATGCAAACTCCACCCTGCAGCTGCTCCTACCATGTGAAGCAAAATTCAATCCAGACAGATAAAAGAATTTGGAGGAAAAAGAGACGAATGTTTCACAGCTCTTTTCACCTCGAAGGTGAAGCTATCCGTAGCCATGCCACCTACTCCAAAGGAAAAAGAAATTTCTTTTTTTTTTTTTTCCTAAATGTGCCTCATTACTTTTAATACGCCTTCACTTCCTTTATTGCATATACCGCATTTGTAATTTCCACCAGGGAAAAACAAACCATAGCTTAACAACCTTTTTCCAGAAGCGTTGAGAAACCGATGAACACATAGTGTTAACACATTTATTGAATATGAACTCAGGAAGGGCAGGGCAAATCCACAAGCTGTTTCTCTGTCCTGTTTTCAAACATGTGTTAGCACTTACTGACATGGGAAGAACTCTTCCGCGGGGCTTGAAGAAGTACAGGCTTAAATCATGCCAGTGTCACAGCAACAGCCCCAACATGCGAACCTTGGAGAGCTGGAAGGCACAACATCATCTCCCCAAACTTTGCTTGATTAGTGAAAGGTTTCAAGACAATAACAACAACAGGGCTGCAGCCTCATAGGAGAAAAAACAACCACCAAAAAACAGGATTTCTAGAACTTCTTGTTTCTTGAGGGCCCAAGAACATAATCTTCATCTGCATCCCGGGGCTGGCAGGAGCCCAGAAGAGCAGGGAAGAAGCTAAAACACAGCGCGAGATCACCACCATCACAATTAGACCGAGCTCGTTAAAGGAATAAGAAGCAAYGAAGGAGGGGGGAAAAAACATAGTATGGAGTCTGTGATTCAAGAAGCAAACAGCAGCACATCGCATCCTGCTGCACATAACAGTCATCCCATGAATTAGGAAAGCAGCAACAGCAGAAATGCCCTCGGTCCCCTCTTGGTCCATCCCGCTCTGCCACATCCCACGCAGCAGGACGAGCCCAGGCTTCGCAGCCTCCTTGTCCCCATTTCCAGGGACCCTCACTGCTCACACGTCCCGTTCTGGGTCAGCTGTAGCAGGTTTCTCTTGCTGCTCCCACGCTACCTCCTCCCCAAGCAGCAGGTCCTTCATTCCCAGCTCTTCYATCCTCCTCCTCCTCATGACCACAACTCAACAGCTGTCTTCCCCAACACACCTCCCTTGCTGCTGCTTCTTTTCCTTTGTTTCGCTTGCTCTTCCCTCCACTCCCCCCCCCATGTCTAATTTTCACTGCACCCATTCCTCAATCTCAGCTGACCTTTCAAACACATCTATTATTTCTCAGCTGCTTCAGCCTGCTGACCCAGGTCCATCTGGTACCAACACACCAACTTCCCACCCCAAACAGCAATCACCACCTGCAAAATCTGAAAGCGAGTTCCTTCAGGTTGCCTTCCCATTTGGATGAGCTTTCTGGGGCACTCACTAAGGTATTTCACACATACGTTATTTTTCCAAGCCTCCCTTCCTACAACTGCTGTTGAAGAGCTTGAGGAGGACTCGTGCTACTGAACGGTGGGGATGGCTTTCTCATTCCTGTTACCTCAGTTCCCCTCATCTCATTATATTTGCACGGAAAGCTCTTCCAGCCGGGGCCACCTCTCTTATTTGTTCATCCAGCATGCAAACAGCTGGACACTAAGATATTACGGTACATTTAACACTAACAAAATAGCTCCAGCTCTGCACCGATGGAATATCATGCCCCCAAGCCTACCACAAGACCCCAAAACACCACCAACTCAACAGGCATCCAGGGGAGCAGCTCCCAAGACCCCGCAAGCAATGAAAGCCTGCACATAGGCTGGGTGGCTCCTTTGTGCAGGAAGGAGGAAGAGAGAGTTAATTTTAAACAGACAAACAATAGCTCATTGACTGATTGACAGCAATTAGTAACCAGAGGGCACCAGGCACTCTTTCCTGTAGCCAAGTATAGAGCGTGCTGCCCACATCTTTGCTTTTGGAAAAAAAAAACAAAAGCGTAAGAGCAGTTTACCTGTGATCTTAACAGCAGAACTGCTTGGACCCAAGATGGCAGAAGACTGTTTGATCCCTCCAAGCCCATACACAAAGTAGTTTTGCCCACTGCTGAAGTCTTTGCTCAGTTACAAAATCTAGTCTCTCCCCCCCCACGCTTTGAGATCTCCTCCCTTGGGGATGACTTCACCTCAGGATCTTTCTGAGCCTCCCAAAACAGAGGTCTGGTCCCCYACTGTCAGACAAGCATCACCCTTCTCAACGAATAAGACTGAAAATCACAGTGGTTTATGTACCTCCTTAAAAATCTCCAGATGGAGAGGAGCCAGTTAAAAGAAAACAAAGAATAAACAAACTTCCACTGTACAGACAGCAGAGACAACAGACAATCTGCTTCATTATTGTTGCAGTGAGTGGGAAAGCACAAACAAAAGCCCTCGAGTGGGATTTTCTAAAGGAAGTGTGTTGGTGGTTGCTCTCTCCTGCTTCTCCTAAATCACTCCATCCCCACCCCAGGCAAAAACAGGTCTGAAACCAAGTCTGAAGGACTGGCTCTCAGCAGCCGCTGCTTCTGCAAAACTTGAGGGACCTTCCCAATGTTTTCTGCCCTGCTTGGTATAAGGTTTGGTGCCRTCCCTTTCTGGAGAGGGAACAACGAGGCTGTGCCTTCATCTAGACATGAGTGGCAGCAGATAAGACAAAACCACTGTATTATTTGTATGTTAACGATGCAGTCATCATGGGCGCACTCGCCAGAGGATGGGTGGTAATGGTAGAGCTCTCTCCACCACACAGATTTATCCAGAAGCACAAACACCACGCGGCTCTGGCACGGCAAGCATCCAAGATCCACCAGCCCTCTAGTCTCAGCACTCCTGCTGTGCCACAACACCCAGAGCTGCCTCCTGCAGAGATAAATGCACCAGTAGCCAGGGCTAGCCCCACGGTCCTCCTGGGTGCCACGGACACGGGGGACCCTGGCACACGAGCAGGATGAGGCCCCGGGTCTCTGCTCTTGCAGGCGGTTTCCAATAAAAGAGTTAATGCGAGATGAAGGTCCCCAAAGGGCAGTTATTTCGGTAAGGCGGAGTGCCCCGATGGTCTGCCAAATTCTAACTATAGGAGCGGTGGGCTGGGCACCTGCGGGGCTCGTCTTTCACCGTTTGCCTCCGCATTGCCCAGAGCAGCGGAGAGGAGACCACCAAAAGCTCTCCCTCGTCCTTCCCATGTCATTCCCAGTTATTAATACTTCCCAGCCACGCATCCCACTGTCCCAGCACACCTCCCTGCTAACTCCTACCTGGAGACAGCGGCTGGAAGCCAAAGGCTATCTGAACAATGAAATCTAAATTCAGGAATGAGATTACAGGGGTTTTTCCCCCCAGTTTCAGCAGAGTTTGGAAGGTATTTGGCCAGTGCTCCACCTGAGTAGTCACTTGAATTCAGCCACAACTCAGTTATTGGAAATAATTCATGCACCCAGGAGTAACACAGGGCTCACGCTAGAAGATCAAGGGCACGATCGCACGTTATACCTGTGGCTACTCTGCCCAACACAAACACTGAGCCCACAAACAGGGGTCCCGCTCCAGCCCCTCTGCCCGGTCCCAGCGCGGCGGAGGGGTGGGCGCACCACGGTCTCGGGGACCCCTGGCCAGCTCCTGCTGCTTGGRTTCAGTTTATTCCTGCTCATTGTCCCAAAGGGGTTTCATTTTACACTTCTGTATTTATTTTACCTTAAATGCTAATGGAAAAGTCGGGGGGAGCGGATCGGAAACGAGACTCAGCATTTAATAGCTTCCCAGACGATGGCTCAGGCTGTGCTGTTTCGTACAAATCCTCCTGTCGCCTGGGCACTASAACGTCAGACCTACTGCCAACCCAGCCCAGGGACAGACCATCTCACGTTCATCTCCTGCACRTTATCATCCCTGTACAACAAGGGTTGCAGAAGCTTGCTCACCTTCCCTAAATCCAGAGCATGCAGAAGAAAGGGACAAGACTTGGTTTAAGTACAACAGCAAAAGCGCTTGTGAAATGCAGGGGCAGGAGAACAAGCAGCCGCTTGCCGGACTCAGCCCTGCAGGGCAGAGGCTCAGCGGCCCCTCTGCTCACAGGAGCTGGGGGCTCTGTCTGCCCTAATCACTCTGCAACCAGCCTATTAAAAAAAAAAATAAAATATTGTTTCTCCCCCCCAGAAAAAGCCTGGCGCAACAGTTACATCTTCTGAGATATTCAGGAGATGCCTTTGGTAAGAAAAACTTAAGAACATCTTATCTARGAAGCAAGAGAATAGCGGAAACACTGAGGAAGAGTTATGGGCTATGTCCTGTCCCTGCTCCAATTCCTCAAAACAGCTGAGCAATTTCCCCAAAGCACTGGTCAGCTAGCGCAGACGCCAGCATGGAAAAATTCAGCCTGAAAGGGCAAAAACAGGTGAAAGTTCAAGTTTAATAAATGGGACCAAGCGTTTATGCAGTCTTAATGTCACCATTAATCCTATTAATGTTATTAATGCCTGGGAGAGGGAAGGGGAGAGCACTAACTGGTGAAGATGAGACAAGGCAAAGGAGATTTAAAAAAAAAAAAAAAAAAAAAAGAGAGAGAGAAAATTAAAAAAAAAGGGGGTGGTGTGGCGTTTAAAGCCCTGACTGCTATAGCTGCTTCTGCGGCATGAGATGTCATCACAGTCACACAGCTTTGTGGCTTTCCCACGGTTGTCACTGTCACGGAGGGAGACACTGAGATAGCCAGAGAATCTCACCCACAAATTTCTCAATGAAGCCCATAAACGTATCCGAGATCATGCATGCTGAAAAAAACCAGCAAATCTTCACCTCTAAAAACATCTAGCAATGGGGAATCCGAAAACTCCCAAAGTATTTTTTATTTTCTCAAAAAAGCATTTCCCTTACTGCTGAAAATATACCTTATTGCCACACTGGGATCAGGCTAGTGGTTTAAATTACAACAGGAGAGACCCCCAGGAGCATACATAGCTGTACCGTCAGCAAATATTTAGACAGGATATATAAGATATGGGACTCCAAAGCTCCAGTCTTCTCCCAGTGTCTGGAAAYGGAACACGTGCAGGAGGATCTGACGCTGTCACATTACGCATTAGGAGCCAAAATGACTTCTGGTCAGCCCTCTGGGGACGGACAATCAGCAACTTGTTCCACGCTCCCGATTAAGAGGAGATAATCCATTTCTGTACGGCTTTGGTGTCAGATCAGAGCAATTCTGGCAACGGTTCCAACGGCACGCAGCGCTTCGGCAACAGCTGATGCAAACGCTCCAAAAGCCACGGGGCATCACAGCCTCCATCCAAAGGACGTGACGCCGCTCCRACTGTCCCTTTGCAGCGGCAACTGCTGCAAAGGTCAAGCACATAACGGAGGCAGCACGGGTTTGCCTTTCCTCTCGGACCTGAATGTCAAGGCTGAGAGATCAGCAGCCAGAGAACCCGCTACAAAGACACTGMAAGAGCTGGAGGACCCTGTTTGCTGCTTGAGCTGCATCCTGGAGCGGCCTTTCACAGCACGGGGATGCATCACCCTGCAAGAGAAGCGTTTGTCCCACTTGCTGGAAGACCAGTTAAGTGAAGTGAATTCAGTCTCTGCAATAACTCATCTTGCCTGCTCAGTCCTTCTACACAGCTGTAGTGCAGAGGATTTCTCATTAAACAGAGGAAGGTGCATGGCTCATTTTGCGTCAGCTTTATTTTCATTTGAATGGATTTCGCTCCTAGCAATGAGGCAGCCCTAAAGAGCTGCAAATGCTAAAATCAGAGCATGGGCCCATGCAAAGGAAGAGCTCTGGAAGGGTTCGCGTACTTTTCAAGTCTCATACCTAGAGAYCGGGACAAATATGTGGGTCTTGATCATCTCCCTCTCCTCTAGGTTGGGTACATTACACCAAAAAGAGTGGGAAGAATTATGCTGGACAAGGAGAACTCAAACGTGCAAGGCAGAACAGACCACAGCTGACCCGATGACCAAGCACCAGGACCGAAGGAAGGAAACACCACACCACAAGCAGCAGATCACTCAGTAGGAGGCTCTTAAAAACAAACCAACAAAACTACCACAGCAGTCTTGCGCATGGCACTTTTTGCAGAAGAGTCTGAGAACCTCAGAYGGGAGATTCCCCAACCTGCCCCAGCCACCAGCAAGAGAGCTGCTGAAGAGAGGGTGCCTTCAGCCTCCAGGTGACTGGGCTGGAGGGAGAGAGGCAATCATGATTGAAAGTCTTCCAAGAGGTAAATGATGGAGGATAGTAATCAGTTAATCTCTGCTTCCACCTCAGGTAAGATTAAAAAAAAATCCCTAAATCAGCTTTGTCTGCAACAAATGAAGATTGAGATCTGATACTAGCAAACGCCCAAAGACGGGGCCATTAGGCTTTGGGACAAGCCGAGGAGGTTGCTAATTCTCCTTCACTAGTTTTGTACAGGGCAGAGAAACACCCTTCAGGGACAGGCTGGGCACAGTAAATCCAGCTTCCAGCCAACAGGATCACACCACCCCCTTCCAGATTTGCCTGTCAAGGACTACCAGGGCTAAGATCAGATGAGACCCGCACAAGGCACGCTGCGAGGGGCTGACGGAAGAACSACGCAGCACAAACAAAACAGCTCGTACAGGGCTCCCTATCAAAGCTCATGCATTTTGAAGCCTTGTGCTTTGACAGGTATCCAGCTCAGCTTAGCTTAATATCCCCCTGCCRTCATGCAGCCCTGCAGCCATCTCTCACCCTACAAACGGGCAGACACACCTAGCAATACGTCTGCACCACGTCAGGGATGCTAATACAGTGAACCGTGCATGCTCTTTGTTTTCAATGCTGCATTTCAAAAAGCCTCGTCGTTCATTTAAGGTGAAGCAGATGCTGCTCCTCTGGTCTCTTTGAAAGAGCTTATCTATGGGCTGGATTTCATTAAGTGTCTTGTTCTGCATTTAATAAGCTTGCAAGTCTAGACATTTTGGTTCTCTCTCTATCACCCCTTTGGTGTACCAGCAGGTAGAGACAGCAGAGGTTAAGAGGGAAATATTTAGCCAGCAGATTTAGATGCTATCAAGATGATTGCGTAATTCCACTTTGACTCACTGCAATTTCATACCCAGGGACTTTTTCGCTCACCTGAGTGCCAATCCCTYTTGAAAGAAAGGGGCTGCTACCTGGTGCAGTAGAGTAGAGGAGGTCCCTGGGAGGTTCAAGGCACAGACGTTGGGATATTACTTAAAAATCCGTGTTGAACCAGTGACCGAACAAGGGAGAAGAAGGTCCATAGGAGCTGTGCAGTGGAATCGCCCTCTACTACCAGATCGCAATAACGATGTACGAGCAGAACAAAAGTCTCAACAACCCAGTCCACCTGACTCTTCAGATATTTCCACRTGCAACTGGGTGTCACCTCATTTCCCCGGGCAACAAGGACAACCCAGGCAGGAGCCTGATGCTCCTGGGGATGCCCAGGCGCAGGGGCTGCAGTGACCGGGAGCACCGAGGCGCCTGCAGAGCCCCGGGGGAACTGCCACGGCCAAGAGCTCAGCAGCAAAATCAAGAGATGCTGCTCGGACCTCAGATGGGTGCTGCGCCCGATGCCCGGGCATCGACTTCAGCTGTTTGCAAGAGGGATGTACCAAGGCGTTCTCAAAAGAAAGGCGCCTGGCTGCCAGGTAGGCAATGCTGGAAGGGTGTGTGCCAGCTACCTCCCGAGGGAGTTTCTTCCTGCAGCTCCCATGAGCCGGGCATGCCCTATGGAGACCCAGTCTGACAGGACACCGCTGCGGATCCGAGGGCAATGCCGAGACCAGTCATTTGCTTATCTGTCAGCAGTTAGCGTCACTCGAGCGATGGGAACTCAGCCGAGACTTTGTTCATTTTGCTTCTGACCCTGCATCACACTTGAACCCTCGGCCTCCGCACAAAACCAGATCTGCACTTATCTTCTCTTCTGCTTAGCCCCAAAGGCTAAGTGAGATGGATACAAATCCTGTTGGTTCGCAATACGCTGGGAAAGATCAGCATTTTTGTGGATCGGGGCTGCAAGACGTGCACGTTACAATTACACACGCTGCGGGGATGTACCAACAAACTAACTGCAATCTTACATTAAGAGCAAAATGTTTTTTCGAAAGATTAATCAGAAAGAAAGATCTCTCTCTTTGGGAAACAAGCAGCCATAATCAGCAAATATTTCTCTCTCATGGGATTGCAAAACAAGGCATGCTCTGCCCTCTGAGCCATGAGTCATGAGCTTCCCCAGCAAAAGGGGAAGGAGAGCAGAACTGAATAGAGAACAACAGGATGGGGATTTTTTACATTTTATCCCAAGGAGAGMAAGTTAAAGGTCTCTGCACTTACCATCAAACTTCTTGTATCGGGAACTAAACATGGTTTGTAAGTGATTGCTAAGCTCGACGACAGCGTTTCTGAAGTCGTGTTTACTCTGCTGACTGTACTTCTCCTCCATTTCTTGAGAGCAGCATGTGTAGCCTTGCGAGCAGACTTTCAAGTGGTCACCTGAAAAGCAGAGAAGAAAACAACCCGAGTTAAAAGGATTCTCCATGCAAGGGCAAAGAGGCTGGCTTGCGAGACAGGGGGTGCAAGGACCCGCAGCACCATCTCCTCCCAAGGAGACCCCCCCCCTCACTGCAAGCGCTGGATCAGGCATATCAAAACCTGATTCTGTAGAGGAGCTTCATAGCAAAACATGTAAATACCACGTCTTGTCTTCCTGCAAGAACATTAAAAAGTGTCCTCTTATTTATTCAGTTAATAAACAAAACAAACAGATACTCATCTTGCACAGTATAATTTGAAGAACCAGCAAATTGACCTGTATATACTATACTATCTTCCACAAAGTTTTTGCTGAGTATTTTAATTACTTCCAATTAATTCAATTAATACACGACAGAACATCAACGGCAATGGTCCTTTTTGCACAGATGGATCCTTTTTTCTTCCCCCCCCCCCAGTTATCACAGGAGACGTAATCTCTCTCAGAAACACAGTTATCACTGATATTAAAATATACTTGTTTTATGCAACAGCTCATGAAAAAGCTTTGTATTTCCCAGCTCCTAATTTTTAGTTTTCTGTCATCATCCTAGGCAAAACTGGGTGTTTGTTTTTGGAGAATTCAAACAGATTTTTCTTCCTTCACCCCGAAAGATAATTGTCTCCTAAAAGACATCTGGCTCAAGCTRGCTTGGTCAGAGGAATCGAAGTGCTTCAGTGTCTACCATAGCTCCRTTTCAAAATTTCACAGACAATCTGGGCACAGGATCTGGCCCCATATAATTTGCTTTTAGAGCATCTCATTGCAGTGGAGGATGAAGCTGTCCTCTTCTAGCCCCACCAATAAAAGACTGCTGTCAGGGTTTGTGGGCCAAGACAAACTCTTTGCGTAGCAATCCTCAGCTCCAGGCTTCTCCGACAGGTCCCACAACGCAGCACCATCACCGGCAGGTGGGCTGCTGCTAAAGTGGTYCAAGCTTGGGCAAACTGTGCAAATCTTTGTCAACGCTGAAGATATGATCAAAACAAGCAGTTAGGATGAGAAACTCATCCTTCCAAGTCAGATGGTATTTTAAAAGACACAGCCTACATGTAAGCTGCTGCCTTCTCTCCCATTTCACACCCCGTTGCCAAACCTCATCCTTCAGCCCGAGGAAGCAGATGGAGAAGCGAAGGCTCTTCCCTACCTGCTCACACCCTGGAAGCCACCAACAATCTCCAACCACCACTGAGGTTCAGAGACTCACGGCGAGTGCTGCAAAGCACTTGTCAGCCCCCGAACAGAAAATAACCTCTTCACGACAGGCTGTGAACCATGAACTTACTGAAGAGCCAATCCTACTTGCTAGAGCATCAGAAGTGGGTTTAGAGAAACAAAAGCAATTTTTGCACGGTGCAAAACAAAGCCTGCCCGTGACTAACACTAACACGAGCAGTTGCTTCTCTGCCCCCCTGGTGCAAGATCTGATAACAACATCATTTGCTCAGCTACTGAACCTTTGCATCACTTTGCATGACTTTCTAGCCCAGAAGTGTCAGTATCTCTCCTTTCAGACACTTAAGGACCATTTTAAAATAAGATAGAAATATTCTTATATCTATCTATATAGATAGAAAAGACTCCTAAAAACCTCTCCTCCGAAATCTATTTTCCTTTTGCACTACAGGGTTTGTTTGTTTTCCCTGGCATTACTGAGAGACCTTGACCGACAGATAATTCTGCCACAGCTAATTCATTGCACAAGACCGTCAGCTACTCTTGAATTATGGAAAGCTCAAAGTCTGTTATGGGAAGAAGCACTGCTTAGGCACAGCCTTCAGAAAACGCAGAAAAATCTCACTATCTCCTTACAGATATATTTTTCTTTCATGGACTCTATTTCTTCCCGTCTCAGAGGAGCACCTCCAGCGGCAAATACACGGCATTAAGGGGTGCAGCACAAAGGGAGGCAGCTCCATTTAGCTTGATAAGTCATTTAAAAGAGACGAAGAGGGGCACCTGGGATTTTTGGATCCTGCCCACCAAATCCATCCCGGAGCGCTCCTGGGGACTCCTCTATGAGCCTGCCTTACTGCCTTACATTAAAAAAACAAAGTTCCCAAGCGCCACCACTTTATTTCACATTGAATCTCTTTGCTCTGGTTCCAATACAGGACTAAGGCTCTTTGACACATAATTTCAAAAGTGTTGAAAGAGGGGTTTTTTCCTGAATTTCTTATGGGGAGGAGTATGTTGGAAATATTTTACCTGAAATGCACATCATGATTTCAACACCGTTTCCATGATGCATGCCTGCCTTTGGTGGTTACAACTTACATAGTTCCCATTCTTTTGTGTTGGAGGGGTAAGCCTCTACCCTACTTGGCAAATTCAAACCTACTGATAGTGGGATTTCTTTTCCTAGCTACACTTTGCAGACACTTCTGAAGCTGTCCATAGATGCCCTGGAATCCCTAAACCAGGGGTTTTAATAACTACTCCAATTTATTTATGGTTAAAAAAAATAAAAGCCCAATGTATTTCACAAATACAAGTAACAGTTTTATAACTATTTATACTATTAAACTAAAGTTACCATCCCACCTAACATTACAAAGCAAAATCATTTTTCTTTGATCCCCCTCGTCCCAGATTTGCACGGTGCCTCCCCGGGACACATGTACAAAGCCAAGCAGGGAGAACACTACTGATAGTAAATCAAGCTTGCACAGATCCCATTTGGTTGATCATTAAGAAATTACGCTCCAAAATCCAACTCAGACATTCAAAAATGAATGACCAAGCAATCTAATTATGGAAGATATTTCTCAGTCATGTCAGCACTATGTGGTCTTGGCTTGTGATCAAGAATTAGCTCTGTCTGGAGCTGAGGAGCTCCAGCTACTCAGTGCTAATCGTAGGAGGATGCACTGTGTTACCCACTGTTAAAAAACAGAAAGTTTAGGGCTGTGGGCTGCTTTTCCTGCAGTTTTCTTATGCCACAGTGGGAGATAGCAATGGAAAGTTACTGGAAGCCACTGGGGCCCCCATTTTCCCACAGGGAGGGTTCTCCTTAGCACCTCCACATCCCTGAGAATATATCCTCGCTTGAGCAAAGCAACAGACAGAGACATGGTTTGCGAGAAATCTCATGTCTAGCCTTTGTCTTCAATCAGCTAGCAGAGCTGATCCGTTCAGCATCCATCCACAGGGACAGCAACGCAACATCCCAGCGTCCCACCGCCTGCTCGGGTGATGGATCCATCACATGCCTCTTCGGTGAGCRGCTGCGCTGTTGGGAACTGCTTAGGCCTCCACGGACAGACCCCGAAGCACGGCACCATCAGACAACAGCTTCAAAACACAACAGTGCTACAACCATGGCGTGCAGAGGAATGAAAACGAAGCCTGGAAAGCAGCCGCTGCCAGTGGTCCACATGAGCATGGACCAGCTATGCACATGCAAAAGACTGACCTAGAGCCAAGACCAAAGACAACGTTCTTCATTTTTCCAACTGGCAGTGAACTCCTCTAAGGAAAAGGAGTGAAAAATATGAGTATTTAGGCCCACTTATACAGAGACCTAATGTTTATGTACATTATGTAAAGAACACTCATGGTGTGCGCTCACTGTCAAGGACACATTCGGCAATGATTATTTCCCAAGTTAAAACTCATCAAACAATGCCCATACAAGGCAACTCTTCGTCTACTGTTGAGTGTTAAAGACTCGGCAGCTTTTGTAATTTATCACCATGTGAGCACAGCAAAAATATGACTCTGCCACAGCTTCCTTTCAAGTTAGGTTTTTTATTGAATTGTTTGGCAGGGTGTGCAATCATCACGTCGGGGGTTGCATGGCAAAAAGAGCTTAAGTAGCAGAGAACGACTCCAAATATCTACCGCATATGCACACCATCGCTGCAACTTGTCATGGATTTGCAGCAGATCTTTCCCATGGCCTGTCGCAGCAAGACTTTCTCTCTATTTTATATTACACATGAATACAGAGAGAGAAATGAGGGACCAAAATGACAAAAGACGCTTGCTCCTTGGCTAGTTAACAACACACCTCTGGGGAACGGAGGTGGTGGTTTAAAGATAGAAATGCAATGGTACACGATGTTACCATCTGTACATCCAAGGAAATGTGCTCAGAAAGGTAATCTTGAAAACTTATGATTTAAGCCATTACAGAAATGCCACATTTAGCAGACTCCAGGCACACGGAGTTTCTTCCAAATCAAGTAACTATTTTGCAATGTGTCGGAAAACAAGTTTTCATTGAATGAGTAAGCGTGCAGCGCAAACTCAGGGGCTCTGTGATCTTGAAAAGCAGTTCACTTTACCAAACAATTTTCCAAGATCTTTTCAAAATGTTGTTTCTGGATGTCTAACATGCCTTCCCAGCCTGTTTCTCCTCACCTTGACCGAGTTCATACGTTAAGTATACCTAGCTGCAAAACTAGGTAAACTTTCAGGAGTGGTTTGCTGGGTGACGGGGCGGGAGAGTTATTTCTTTAAAACGCTCCCGTAAGCAGTCTAGCCCTTCATTGCAGTTCAGTAAACAAGCCAAAAGCAGTTTATGGTCCGAGATGTTACTGTTGGACTTTGCTCCCCTGTGAGAAAACAGACTGGGGTGAGATGGGCTGGTGGAGGAGAGGGAGGCGAACACTGCTGGGGGACCGGCGAGCGGGGCCACCATTTCAGCCTCACGCTCTGCCTCCTCCCTCGAGCACACATCGGCTTGTGTCATCTTTAAAGGAGTTTTATGACTTCCTCTGAACGAACTACCAAAGGAATCCCGGACTGTAATGCCGAGCTCTAATCCGATTTCACACTAGACTTGCCTTCTAATTATCACAGAATATTAGGCTTCCACCCATCATATATAATTGACATGCTACCGAGGCTTTACAAAACCCCCAACAAAGATGACAAGAAACACTAGCATCACCCCTGAGCACAGCTCCGCTGCTCTGGCCCCACGTTAACAAGGRGCGAGAAGAAGAAAGAACAGCGTGAGCTTGTGATCGGCTCCGGCAGAGTCATGGAGACAGACAAGGCTACCGAACCATCCACCCACTCCGATCACCTTTAATTGTACCCAAAATACCAGAACCTGCCCAGTTTTCCTGGTTACAAAATGAGCCGGGGATGCTCAGCACCCCCAGGAACAGCCCATGAGCTCTTGCCCGTCTGCAACGGTGCTGCCGTAACCCTACGGGCTATCGGCACAACCGCGCATCCCACAGCCACAACAGTCCCTGCACCCCAAGGCAAGGCTGGGTCACCCTAACCACTCCTTATGCTGCTTTTAGATATTCGCTAATGAAGAGGCCTGCAGAAATGCAGAGAGTGTCTTGGCAAATAAATATTTCCAGGTGAAATGACACTAAGCTGCAAACACCAAAGGGAGGAAAAGAAGTGACCCTACTGCCTCCTCCCAGGCTGTCACACACGCACGCTGCTTGAAGGCGTGCTTTTTGCTTGGCATAAGCAGCTACTTGAATTTTTAGTAGACGGCTCTTATCAGGGTACTTCTTTTTCACCAGGTGGTCAGTCTTCACCACTCACTTTAAAGCAGTGCTGCTATGGGACTTGTGTTTATTTYACTGGGGAGAACAGTCCTGCGGAGACGGTCGTGTGCCAGGAAGGAAGAGATGTAAAACAGCACTGAGGTCCTGCTAACGGAGGTGATGCATCCACGAAGGGCCGCAGAGTTCGAAGTTTCTAAGCTCACATCCTGCAAACGATGCAGCGCTGCTGGTACCATCCGGTCRGATGAGTCAAACCAGGTTGGGACATTTGGAGCTGTACCTCCCTCGATGCTCCCAAGTGCACGGTGCTATTTCCAACCCGAACCACTCTTTCAAACGTGGTCCATGCACTTCCAGAAGTGCTTTGTGCAGCCTCCCCCCTACATCTTCCACCRTCGGATACAAAATGACACACCCCATTTCCACTACAAATCACTTCCCACCCCAAAGGCCACCATCACGCAACAAGATTCAGTTTTCCTTCCTTCCCTCCTCAAAACATTTGCAATTCTCATTGGGATCTCAAACCCAACAGGCACCAAAAGAGGGAGGACACCCCACATACCCAAACCCGGGTCCTCGCTGTGGAGGTCGGCAGCCAGCATCACCCTCCACCCGGCGATGGGGGCTCCAGCCCTCCCACAGCCACAGAAGCCCTCGTGCTGGAGTCRACCATCACGGACGCTCGTCCTCACGTGCACTGCTTTTCTCCAGCCACCCGGGAGTTTTTAAGCCAGAAGACATCCTCACGTGCAGTCAGCTCCCAAAGCTGATTGATAGGAAGTACTGCAATTTGGCAGCRTGTGCCAGTGTGCAGCATATTTAACATCCCACTCAATTAGCAACCGTTTTATATAAATGGTTTATTTGCCTTATTAATGTTAAAGCCACTTGTTTCCCCCGCRCTTCCACTTAGGTTATTAATCAATGTGCGTTTCAGTTTTTTGCTGATTACTCTAATGGCATAGARGAATTCCCCAGACTCACAGAGAAAGCTCCTAATATTGAAATCTTTTTTTTTTTTTTTGCAAACTTGTCAAGCAGTCAAAATACACTCTTTGATACCCAAACCAAAGCCCTTTCACCTACACTTAACAACAGTGAACTATTTTCAGTCGAGCTTTACTGCATCTGTTAACTCAGCTGCTAATCCATCTTGCAGGCGTGGGGAACGCCAGCGCACACAATACCTCAGTGACATACCTCCCTTCAACACAACAAATAATCCTAATTATTTCCATAGCGCGTACCTACAGTTACTTAAAATATCGTACACAACCGAGGTCTGTCTGGCTTCTATTTTTCCATTTTGCTTTGTTGACAGCTTCGGGTTCCGAAATTTACTGCCAAGAGGGTCAGGGACCGAAGAGAACAAGAGAGATTTATATCCATGTGTGTACATTAAGCCAAACACACATTAGAAACCTTAATTTTTTACTGGAAAGAGCAACTTAGGAYACAAAGAGGCTCTTGCCTTCCACCCGTCCAAGTCCAAATTACTACTGCAAAGCTCGTCTTCCAGCCGATGACAGAGCCAGGTCCCTGAAGGGCTGAGTCCGGGCAAATGCTGCCCGTTGAGGCCAACCGGAGCGATTTTGGGACATCCCTCCAGGGCAGGGGCAGACCAGGAGAGCCCTTCCCATGCTCTTAACACAGTTCTTCCGCCCCAAASAAGAGACAAAGACCTGCCTCCGCTCTCCGCGGCACCCCAGAGAAGCATCACCAGTCAACCGAGGTCCCCGCCTGCCTGGCTCTCCCTTTGAGGTTGGGCCAATGGAGAGGTTCAGGTGGAGGTCCCCAAGGACTAAACCCAAAAACTCTCTACAGCACACTGCAGCCCACGACTGCGCCCTTTGCAGGTGATGTCCAAATGAGAAGGATGCAGGATCTCACCTTCAGCGGGGTTTTAAGAGTTTATTTAAAGTTAAAATCCTGCTCACCTAAGGAAAAATACCATCGCTGCTTCATTTCCACAGCACAACCAACAATTTCCTTCCCGACAGGGTGGCCCGAATACTGCGAGGTTTTACACCCTGGAAAAATATGCCATGATAGAGCGTGCTTTCATTCCAACAAACAGGATATTGAGTCAATTAGTGGCACACCAAACACAAACCAGACAGATGAAGATAATGCATTTCTGCAAACATCAAAAGAGAGAGAAACCACACAAAGACCTGAATATACAAATAAGGCAAGGAAAAAAAGAATGCTACATAATTAAACTTATTATTTAAGCAAACCTGGAGAGTAAATAGCTCTGGTTGACTAGAGGATTCTCCCTGGCTCTAGCAAAGACAGAAACCTTCAATGAAAACCAAGAGTTGTTTCTTAATTAAAAAACAAAACCAGAAAACCCTACTTGACATCGCTGAGTGAGAACTTAGGAAATGCAAATTCTCTTTATTATCACGGAATTCTTTAGGCATGAAATAGTTTTCATAACGTGTCTCTGCCTACGTGCCCTAAGTGAGGTGTTACACAACGGACAAGTTATGCTGAAAATTATCTTTGTTTTTTTCCACTTCTCTGGTGAGGAGGWCGGATACACAAGGCGCACAAGAGACCCATCTCCGGGATGGCTGAGACAGGCAGTGCCCCTGTCCCTCCGTCAGCCACCACAGAACAGCTAGAGAGCCCAATACTTGCAGTCAGTAATTCTGGGGAT